>CAUYUJ010001971.1:0-15000 GCA_963575745.1 Prorocentrum cordatum | reverse complement strand
ATCGCCGATGGGGGCCCGGCAGCCCCAACCTGCCCAGGACCGTTCCGCCTCGCTGTCAGGGGCCTATCGCCGACCTATCGGCGACACATCGCCGACTTCAGGTCGACGTTTCCCCCACTGAGCTGGCCCCCCAGCCTCCAGAGAAGGGTTCTTGGGGGCCCACTCGAATGATTACATGGGATCAGTCGGGGATCGCCGAGGATCAACTACACTTAGGTCGGGCAGGTCCTCCTACAGGCGGACTGTGGACGAAACATAAAAAACAGTTCAAACATGATCAACAATGACCAAACACAGCCCCCAAAATCGCCTCCAAGAGCCAGAGAGAGCCCAAAACTTTTCCAGAGAAGGGTTCCTGAGGGCCCACTCGAAACATTACATGGGATCAGCTGGGGATCGCCGAGGATCAACTACGCGCCAGACCTCCCCATCGTTCCGGCTCACCCCCCTCCTGCTCCACCCTCTACCTGTGAAGCTGTTGCACTACATGACACTCCGCGGGCGCTACGCCCCGAAGGGGGAAGCAGCGTCCACCCCAGAGGGCCGTGCTTTGCCCCATACGTGGCCAGATCCGCCGGCCTCGCGGCGAGCGCAAACCAACAACGGCGCCCTGCTGCGGCGACGGTGACAGCGATGGCGGCGGCGGGTTTTGGGCTTCGGACCAGAGGGGGGGACTGGCCGATAGCAATGGCGATAGCGGCGGCGATGGAGCGGACCGGGCGCACTGGCGAACCGGGCGTGTTGGCGATGGCGGCGGACCCGGGGAGGAGAGGGAGGAGAAGGGTGGGGGGAGCGGGAGAGGGGGATGGGGAAAGCTAGGCGCGCTCGTTCCACACCTGACACCATGCCCTTCCCACGCATCCTTTCATATTGCGTTGAATCCCTTTCTATCCGTCGACTGGTGTGTCCCTGACGACCTAGATCCTCAAATGGCGGTTGCACGATTCAACCCGTCATTTGCTGTGCAATCGGCAGGGGGGCTTTTGTACATTGAAGGAGGACGAGTCGGCGGATGATCAGCAGAAGGAGGAGGATGAGGAGGAGCAGGAGGAGGAAGAGGAGGAGGAGAAGGAGGAGGAGGAGCAGGGGAATCAGGTGAAGGCGGATGAGCGCAATGGAGGGGGGTGACAATGAGTAGGAAGGATTGAGATGTGTGGCCAGCTTTAGGTGAGAGCGTCATGTCGAACGAAGGGAGCAAAGCGCGGATCCAGAAATGTTGCCAACGCTGTAGCGGGAGCATTCTTCTTGAAAGCCTGAACACGTTATGATTGAAAGCGTCCTTGTTCTCATCTGTTTACATACACATGCATACATGAACATACATACGTATATGTTTGTATAGAGCATGTGCATATGTATGTCTGTCTGTCTGCCTGTCTGTCTGTATGTATGTATGTATGTATACGAACAGTTGTATTTGAAAAGGGGCATGCACATTGACATGCTCATATATAGGTGTATGTATATATCTATGTGCATGTGTATGTTTATGATCCCATCCGTACATGCGTATGCATAGGTAAACGTACGTGCATATGTATAGGTATGTCTACATGTGTGTGTACATGTACATGTACATGCACACGGAATACGTATATTCATATGTATTCGTGTATGGATATGCAGATGTTTATGTATTTGTATATGTATATGTAATATGTAGATGTACGTGTTTATTCAGATGTGTATATATACACATATAGACATATATATATATATATATGTATGTATGTAGATTGATGTGTATATGCATATGTATATGTAATGTGTATGTATGTATGACTGTTTACGCATTCGTAGATGCACACGCATACGCATATGCACATGCCAATGTATCTGTATACGTCTGTGTGTACGTTGATGTAACTGTATAAGCATACGCGTATTGCCATGTATATGCAGCTGTATAAGGTCATGTTTATGTATATGTTCATGCATATGTATATGCGGATGCAGATGTACACGTATAGGTAGATGTAGATGTCTAGGTCTATGTCCATGTCCATGTCTATGTACGTGTGTATCTAGTGTACATGTATCTGCATCTGTCGGAGGTGAGGGGGTGAGATCGAAGTGGAACGGAGAGCCCCCCTACCGGGAAATCGATTTCGGTTTCGTGTTCGTGCGTGCCGTGCGTGCGGGCGAGGCGAAGCTGCGTGGGCCCTGTGGCTGAGGCGCGGCCGGACCAAATGACTCCCTTCCGGGCGGCCGGTGGCCCGCGGTGTCCTGCCGGCGGTGTCCCGCGGTGCCCCGCGGTGTTCCGCCGGTGTCCCGCGGTGTCCCGCGATGATGATGATGATGATGATGATGATGATGATGATGATGATGATGATGATGATGATGATGATGATGATGATGATGATGATGATGATGATGAGATGATGATGATGATGACGGTGATGCTGATGATGATAATTCTGTGATGATGATGACGTCGATGATGATGATGATGGTGATGCTGCTGATGATGATGAGGACGATGATGATGATGAGGACGATATGATGATGATTGTGTCCCGACGATGATGATGATGATGATGATGATGATGATGTCGATGATGATGATGATGATGATGATGATGACGATGATGATGATGCTGATGGTGTCCCGATGATGAGGATGATGATGATCATGATGATTATGTTGATGATCATGATGATGACGATGATGGTGTCCCGATGGTGATGAATATGATGATTTTGATGTTGATGATGCTGATTATGATTGTGTCCCGATGATGATGATGTTGATGATGACGAGGTTGATGATGATTTTGGCGTCCCGATGATGATGATTATTCTGATGGTGATTGTGATGATGTTGATGATGATGGCGTCCCGATGGTGATGATGATGATGCTGATGCTGATGTTGTTAATGATGATGATGGTGCCCCGATGATGACGACGATGATGATGCTGATGATGCTGATGATGCTGATGATGATGATGTCGATGATGAGGATGAGATGATGATGGTGTTCCGATGATGATGATGATGCTAACGATGGTGATCATGATGGTGTCCCGATGATGATGCTGCTGATGATGATGATGACGATGACTGTGTCCCGATGCTGCTGATGATGATGTTGATGATGATGATTGTGATGATGGTGATGATGAGGATGATGATTGTGATGGTGGTGTCCCGATGATGTTGATGACCGTGATGATGATGATGATGATGATGATGATGATGATGATGATGATGATGATGATGATGTTGGTGTTGATGATAAGGACGGTGTCACGATTATGATGATGTTGGTGATGATGATGTTGATGTTGATATTGTTGTTGACGATGATGATGATGATGATGATGATGATGATGATGATGATGATGATGATGACGTTCATTGTGAGAGCGGTTGTGATATCGATAGTGAAATCGATAGTGAGACCGAATGTGATATCGATTGTGAGATCGATTGTGAGATCGATAGTCAAATCAATTGTGAGATAGATCGAGTGAGATCGATTGTGAGATCGATCGAGGGAGATCGATCGAGCGAGACCGATACTGAGATCGATAGTGAGATCGATAGTGAGACCGATCGAGTGAGACGTTGGTTCCTCCCCCCCCCGAACCTCCTTATCACCCGAAGGGTGGTCGTATAGGTATATGTAGACATACATATAAATGGGGAGGGGGTCCTGGACCGGGGGGGGGGGGGGGCACTTTGTCGAGTGGCTGTTGTCCCGCCCCCCAGAGGCGCCAGGACGCTCCAAGGACCACCTAAAATGGCTCCAGGACGCCCTCAGGACAGCCGAAGAGAGGTCCGAGACGGCCCGGGAGCACTCCAAGACGGCTCCAGATGGTTCCAAGATCTGCCAAAAAGCTTCCAAAGCATCCCAGTAGGCCTCCGACAGCACCCCCGGGAAGGGCCGAAGAGACAAAAATCATTGATTTCCGTGGCCTTTGAAGGATTCTAGCGTTCTCCCCAGTTTGGTTTCCCAACGCTCCAAGATGGCCCAAAAGGCCCGAAAGACGACCCAGAGACAGGCCAAGAGGCCTCCAAGAGAGCGCCGAAACAGCCCAGGAGGGCCCCAAGACGGCCCAACGGGCCCCCAAGGCAGCCGAAAAGGGCACCACAAATCGCCCCAAGAGGGGCCCCAGAGGGGGAACACGAACCGAATTTCAAGCCCTCGTCCACTTGAAGCCCCCAAGAGGCCTCAAGGAGTCCCCAAGAGACCCTCGAGAGGCCCCCAGGAAGCCCCAAGAGGCGGTGGTCTTCGTCCGGGCACTCCCAGGGGCCGCTACAAGCGCGTGAACTAGATATACAAGTCATTTGCTACTGGAGATCTTAGTGCGCTTCTGGCTTGCTGGACCGGCGAACTACGTTTTCTGTGGTTTGCCAGTCACGGTGCATGTGTTCTATTTTCCAATTATGTCCCTCCCCACGTGGTTTTAGTTAGGCCCGGATTGTTGTTGGTGGTGATGGTTCGTTCATTCGTTCGTCCGTTCGTTCGCACCACGGGCCTGCCGTTCAGGCGGGGGCCCTTTTCTGAAGAGGAGCTGCCCTGAGGAAGGCGAATCTGTATGATCCTGAGCCCACTGTTCAGCAAGAGGCCCCAAGAGGAAGCCACGAAGTACCCAAGAGGCCCCCGAAAGCTCTCCAAGAGGCCTCCGAAAGACTTCCACCACACATATCCCAACTGGCATCCACCAGGCCACTGGCCCATCGCCCAGGCATGGCGGCCTCAGGCCCACCACCCAAGTCCCCAAGACGGCTCAAGCGGCATCCAAGACGCTGCGGGCATATCCACGAGTTCGGCGGGAGAGCCCCCGCAAGCACAACTACGATGATGATGATGCTGCTGATGATGATGATGATGATGGTGATGATGACGGTGCTTATGATGAGGATGATGATGGTGGTGATGGTGACGATGACTATGATCCTAGCTAGAACCTAAGCGCCCGCGACGCGCGCATGATTCTAGTACACACATATATATATCTTGGTACAGTATATGTTTATGTATGTGTGTATGTATGTGTATATGTATATGTATATAAGGCGAGCATACATTTGTATTTGTACATATATGTATGTTTATGCACGTATCTATGTATAAGTATATGTATATGTACATTTGTATGCATATGCACATGTATTTGCATGTGTATGGTTTAGGTACATATATATGTATGTATACATATATATATATATTTGTATATTCATGTATATGTGTATGCATGTGTATATGTCTGTGTGTATGTATGTATGTATGTACGTATGTATGTATACAGTATGTATGCATGTCTGTCTGTCTGTCTGTCTGTCTGTCTGTATGTGTGTGTATGTATGTATGCATGTATGTATGTATGTATGCATATATGCATGCATGCATGCATGCATGCACGTATATATGTATGCATACATGCATGTATGTATGTATGTATGTATGTATGTATGTATGTATGTATGTATGTATGTATATATGAATATAGCTATGTGTACATGCATGCATGTATGTATGCATGCATGTATGTTTGCGTGTCAGTGTACGTATATGTGTATGTGCATGTGTACATGGTATGTCTATGTGGATGTGCATGTAAACTGACTCTTTTCCAAACACGCCTGCACGCCGCGGCTGCTCAGCCGCCTGCCTCGGAATCTATCGATGCCAGCTTGCTCCGGAAGAGCGCTTCCCCAGCACGCTGACGATGACGCTGGCCTCCTCCTCGCTTGACCCTCCTCGCTGGCCGGCTGGCCTCCTCCGCGCAGGTCGCGCCCTCGCCGAGTGACGCGGAGGCCTTCGAGGAGCCCACGGGCAGACCAGGTGCTGGTTGCGATGGCGGTGGCGATGACGAGGGCGTGGGGGGAGAGGTTCGAGCAGCAAGGATCGAGCTTCGAGTGCTTCAAACGCGTTGAGCCTGTTCGGCCTCCGGGAGTCTTTCGTCGCCACGGCCGGATCAGCCTCGAGCTTCAGATCAGGACGCATTCCTGGAGAGGCCCAGAGGCCGATTTTGGACCCCCTAGCCTGGACAGCCGGCCGATGGTCAAGTGTTACCAGCGGTGGCTTTGGCCCAAGGCGGCCCAATCTTTCGCTTGGAGGGCCCCACGGCCTTCAGAGCATCCACCCATCGCGAGGCCCAGAGGGTCCGCAGGTCTCCAGAGTGGCGCGAGAAGCCGGAGACACCTCGGGCAGGAACACCTCGGGCAGGGAGGGGCTGGTGGGGGGACCCGGAGCTCGGACGACTAGAAGCCGTCTTGGGCCTTCCGGAGTGTCGTGGGGGCATCTTTGGCCGTCTTGAGGCGGTCTTGGGCACATCTTGGGTCCGTCCTGGGGCCTCCAGAATCGCCAGCGTCGCCGCAGCCGTCGCAAGTCTGTCGGCAGAGCTGGGCCCCACTGGAGGGACTTCAGGGTGGTCACAAAAAGGCAGCGGCCGATTCTGCCAAGCATTTGGACAGCGTGATCTGGCACGGCACCCGCCGCAGGCGGGAGCGGCCTGATCCGAAAGGCCGCGTTTTTTGCCGCCGTCCTCCTGATTATGTTTGGACAGCTCTGGGACCTTCTTCGGCCATCTCGGGGCCTGTCGGGGTCATCCTGGGCAATCCTGGGGCCTCTGGGGCCCATCTTGGGGACCTCTTGAGCACATTGTGCCAGCTTGGGACCTCGTTGAGCCGTCCCAGGCGATTCGAGCGGTGTCTTGGGGTCTGGGGCCGCCTTGGGGCCATTGTCGGGTACGCGCCGCAGCCTGTGCTGGCGGAGCAGTCCGCGCCAGTAGGTGCCCCGTGAGCCCGTCAGAGGGTGCTCGGCGGGCCAGCGCGGGGCCAGGCATCGCGAGATCATGGCGCCATCACCCTTCGAGGTGTGTGCGGTTGAGCTGGTGTGCGTGGGCCTTTGCTTACGGTCGATGCCATTTTGGCCCGAGGGTATCCATGTCACAAGACGCGTACACAACCCTCGCAATCTTCGGCGGCTGCACAGGGTGTGGTTCCGTCGGGGTGTGATCTGCGATCGGCACCGATTGGGCCTGGCGAGCACGACGCTGTCCTCGTCGGGCCTCCTCGGAGCGCGGCGGAGAGCTCCGTCGACGTCCTCGCCGGCCCCCCAGGGTGCCCCTTAGGGTGCCGGTTGCAAACCACACCCTGTGCAAACCACACTCCTCGGAGTCGCCGAAGTCTTACCTTGACAAGGTGGTGCCCCGCAGCGCGGGCTGCCTGCACGGCTATGGCCCGCGCGGGGAGGCTTGTGCTGCTTATGCTGCCAGGGCTGGCGCCGCTGATCGCCTCGGGGCTGAACATTCGGGGCGATCGAGATGGGTGCGGGCAGAATGGGTTCAACGACCGGCAGCAGTTCCCGTTCCTTTGGAACAGGGCTCGCTGTGGGTGCCGCCGCGGGCCGAATTCGGGCCGGACGAAAGGGGGGGCTACGGAATCTGCTGCATGCAGCTGGTTTCGGCCCCGCCGCGGCCCCGCCGCCGGGCCCATTCCTCGAGACCTGGGCGCCTCCCGGCGCCGGGAAGCGCCGGGAAAATCAGCTGCGTGAGCTGATTCTCCCCCCCCCCCCTTTGCTATCCCCCCCGTTCGCCCGGCCCGGGTAATCCACATGAGACAGAAGATAGCCTGCCCAACAGCGGCTGCCGTCGGTGTTGGACGCCGTTTGTTTCGTTGGGCATCGTGCCCCCTTTTTGTCCGTACCCATTTCGGGCGACCTAGAGCATCGGGAAAGGGCAGCCGCCGGACGCGCGGGAGAGGAGAGTGCTTCTTGTCGTGGCGGGCCTGAGCCGCCACATGGAGGCCACGTGGCCTTTGCTAGAGCAGTCTGTCATAGTGCCGAACGAAAGAGCCGGCTATACGTTTACTATCTTCTTCAGCACCAACGCGGGCCTCGAGTGTCGCGAAGGGTCGCCCAGGTGGCGTTACCGCAAGTGCGAGGAGCCCACCGTCGACCGCGAGTCGCACGTGAAGCGCATCAAGGAGTTCTTCGCCCCGCGCGTCGTGAGCGTGGTCGACTTCGAAGACACGTGCGCAGAGAGGGGTGCCGCCGAGGGGATGTCGGTCCCCTGGAAGGTGGCAGGATCGAAACTGTTCGAGGCTGGCCACGCTGCCTCTGGGGGGGGGATGTGCACCCCTTGGTGGGACCGCGTGCACAGGGTGGTCGCGGACATGGTGGAGAGCGGCCAAAGTTTCGACAGGGTCGTGGCCATGCGGCCTGACGCCGTCGTGCACCACACGGGCATTCGGCCCCCGAGTGGCCCAGTGGCAATGTCGCTCGATGAAATGTGCCGAGAGAAGCCAGGCTTCAGCTTCGTGACGCCATCGTGGACTGCACATCGTAGGATGTCTCTGCACAATCGTGACCTGGACTTCATGCACATCCTGTGCCCCGGCAAGGAGCTCGCGGTCTACGAGAAGGCGCTCCGTACTCCGGGCGACCAGTGCACAGCGCGCGATCCAGTGACCAAACGGGTCATGGTTCCTGCCCTGCCGGCCGAATTTCACTCGACGAAGCTATGGGATAAAAACGCATTCTATTGCCAATTCGTGCAGCTCTGGGAGACCAAGAACATTTCCCTGTCCAACTGGGACAGTCGCTTTCACTTGACATGGCCTGCCGAGTTTTGCATCGCGGAAGTAGAAGCGCAGAAGAATCAATGTATCGGACCAGGCGATTAGTGGCAAAGGCTTCTGGTAATCTCACCAGGGGGTCGCCCGCAGAGCAAGGCGCGGCAGGAGGAGGTGGAGGAGGGGAAGGAGGGGAGAATCACCTGCCAGATCGATCCCCGCCTCCAGCTTCGGGACTTGAAGAACACCCCAGGTCCGTCCCAGTGGACAGGCCGAGACAGAGCTTTCCGAATCTTTTCTCCACGTCGTTCGAAATGGGGCGTTCCCTGAGGTCCATCTGTGTGAAGCGTCGCTTCTCGGGATGGTCGATCCGAGAGGGTCTTGGGGCCCGAAAGGATTCCTCCCAAACATTTTTTTTTTTTTTTTTTTTTTTCTTTTTCACGGCGCCCATGTGTCTGGGGGGGCCATCGGCGTCTGAGTGGTCAGACGAGGAGGCGGGGAGCGGAATGGCCAGCGGACAGGCCAGACGCCTGGTGGCCATGCGCCCAGCGAATATCGTAGCAGCCCGCAGCAGTGCCCGTGCTACGCCTCCGCTTTTCGTGCCGCAGTATGCACCGGGTCTGAGCAAGTCAGAGCGACGTTGCACACAGGCGATACCGTCGGGGCCCTGCAGAAGGAACCCTTCTCGTTGGGGAGGGGCTCGGCGTTCCTCGAGTGTTTCGCAGCTTGCCTCAGGTGTTCCTTAGGTTTTCGACAGGAAATCGAAGGTTAACTTGTGGAGAATAGGGGCCTCGTTCCTTATTTAGGGTTACTTAGGTCAACGCCCCGACTGTACGGTATGTGCCACGCGAACCTTCAATCGATAGGCTGCCGCCCCTGTCGCCGAATCTCAAGTTGGGTCATTGGATTGCGTTTCGGGCGCGATGGTTCTACCGAGCTCCCCCGAAGAGGAATAGCCGGACCGTCTTGGGGCCGTGTGGAGGGTCGGGGCTGCGTTGGACTGTTGCAGCTGGTCTTAGGTCGTTTTGAGGGTGTCCTGTGAGACTTCTGGGCGGTCCCAGGGATCTCATGGGGCTAGTTTGGGGCAGTCTTGTTGCTCTCTAGAAACAGTTCGGGATTTCCTGGGGACCGTTTGCGAGGCGTAGTGGAGCTCTTTTGGGTTTATCTACTGCCTTTGGAGAGAAAAGGGTTGATTGGCACAGCACATTGGGTAGCTGTGAAGGTTTCAATGCTTTCAGCCTCCCAGTGGCCTTCTGGAGAGCCTTTTGGAAGGCTCCTAGCACCTCTCTGGCTGCTTTCCGGCATCTTGGCGGCTGTGGGGCTCTCTTGGGCCTTGTCGAGGCGTCCAGGAGAGTTTTAGGGCCATCGGGAAGGGTATCGGCGCCGTCTGAGAGATTTCAAGTCTCCGGTGTGTGGGCGACTTGGCTGGGCCTGAGGCTGGGAACAGCATCAAGTATGCCAGAACATGCCAGAACCTTTCCAAGCAGACCCTGTGCACCCTACCACTCCAAAGGGTGTCCAGGGACATTTTGGCGGATCTATGGCTTGAACTTGAATTGATTTGCTCGCGATGAACTATATATATAATCCTGTGCCGCTTTTGCACGGCACTTAGTTTGCGCGCTGCCCGCAATGAACACAACTATGTATATAAGCAGTGCGTGATTATGTTTGGCTCCTGTCCTTTTCACTTCCCAGCGTGGGCAAGGATGTTTCGACGAGCCACTGCTTTGTATAACATCATCGTTCGCGCACCTCCATCATCATTGCATCCGTTCTTCAAGCAGGCTCGGCCTTGCGATTTTATTTACGCCTTGCGTGCCCCCCACCAGCCCATCTGGAAGCAATTCCTGGGCGAGATGCCGCGGGCGGAGCACCAGTGAAAGACAGAGCGGGGACACCGGCTCAACCAAAGGTTGGATCAGCCCCGGCCCAAACCAAAGGGCCCCCCAAATCGGCCAAACCCAGAGTCCCCAAAATGACCAAGTCGGGTCTCGGAGCACCTGGAGGTCCCGTGGAGCCATCTTCTAATCTCTTAGGCTGTTTCGAGAGGCTTTGGGGCCCTCTTTGAGGGCTGTCTTGGCCTCGTGCAATTTTGTTGAGAAGCCACGAAATGGGGGCATGGCGTGGTGGGCACATAGCATTGCACTCTTGGAGCCCTGCGCCTCTTCGTGTGTTCTCGGGGCTCTCTTGGGATCGTGCTATGGGTGCTTCTCTCACGGGCCTTTGGGCAAGAAGGTCCCCTTGGATCATCTTGGGGCCACCTTTCGGCCTTAGCGGACAATGTGCCTCCCCTGCCTGCACACCGGTCCGAGGAGGACGAAGAGGAAGAGAAAGAGGAGGAGAAGGAGGAGGAGGAGAAGGAGGAGGAGGAGGAAAGCACGCTGACCTGGCCGCCGCAGGTTCGCATGATCATAGTCCAGCTGATTTTTTAGAGCGTCGAGGCTGACAGACCGATTGCCCTCACGCAGGGTCTCTACCGCGTGTGGGGCCGAGCCCGACGTTGCGGTATCGCGAGGTGGACGTCGGAGCGGGCTTAGTTTGGGATCGGGCTGTGAGGGACTCGTCTGCTTTAAGGGCGGCCCTTCTGCACCAGACCAGCTGGAGGTGGCTTCCGCCATGGGCTTTAGCTGGATCCAGGTCCTCTGGGATTCAGAACATTTTTATGATCATGTTCGGCTTGACGCAGTTGTGGACATAGCCAGTCGAGTTGACCACCCGCTCATGCCACTTTTCCTTGCCCCGGACATGCACTGGGCCCCTCGGCGCCACCGAGCCTCGGGAGCGGTTTCAGGCATCATCATTCTGGGAAGGAGCTTGCTCGCAGAGTGCTCGCAGAGCGTTGACATTGCCAAGGTGGCCCTGTGGGATATCCTGGAGACGGCTCACGCCAATTTCCGCCCTCTGGTCTTGGAGTCTTGGGTGGATGACCTGAGCCAGTGGCATGTCGGTAAAGCTGAGGTCGTCTCCCCGCAGGCTGCCCGAGCCAGCGAGGGCCTAGGCCAGCTTCTTCGGGATAGTGGGTTTGTTATATTATATCATGCAAGAGTCGGGTCCTTGCCAACCTTCGCCATCTTTCCCCGGTGACCGTTTCGGATTTGGCCCGGAAAGGGTCCGCCTCCGGGGGGGCGCAAGCGGGAAAGACCTGGGCATAGGCACTGTGAGTTCACGGCGCTCGGCTGCGATCCTCAGGCAGCGCTTCGCTGCTGCCGGCCACAGGTCCAGCCTAATTAAGCGCGTAGTTAAGACGGACCGCAGGGCGAAAGGCCTTGTCCGCACGGGCTGGCTCCCACAGGCTCTGTGGGGCTGCGAGTCTCACGGCGTGAGCCACAGGGCTGGAGCGGCCATGGCAGGCATGGTGGGGCGGAAGGAAGGTGGTTGTGCCACCAAGGTGCTGCGGTGCTTTTTCCAGGGCCCCCACTCTGACCCCATGATATCCACTAGGATTAGGGATGTGCGTGAGTGGACCTGTCTTCTTCCTTCCTTCATGCAGGCGAACGAGCATGGGCTCCGCATTGCATGTGGCCAGGCGCTCGGTCGCCTGCGGTGTGTGGAGACTCGATGGAAGCGAGTAAACGGTTTCGTTGCTGCCGCTGTTGCCTGTCTCCTGGAGGCGGGATGGAACCCTGAAGAGCCCGACCGTTGGGTAGATCTCGACGGCGAGGTTTTCAAGCTCTAACATGTGATCAGGAGCGTTTGCTGGATTTTGCCCTGCTCGACGCCTTCGACAAGCAGGCGTGGACAAACATCGAGCGAACACTACCATGGTAGCAGCCTCGTTGGCCGCGCTGACATGTTTATCCCGCTACGCAAGCTCAACAAGCTCCAGTCGACTGGAGCGTACGATCAGGCAGTAGTATTAGAGATGATTCTGTCTGGAGCTCTCTGGCCAGCGTCTCGGCGTTTCGGGGATGAGGCTCGGAAGCCTTTTCCGAGGGCTGATCCCCCTCGTCGTCGTCGTCCTCCTCCTCCTCCTCCTCCTCCAGAGGAGGAGGCCCCTCTTTCGGCCCCCTCGGCCCCTGCCCTGTCCTCCTCGGGCGGCAGCGGCATGGCAGAAGATGGATTCGATTTTCAAGCCATGGTGCAGGATGCTGAGAGGGAGGATTTCGCGCAGGAGGAGGAGGCCACTGTGTGAGGGCTCTGTGATGAGGAGCCGCTTCTAGCCTCCAGCCCCGCGTGGACCTTCCCGAGTTGCACTCGGCGCGGAGCATCTCAAGAGACTCTGCTGCACCAGCTTTGGACATGCCCCGCCAACCGCCAAATCTTTGGATTTTAAGCCGGATTAGTTGCCCAGGCAGAAGATGGCGCGACTGAAGGACCAAGCTTCTGGCTGAAAGGCCTTCCCCCGCTCCCCTGGACCTACCAGCATTGTTGTGTTCCTATCCAGGGCGCGGAGCGCCACAGTCCGCAGCTCCGACCTGATCTTTTCCAGCTTGACTTGGGGTGCGTGATTGGGTCGGACGGGGCTGGCGGGGAGGAGAGCGATGACCCTAGGCTGAGACGCTGCGGGTGGGGTTGTGTCATTCTCTGCGGAACCCAGCACTTGGCCTGGGGACTAGGTCCCATGCTGGGTGATCGGCAGACAGTCTGGGCAGCAGAATTATATGCTACCCCCCGTGCCGCCCAGGTTACCCCTGGGCCGATCACTTGTGTTATAGATAATGCCGGTGTTGTTTCGGGGATTGGAGCGGGACCCCGCCTCAAACACCAAAAGATGGCGCAGCTCTGGGCCGATGTTTGAAGAGCTGCTGGACAACGGCCAATTGCACTTCGCAGTATCAGGTCGCAATTAACATTCGAGGGCGCCCAAGACGCGCAAGCGTTAGGAGGTTACAGCCCAATCGACTGGCTTGCAAACCGATTGGCTGTCAAGGCGGCGGAGGAAGGAACGCGTTTGGTCCAGGTTCCTTTTAAGAACCGTCGGGCGATGCTCTGGGCGGGCAATCTGTGCTACCAGGTCCCGGATTCCCTCGTGGTTGTTTCAGTTTCCCTGGTCAAGCAGGCGCCGACCTTTTATGGGGAAGCGGCCAAGGGAAATTGCCAGGAGGAAGCCAAGGCCCGTTCCGCCCAGGCCAAGCAGGCTCATCAAGATTCCTTGGCCCATCTTTTTGAGCCAGACCCAGCACTCCGTGGAGCAGAGGGCTCCTGGCCCTTGGAGGTGCGCAATTTGTTTCGCAGGTGACGGAGGGAACAAGGAGGCCTTCCTGCAGTCGCCGTGTGCGGGTTTTCTTGTTCAAATCCATGATTCCCATCGTGTCGATGCATTCTGGGGCGCGTTTTGGTGCCAGGTCTGCGGTGGGGTGGGCGTCCCTTCTCGCGGGAAGCTCCATAGATTTGACCGTCGATGCACCCTTGGGCTCACCGAGCACGGGGACGAGGGTCTTGAATTGTTTGACAGCGGGGGAACTAGCCCCAGATTTCAAGGCTTGAGCTGATTGGTCGGGGAAGGCTGTGCCGTCTCCTGTCGCGGACCTCGGCGGGGCTGGCGCCCCCGCCGTGGGTTGACACACCTCCCTTGATGGAGGCGGCTCGTCTTGTCGTTCCCTCCTTGTTTGGAGGCCCTCAGTGGACCCTTCCTCCGCAGGCAGGTAGGAGGTAAGAGGAGGACCCGTGTAAACCCAAGAGTCATCAACGATGTTGGGATTAACTCTCTCTCCAAATTCCCTCTTCATAGACCCCTGCAACGGTCGGATTTCCACGCCACGGATCAACCTGACCGCTGCGTCCTGACGATCTGGAATCGTGCCAGAACGCAATTTTCGGGGACTTCAACACCGCGAATCAACATAATTGTTGCGCCCGCATAATCTAGAATCTTTCCAAAGCGCCACGATTGGTACGTTGATCACAGAAACCCGTGAAACTCTTGCAACTGTTTACAGCGGATGCGTGCGGCGCTAATTCGAGAGCCACATTTTGAAAACCACCCGCCCTCAATCCGTGAAGCCGTTGCATGTTTTACAACGGGTGTGCGCGGCGCTAGAGCGAGAATCGCATTTTGAAAACGACCCGCCCTCAATCCGTGAAACCATTGCACATTTTTACAAATAATTTACGCGGCGGTAAGGCGAGAACCACATTTCGAAAGCCACCCGCCCTCAATCCGTGAAGCCCTTGCACATTTTTACAACAAATCTACGCGGCACTAAGGCGAGAACCACATTTTGAAAACCACCCGCTTTCAATCCGTGAAATTCTTGCAGGTTTTTGCAAAGAATGTGCGCGGCGCTAAGGCGAGAACCACATTTAGAAAATCACTCGCCCTCCATTTGTGAAGCTGCAGCCATTTTTAAGCTTCAGAATCCCAAATGTTGAGGAAGTCTCAGGCGAAACCCCCGGCCCGTCCTAAAAACTTGCTTCAGGGTGCGACAGGGACAAGTTATGTCTTAGGACAAGGAATGGACGAGGAGAAGGAGGAGGAGGAGGAGGAGGAGGAGGAGGAGGAGGAGGAGGAGGAGGAGGAGGAGGAGGAGG
>CAUYUJ010001970.1:75000-95068 GCA_963575745.1 Prorocentrum cordatum | reverse complement strand
CCTTCGTGGCCCCCTCGCTGCCCTTCCCTTCGCAGCCCTTCGTGGCCGCCTCGCTGCCCTCCGTGGCACCGTTGCGGCCCTTCGTGGCCCCCTCGCTGCCCTTCGTGGCCCCGTCGCTGCCCTTCGTGGCCCCGTTGCTGCCCTTCGTGGCCCCGTTGCTGCCCTTCGTGGCCCCCTCGCTGCCCTTCGTGGCCCCGTTGCAGCTATTCGTGGCCCCTTCGCTGCCCTTCGTGGCCCCTATATATGTATGTCCTTCGTGGCCCCCGCTCGTTCGCGCCCGCCGTGGCCCCATATGCATGCGCTTCGTGGCCCCGCTGTCTCCCTTCGTGCCCCCTTCGCTGCCCTTCGTGGCCCCGTTGCTGCCCTCAGTGGCCCCGCCCTTGCCCTCTGCGGTATGCCCTTCGTGGCCCTCGCTCGTTCGCGCCCGCCGTGGCTCCATATGCATGCCCTTCGTGGCCCCGCATTCCCCCTTTGTGGCCCCCTCGCTGCCCTTCGTGGCCCCGTTGCTACTCTCAGTGGCCCCGTCGTTGCCCTTTGTGGCCTCGCATAATCAGCCCTTCGTACCCCCCGCTCGTTCGCGCCCCTCGTGGCCCCATACGCATGCCCTTCGTGGCTCCGCTGTCGCCCTCTGTGGCTCCCTTCCTCCTTTTCGTGGCCCCGCTGTCGCGCTCGTTCTCGCTCTCGCTCTCTCCTTTCGCTTGTCGTCGTCGTCGTCGTCGCCATCGTCGTCCGTCGTCGTCGTCGTCGTCGTCGTCGTCGTCGTCGTCGTGGTCGGTCCCCTGTCTGTCCCTCTTGGGGTCGGGTTGCCGCCGATCAGCGCTGCAGCTGGCCAGGCAGAAAATCCGCGGCCGCCTAGCCGTTTGTTGGGGCCCAGGCTGCAGGAAAGAAGTCTATACCTCCCCCAAAGGGGGGCGATCGAAGACAAAGGGAGCGGGTATCGAGGGTTTGGAAAATACGCGTTGACGGACACTTGAGCAGATATGATCGAGCAGTCTCAGACACATTTTTGTCTCTTCCGTTTTTGTTGCTTTGTCGTTTTTGTGCTTGTTGTCGATGTTGATGTTGTTGTTGCTGCTGTTGTTGTTGTTGTTGTTGTTGTTGTTGTTGTTGTTGTCGTTGTCGTTGTTGTTGTTGTTGTTGTTGTTGTTGTTGTTGTTGTTGTCATTGTCGTCGTCGTCGTCGTTTTCGTTGTCGTTGTTGTTGTTGTTGTTGTTGTTGTTGTTGTTGTTGTTGTTGTTACTGTTAGTGTTGTTGTTGTCGTTGTCGTCGTCGTCGTTGCTGTCGTTGTTGTTGTTGTCGTTGTTGTCGTTGTTGTTGTTGTTGTTGTTGTTATTGTTGTTATTGTCGTTGTTGTTGTTGCTGTTGCTGCTGCTGTTGCTGCTGTTGTCGTTCTTCTTCTTCGCCTTCTTGTTATTGTTGTTGTTGTTGTTGTTGTTGTTGAACATTATTCCTTCTAAAGAATTATTATTGTTGGGACCCCTGGTGCGCGACCTCTGCGCCGCGCCTAGGCCGCAGCTGCATTTTCATCATTTTTTCGCGAAAGCTTCAGAAAAGTGGATGAGCTCCGGATCCGGTTTTTTGTTGACGCTCGTTTTCCCTTGCAAAAAACAATAGAAAATGAAAATTCTTGTTTTTACTTGATCAAATTGCAAGAATCCCTTGCAAAAAATAAGGTAAAGTGGACATTCGTGCGCGCAAGACCAAATCCTTCCAAAACCTTAGGTTTCGTAGCGATTTTAACATACAAACATCAAAAACCCAATGGTTTTTTAAGAACAAATTGTCAACATGTCCTTCCGCGCGCTCTTGCGGATTCATAGGAAACACACCACTTTTTAAACATTTCTGTCAAAAGGGTCTTTGCGTGCTACTTCTTCAGGTGCTTTGAACTTCTCCAACAACGGTTGCGCGCCTGCGAGGGCCACCATCCCTTGCAAAAAACGAGACGAAGTGCACATGCGCGCGGCCGCCGCGCGCGCATGTCGAAATCCTGCCAAACACAATGGGTTTTCAATAATTTCAAGATGCGATGTTCAGAAAACATATGAAAACGCACTACTTTCTCATCCGAAAAATCTCGAAATCCATTCGCGGTCTCTTGATGAATCTTTAAAACCCGAACTGTATAACATCAGTGTAACACATGTACTTCTGTAATCGCATCCCCACGAATTTGCCCCAAAAATGTGACCAACTATCTTGGCACTGCGTACCATCTCACGTGGACCGTGTACCACATCATATGTAACAGATGTGATCAACCTCTGTGGGTGTGTACCCCACGCCAGTGTAGTAGCCAGGGTCGTCCGCACGCCACGAAGTGAAGTGTCCCAACGTCATAGGGCGGGAAGCTGGGTGTGGGTGGTCTCGAAGAGTCGTTTTGGATATTTGGTAGAGCTTGAACGGCCCCCCCACGAAGTGGGGGTATTGGCTGGTGTCGCAAGAAAACCCTGGCACTGGGGAGAACACTGAGCGTTCGGGTAAAATGATTGTTGTTGTTGTTGTTGTTGTTGTTGTTGTGGTTGAGTTCTCATTTCGGAAGAATAATTATTGTTGATCCCCCCACCGGTGCATATGGTTTTTTCTCAATCAAAATGTGCCCCTCGACGCTCGCACCCTGTTTTTTGACGGGGAATGTCTTCCTGCTCAAACTGGGCCCCTGGCCCCCGGGTTGCAACAACAACGGCTCCCGCCTGAGACTTCCTGACAATTTAGCCAGGACCCCCGCTCCCGCCTGAGACTTCCTTGCATTTCATTCAGGAATCGCGCTCTCGCTTGGGACTTCCTTACAATTTATTGAATCGCTTCGCTCATTCCGGCGGCCCATAGTGTAGCGTCGCTGGCAGTTGCTTGCGTGTTGGGGGGGGCATTTGGGTGGCCTCCTGGGGCCGCTTGGGGGCCTCTTGGGGGCCTCCTGAGGGCCTGTTGGGGGCCTCTTGGGGCCTCTTAGGGGCCTCTTGGGGCCTCCTGGGGACTTCTGAGGGCCGAGGGCTCGAAACATTGTTTCGTGTTCCCCCCCTGGTGTCCCTCTTGGGGCGTTCTTGGGGCCCTCTTGGGCCGTCTTGGAGGCCTCTTGGGCCGTCTTGGAGCCCTCTTGGGCCGTCTTGGGGCCCTCTTGGGGGCCTCTTGGGCCCTCTTGGGGCGGTCTTGGGGGCCTCTTGGGCCGTCTTGGGGTGTCGTGAAGCCGAAAAGGTGGAAACGCCAAAATCTCTCCAAACCCTAAGGAAAAGCAGTGAATTTTGCCTCTTGGGGCCCTCTCGGGAGTGCTCTTGGAGGCCTCTTGGGGCGTCTGGGGGCCATCGTGGGCGTCTTGGAGCGATCTTGTGGCATCTCGGACCCCTCATGTAGCATCTTGGGGGCCTCTTGGAAGCCTCTTGGCCCTTGTTTGGGCTCTCGGGGACGTCTCGGAGCCGCGTTGGTGCGCTGCTGGAGCGCCCTGGTGACTCCTCCCGGGACTCTCTCGGGACCTTGCCGGGGTACTTTCCGCCCGGGGGCCCCCAGGGGCCGCCCCGCGCGCGCGAAGTAGAAAGATTGTAAAGCAGTCACCGGAGATCTTAGCACGCCTCTGGCCCGTTGGGCCGGCGAATTCAGGAATCGCTCTCCCGGCGCTCTGGAGTCGCGCTCTCGCTGGAGAGTGGCTTGCAACTTACTGAAGAATGGCCTTGCGTTGGAATTTCTAGCAATTTGCCAAAGCGCCGCGCTCCCGACACCCAGGCACCCAGGAGTCGCGCCCGTTGTGGCCCCATGTGCATGCCCTTCGTGGCCCCGCTGTCGCCATTTGTGTCCCCCTCACTGTCCTACGTGGCCCAGTTGCTACCCTCAGTGGCCTCAGAGTTGCCTTCTGTGGCCCCGCATTATCTGCAGTTCGTGGCCCCCGCTCGTTCGCGCTCTTCCTGTCTCCCTTCGTGGCCCCCTCGCTGCCCTTCGTGGCCCCTTTGCTGCCCTCAGTGGCCCCGCTGTCGCCTTCTGTGGCCCCGTATACGAATGCCCTTCGTGGCCCCCGCTCGCTCGCACCCGTCGTGGCCCCATATGCATGCCCTTCGTGGCCCCGCTGTCGCCCTTTGTGGCCCCCTCACTGTCCTATAGGTGGCCCAGTTGCTACCCTCAGTGGCCCCATAGTTGCCTTCTGTGGCCCCGCATTATCTGCAGTTCGTGGCCCCCGCTCGTTCGCGCTCTTCCTGGCCCCATACGCATTCCCTTCGTGTCCCCGCTGTCGCCCTTCGTGGCCTACTTCGTGCCCTTCGTGGCTCTGCTGTCGTTCTCTCTCGCTTTCGCTTTCGCTCGTCGTCGCCGTCGTCGTCGTCGCAGTCGTCTTCGACGTCGTCGTCGTCGTCGTCGTCGTCGTCGTCGTCGTCGACGAATGCCTTTCGTGGCCCCCGCTCGCTCGCACCTGTCGTGGCCCCATATGCATGCCCTTCGTGGCCCTGCTGTCGCCCTCTGTGGCCCCCTCGCTGCCCTTCGTGGCCCCAGTGCTGCCCTCAGCGGCCCCGTCGCTGCCCTCTGTGGCCTCGGATTTTACGCCCTTCGTGGCCCACGCTGGCTTCTCTCACGATCTACTTGGGAATCGCGCTATCGCTCGAGACCTCCTCGCGATTCATGCAGGACCCACGCTTCAGCAACCCGCCTGCTCGACCTCGTCGCCTGGGCCCGCCTTCCCGACCTGCCCGCTATGGGTGTACCCACCCGATCTGCCCGTCTGTTTCTACCACTTGTTTTTTGTGCTCGTTGCCCCCCTCCTGCTCTTTTCTCTCATGCTTCATTCTCTCCCTCCTCCTTTCACCGGTCCTCTCTTCCCTTGTTTTTGGGGCTGGACTAAATAAACGTGGCAGGTAAGGCAGATATACCCCCAAGGGGGTACGATCGAAGACGACGAGCCCTGGTACCGATACGTATTGCTTGGCACGTTAGCAGATAGGAGCGAACAGTCTTAAAGTGATTGTTGTTGTTGTCGTCGTCGTTGTTGTCGTCGTTGTTGTTGTGGTTATGGTTGTGGTTGTTGTTGTGGTTGTGGTTGTGGTTGTGGTTGTGGTTGTGGCTGTGGTTGTGGTTGTGGCTATGGTTGTGGTTGTGGTTGTGGTTGTGGTTGTGGTTGTGGTTGTTGATGTTGTTGTTGTCGTCGTCGTCGTCGTCGTTGTTGTTGTTGTTGTTGTTGTTGTTGTTGTTGTTGTTGTTGTTTTTTATTGTTTTTGTTGTTGTTGCTGTTGTTGCTGTTGTTGTAGTTGTTGTTCTTCTTCTGCTTGTTGTTGTTGTTCTTCTTCTTCCTGTTGTTGTTGTTGTTGTTGTTGTTGTTGTTGTTGGGGGGGGGGGGGGGGGGGGAGGGGGGGGTTGTTGTTGCTGTTGTTGCTGCTGTTGTTTTTGTTGTTGTTGTTGCTGTTGTTGTTGTTGTTGTTGTTGTTGTTGTTGTTGTTGTTGTTGTTGTTGTTGTTGTTGTTGTTGTTGTTGTTGTTGTTATTGTTGTTGTTGTTGTTGTTGTTGTTGTTGTTGTTGTTGATTTCTGTCTTCGTGGGCGCCGTCGGCCGCAGCCGCCAGGCGCTGCCCTGGCCAGGTGGCCGCTGCCGCTGCTGCTGGCCGCTGGCCGCGCGCGCCTGGCGGCCGCCCTGCCCCTGGAGAAGTGCAGCTCGAAGGCCGGACGCGCTCGTGCCCCGCCGGCCGGGCCTCGCCGTTCGGGCGTCTGGCGTGCAGGAGCGCTCGGGGACAATGCGACAAGGGGGGCTCGGCTCAGGTCGGGTGCGCCCACGAGGGGGGCGATGGCCAGGGGGGGCTTGATGTCATGGCCAGGACGCCAGGGCCATGCTTTTCAATGCGTTCCCTGGCCCCCCCCGTGTCCGCGCACATGCCTGGGGCCAGGAGGCCCCTTCCTGTTGGGCGCTCTTCATCAGGGGGGGCGGCTTTCTCGGAATCGAGGTTCGCGGTTCTTGGTAGTTTTTTCATCTTCGGGATTGGCGTTTTTTTCATCTTCGGGATGCGTTCCAGCAGCTGAGCCTCGCGGAGGGCGTTCTGGGGGTGCCCAGATCTTTACGAACGGCCGCCAGAGAGCCGAGTTGGGACCCGAAAGCCAGACGACGAGGATCAGTAGTGGGGGTGGGATAGGCTTAGGGGGGATGGGGGCCTGATGGCTCACTCTGCTCAGGAGCGTGTGGGATCGCGGCGACCGTTGGTTTCGCCGATGGCTGGTTTCGCCCGGCTGGTTTCACCCGGCTGGTTTCGCCGTCCGGCGAAACCAGCTCCGTCGGCGAAACCAGCTCCGTCAGCGAAACCAGCTGCCGTCGGCGAAACCAGCTGCCGTCGTCGAAACTGCTCGACCCGACCCGCCCGCTAGGATCCGCCCGCCCGACCCGACCCGCACGTTAGGGTTCGCGCGTGCTCGGTCGAGCGTGCCCCACGCTTTAATGTCCCGCCCGCCTGACCCGACCCGCCCGTTAGGGTCCGCCCGCACGACCCGACCCGACCCGCCCACTAGGATCCGCCCGCCCGACCCGACCCGCCCGTTAGGGCTCGCGCGCGCTCGGTCGAAGCGCGCCCCCACACGTTAATGACCCGACCGCCCGTCAGGCGTCCGCCCTCCCGACACGACCCGCCCCGCTTCTAGGATCCGCCCGCCCGACCTGACCCCCGTCAGGGTTCGCGCCGTGCTCTGTCGAGAATGCTCACCTTTAAGGTCCCGCCCGCCCGCCCGACCCGACCCGACCCGTCCACTAGGGTCCGCCCGCCCGACCCGACCCGCCCGTTAGGGCTCGCGCGTGCTCGGTCGAGCGCGCCCCACACTTTAATGTGACCCTACCCGCCCGTTAGGGTCCGCCCGCCCGATCCGACCCGCCCGTTAGGGCTCGCGCGTGCTCGGTCGAGCGCGCCTCGCACTTTAATGTCCCGCTTGCCCGACCCGACCCGCCCGTTAAGGTCCGCGCCGACCCGACCTCGTCCCGCCGTTGGGGTCCGCCCGACCGACCGCACGTTGCATACCGCGCGTGCTCGGTCGAGCGCGCTAGCACTTTAGTCCCGCCCGTCCGACCCGACCCGCCCGTCAGAGTCCGCCCGCCCGACCCGACCCGACCCGCCCGCTAGGGTCCGTCCGCCCGACCCGATCCGCCCGTTAGGGCTCGCGTCGGCGAAGCCAGCGCCGCCGAAACCAGCGCCAGCGAAACCAGCCGCCCGCGAAACCAGCGTGGCGAAACCAGCGCTGGCGAAACCAGCGCCTGCGAAACCAGTTTCAGCCTTTCCCGCCCTGAGCGCCCTCGGCGCCCCGATGCATTAGGCATCTTGAACTGGTCACAGTCTGCTGCTGCCCAGAGAAGGGGAGCTTGGAGAGTTCGTCTTTGAGGGCGAAGCATTCGATACTAAATTGAACTCGACCTCATTTTGCGAGGAGGGTGAAAGGCGGTCATCCCAATGGCAGTGCGCGAACACTGCTGTCCTGGTGGACCCGTGCCTGGCGGGCGATGGCTAAGCCGACAGTTCAGTTTTGGGAGCTTTTTTTGGCTCTCTCGGGCTGTCTCTGGACCCTCCGAAGCCCTTCGGAAGCCACCTTAGGGTCAAAAGCATGGATAGCAAACACATGGGTGCACTTCAGAATGTACAATGACTGAGAATCGAGGGTCTTCTCTGAATCCTCTTGGTGAGTCTCCTGGGGCCTTTTTGTCGTGCCTCTGGTTTAAGAGACGGCATCTTGCCTTGTCTTGGAGGCATCTCTGGAAGTCTTGACATGCCCCTCGGTCTCTCCTGGACAGTTTTAGTGCCATTCTGGCGCCCTCTTGGACCGCCTGGCATGGGGTGGGCGAGCCCCCCCCGACCCAAATCCGAGGTTATGGATGCGAGGGGGAATGTTTTTGGGCACGGAAGGAATCTGACACATGCCACAGGGGTCGCGGATTTGCCTCGAGAGCTGACCCCCTCAAAGGGATCATCACATGAGTCGATCAGGTCAGAGCAGGAGGGATGTGGGTCCTGAAGTCAGCGAAAAGGAAGACAAGGGGTGCTGTTGGCAGTTCGGATCTCCCCCTCATCTCTCGTCACCCCTCTCTTTTTCCCTGCTCTCTGTTCTCCATCTGCTATCCCAAACGTCCTGTGGTGTTGGGTCCTCGTCTTGAATCAGCAGCGACCTGCGTCCTCCTCTCCTCCTCCTCCTCCTGCTGCTCCTTCTCCTCCTCTCCCTCCTCCTCCTCCTCCTCCTTCCTCCTCCTCCTCCTCTACTTCTCCCCAAATCCTCCTGCTTTCCGCCGGCGTCTGCATCATTGTCACCATCACCACCATCATCATCGTCATCATCAACCTCATCATCTTCATCATCCCCATCATCCTCATCATCAGCTGCGTCATCATCGTCATCGTCATCGTCATCATCATCGTAATCACCATCCTCTTCATCCTCCTTATGATGATGATGATGCTGATGATGATGATGATGCTGATGCTGATGATGATGATGATGATGATGATGATGATGATGATGATGATGATGATGATGATGATCATCATCACCATCATCAGCATCAGCATCAGCATCAGCATCAGCGTCATCATCATTGCTATCATCATCGTCGTCACCATCATCCTCATCATGATCAGCATCGTTGTTACCGTCATCCTCACTGTGGCACACCTCCCACGCTTCGTGTCCGTATAGGGAGCTCCACCTGAGGCCACAGTGACAGGAATCGCTTGCGTGACGACACCCATTTCGGCACGCCCATCACACGAACCGTGACCCCATAGGGCGCTTCATCTGAGGCCCCAGAGGCAGGAAGTGCATGCGTGACGGCGCCTATTTCGGAATACCCCCCACACGTTCCTTGGCCCCATATGGAGCTCCACCTGAGGGTCCAATGGCAGGACTTTCATGCGTGACCGTGCCCAATTCGGCACGCCGCTCACGCGTCGCGTGGCCCCATAGGGAGCTCCACTGAAGGCCCCAATAGCAGGACTCGCATGCGTGACCGCGCCCAGTTCGGCACACGACTCACGCGTTTCAGGCTCCATGGGGAGCTCCACCTAAGGCCCCAATGGCAGGAATTGTATGCGTGACTGAGCATATTTCGGCACGCCACTCACACGTCGCGTGGCCCCATATGGCGTCCTACCGAATGCCTCAGCGGCAGGAATCGCACCGCCGCCAATTCCGGCACACCCTTCACACGCTTCGTTGCCCCACAGGGAGCTCCACTTGTACGGCCCCAGTGACAGGAGTCGCATGCGTGACGGCGCCCACTTCGGCCCCTCACACGTTTCGTGGCTCCGTAGGGAGCTCCACCGAAGGCCCCAGTGGCAGGTATCGCATGCGTGATGGTGCCTATTTTGGCACGCCCCTCACACGTTCCGTGGCCCCATGAGGAGTTCCATTTGAGGCACCAGCTGCAGGACTCGCATACGTGACCGCGCCCAGCTCGGCACACCTCTCGCACGTTTCCTGGCCCCATGTGGAGCTCCGCGCAAGGCCACAGCGGTAGGAATCGCGTGGTGCGTGACGGCGTCAATGTCGGCGCCCTTCTCACACTCTTCGTGACTCGCGCGTTTCGGCGCGCCCCTCCACAGTTCGCGGCCCCATCGCGAGCTTTACATAAGGCACCAGCCAGTGGCAGCGCCCGCATGTCGGCACCGCCACATTTCGGGGCACCCTTCGCGCGCTTCGTGGCCCCATGCGGAGCTCCATCGACGACGGTTCTCACAACGGCGGTACTCGCAACTGCATGTGGTTGGATCCATCGCCAAGTTTGTTTCTTTTCCTCTCTCCCTCTCTCTCTCTTTCTACACTTTCTACTCCTCAAGCAGTTCTTGCATCTAGGGGTTCTTAACCATCTCGCGACAAGGGGCGGCCTTTCAGGGCGGTGCCGCCCGTTGCTGCCCGTCGCCGCCGATCGTCTCGGGACCAGGGGCGGCCGTCGCCGTCCGTGCTGTCCGTCGCCGCCGTCACCGCCGCCGTGGCCGCACCGTCGCCGCCGCCGTCGCCGCCGCCGTCGCCGCCGTCGCCGCCGCGCATCACATAGTTTGCACTACATCGATATATATATACATATATATCTATAGATATTCAGATCGTAGTAGTAGTAGTAGTAGTAGTAGTAGTAGTAGTAGTAGTAGTAGTAGTACTAGTACTAGTAGTACTACTAGTAGTACTAGTAGTAGTAGTAGTAGTAGTAGTAGTAGTAGTAGTAGTAGTAGTAGTAGTAGTAGTAGTAGGTAGTAGTACCAGTAGTAGCAGTGACAGTAGTAGTAGTAGTAGTAGTAGTAGTAGTAGTAGTAGTAGTAGTAGCAGTAGTCGTAGTAGTAGTAGTAGTAGTAGTAGTAGTAGTCGTAGTAGTCGTAGTAGTAGACGTAGGTAGTCGTCCTTAGTAATAACAGTAGTGGTAGCAGTAGCCGTAGTAGTAGTAGTAGTAGTAGTAGTAGTAGTAGTATTAGCATATAGGGTAGGATAGTAGAGGAAATCGGTATTATTGTAGTAGTATAGTAGTAGTAGTATAGGCGTAGTAGTAGTAGTAGTAGTAGTTATTAGTAGTTAGTAGTAGTAGTATTAGTTATAGCTAGTAGTTAGTATTAGTGTTAGTAGTAGTAGAAGTAGTATAGTAGTAGGAGTATTAGTAGTAGTAGTAGTAGTACTATTAGTAGTCGTAGTCGTCGTATTAGTAGTGTTAGTAAAGTAGTAGTAAGTTATTAGTAGGTAGTAGCAGTAGTAGTAGTAGTAGTATAGTAGTAGTGGTAGTATTAGTAGTAGTATACGAGTACTAGTCAGTAGTCGTAGTAGTCTAGTAGTAAAGTAGTAGTATTAGTATTAGTGTAGTAGTGTAGTAGTAGTAGTAGTAGTTAGTAGTAGTCCGTAGTAGTAGTAGTAGTAGTAGTAGTAGTCGTAGTAGCCGTAGTAGTAGTCGTAGTTGTAGTCGTAGTCGTAGTAGTAGTAGTAGTAGTAGTAGAAGAAGAAGAAGAAGTAGGTAGTCGTCGTAGTAATAACAGTAGTGGTAGCAGTAGTCGTAGTAGTAGAAGTAGTAGTAGCAGTAGTAGGAACAGGATAGGTAGAGGAAATCGTAGTAGTAGTAGTAGTAGTAGTAGTCGTAGTCGTAGTGGTGGTAGTAGTAGTAGTAGTAGTAGTAGTAGTAGTAGTAGTATTAGTAGTAGTAGTAGTAGTAATAGTACTAGTAGTAGTAGTAGTAGTAGTAGTAGTAGTAGTCGTGAATCGTGGTAGTAGTAGTAGTAGTAGCCGAGTAGTTTCGTAGTAGTCGTAGTAGTAGTAGTAGTAGTAGTAGTAGTGGTGGTAGTGGTAAGTGGTAAGTTAGTAGTCAGTAGTAGTAGTATTAGTAGCAGTAGAAAGTTGTACGTAATAGTCGTAGTAGTAGTAATTGGTAGTAGTAGTAATCGTAGGCGGAGTGTCGTAGTATTAGTAGGTTGTAGTAGTAAGTAGCGTAGTAGTAGTCGGTAGTAGTAAGTAGTAGTAGTCGTAGTATTATAGTAGTAATAGTAGTAGTAGTTTAGTAGTGTTATTTAGTAGTTATATATATAATTGTCGTAGTGTATAGTATAGTGTAAGTATTAAGTAGTAGTAATATGTAAGTAGTAGAAGTAGGTAGTCGTCGTATGTAGTAGTAAGTAGTAGTAGTCGTAGTAGTCTTAGTAGTAGCGTAGTAGTAGTAGTAGTAGTAGTTATAGTATATTAGTATTAATAGTAGTAAGTAGTAGTCGCAGTTAGTATTAGTAGTCAGTGTAAGTAGTGTACCAGCATGTCGTAGTAGTAGTAGTAGTAGTAGTAGTATAGTAGTAGTAGGTGGGTAGTAGTAGTAGCAATGTAGCAGTAGTAGAGCGCATAAGAAGTAGTAGGAGCTAGCAGCAGCTGCAGCATCAGCAGCAGCATAGTAGTAGTCGTAGTCGTAGTCGTAGTCTTAGTCGTAGTCGTAGTAGTAGTAGTAGTAGTAGTAGTAGTAGTAGTAGTAGTAGTAGTAGTAGTAGTAGTAGTAGTAGTAGTAGTAGTAGTAGTAGTATTAGTAGCGTAGCAGTAGCAGTAGTAGTAGTAGCAGTAGTAGCAGTAGTAGTAGTAGTAGTAGTAGTAGTAGTAGTAGTAGTCGTAGTAGTAGTAGTAGTAGTAGTAGTAGTAGTAGTAGTAGTAGTAGTAGTAGTAGTAGTAGTAGTAGTAGTAGTAGTAGTAGTAGTAGTAACAGCAGCAGCAGCGGCAGCGGCAGCGGCAGTAATAGTGCACCATCTCGGGGTGAGTGGCGGCTTTTGCGAGCGGTGCCGCCCGTCGCCGCTGTCGCCGTCGCCGTCGCCATCGCCGCCGCTCTGGGCGAGTGGCGGCTTTCGCGGGCGGTGCCGCCCGTCGCCGCTGTCGCCGTCGCATATATTCTCTTGTTTTAAACAGAGAGTAGACTCTAGCCTCCCCACGGGGATTATCGACACCCTTTTTTGTATTGCGATTTACATATGATTCTGCTCCATCGTCCACCCTAAATGTGAGTTCATACCATTCCAGCCCAACCAGTCTCGGCCCTCCCCGTCATCCTCCGCAACACAATACGAAGCGCGCGTACTCGTTTGTGAAACACCATCAGTTTTCAGTAGCCCGTTGCAACACATTAAACGAAGTGCACACGCGCGCGTCGTCGCGCGCGCATGCCGACATCCTTCAAAAACCTTCGTCTTCGTGAGGATATCGGGTGTCGAACAAACATATTAAAACACATGGTCTCGCAACGCGGATTTTCAAACAAGCTTGCGCGCGCTGTGGCAATTCTCAAGAGAACCATCGGTTATGCGCCAAGATTTTCGTAAACTGCTACCAAACGGGCTTCGCCCGCGCGCATGTCGAAATCGTTCGAACGCCCTTGCGCGCGTGCCACCGCGATATCCCCATGCAACAAAGGGGACGACGTACACGCGCGCGCGCGTCGTCGCGCGCGCATGCCGAAATCAGCAACACATTTTCTAGGTTTCGTAGCGATTTCAAAACCGAGTGTTTAAACAACATGCAGAAACACATGGTTTCGCAACACCAGTTTTTAAACAACGCTCTTTCGAATTCTTCAGAAAGCCATTGGCTTTTCATTTTTATGGAATTCTGCCAAGCGGGCCTCTGGCGCCGCGTGCCGACGTCATTCGCGCGCCCTCGCGCGCGTGCTGGGGGGCACGGTCCTTGTCACATAATGAAATCATGCGGGCCACTCTCGCGCGTCGGCCGCGCGCGCATGTCAAACTTTCCCAAACCTTCATCACCAACGCGAGGATGCCGTCATCGTCGACGGTATGATGAACATCGGCGCCCGCACTGGCCGCGCCGTCGTCGTCGTCAACATCGTCACCACCATCGCTGCTATGATCATCGTGTCTATCTTTGTCGACGTTGCGGTGATACCGCGCCCGCCCAAGTCGCCGACTGGCACTGAAATGTCCGCTGGGATGTGCCCAGCGGTCAGCGGCGCCGCGGCCGCGTCGGTCGCGCCAAACTACAGTCAACGCGCATAGTAAGGACCAACGACTTTTTCAAGGGTGCCCTTGGGTCTTTGCCTGCCTCGGCCTCTTCGGCCCGACCCTGGCCACTTTCGCAGGCCAGTTTCTCAGGGTACCCTTGGGGCGGGCGCTGTCCCTCGGCTGCGCGGCGGCGCGTTCCCTTGGGGATGCATTTTAGGGACGCGGGCTACCAGGGTACCCTTGGCCGTCCTTCGGCGCGTCGCCCTCGTCCTCGCCCGTGGTTCACTTAGTGGGCGCGCCGCCGCTGCCCTCGGTCGTTTTCTCTTTCGCGGGCGAACGTTGTCTCAAGGACGCGGGCCAGGCAGGGTGCCCTTGGCCGTCCTTCGGCGCGTCGCCCTCCTCCTCGCCCGTGGTTCACTTTGTGGGCGGGCGTGGCCCTACGGGCGTCGGCCAAGCGGGGCTCCCTTGGCCGTCCTTGGGCGCGCCGCCGCTGCCCTCGGTCGTTTTCTCTTTCGCGGGCGGACGTTGCCTCGAGGGCGCGGGCCAGGCAGGGTGCCCTTGGCCGCCCTTCGGCGCGTCGCCCTCCTCCGGTGCGCGCGCGCTTGGGTCGGCGCGGCCGCAGAAATGGACCGGCCAACGTCGAGCACTCATCGCTCTTCGCACTGCGTTAGTTTTGCATGCCAAGCTGCGGGCAGGTGGGCGGCAAAAATATGGGGTGCGTCAGTTCGTTTGTTATAACCAGTTGCGCCACATATATTCCCTTCTTCAACAGCCCCCCCCCCAGGATTATCGGCACCCGCTATCGTATTACAATTTGCATATGATTCTGCCCCGCCGTCCGTTCTAACTATGAACTCGTTCCGTCCCAGCCAGGCCGTCATCGCCCCCCCCGCCATCCTCTGCAACAAATGCTATGCGTTCGCTCCCGTTCATAAGAATCAGCAGTTTTCAAGAAACCTTTGCAGCCAAAGGGGTGAAGTGCACGCGCGCGCGTCGTCGCGCGCGCGGATGCCGACGTCCTTCAAAACAGTTGGTTCCGTAAGGACATAACACCGAATGTCCAAGAAACATATAAATGCACATGGTTTCGCCGCGCTGGTTTTCGAAAACAAGCTTGCGCGCGCTCTGGCGGATTCTTAAGACAAACGTATAAATTTCCCAACCTGTTCATGACGTGCCACCAATCAGGTGTCGCTCGCGCGTGTCGAATTCGTTCGAGTGCCCTTGCGTGCGTGCTGGGGAGGCACGATCCGCGTCAACAAATATCATGCGGGCCACTCTCGCGCGTCGGCCGCGCGCGCGTGTCGAACTCCTTACAAAACCTTCATCGCCGACGCGAAGACGCCGTCATCGTCGTCGGCGATCTCAGCATTGGCGCCCGTGCTGGCTGCCCCGTCATCGCTGTCAGCATCGTCGCTAACGTCGCTACTATCGTCATTGTGTCTACCGTTGTCGACGTTGCCATGATACCGCGCCCGCCCAAATCGCCGAGTCGCAATGAAGTGTCCGTTGGGACGTTCCTGGCGGTCAGCGCCGCCGCGGCCGCGTCGGTCGCGCCAAACTAGCTGGCCGTTGCGCGCGCGTGCTTGGGTCGGCGCGGCCGCAGAGATGCACCAGCCAACGCCGAGCACCCATCGCAATCGCTTCCGCATGGGTTTTGCAGTCCGAGCCACCGGCGGGTGGGTGGGAGGAGGAACGCGCGAGCAGTAGAGTCGACAGCTTCAGGTTCGGCAAGGTGAATTAATTCTCCTCTTTAGAAAGAGAATCGACTCTACCCCCCCTGGATTATGGCCCCCCCTGCTCGTATCGCAATTTACATGTAATCCTGCCCCGTCGTCCATCCAAAGTATTCAGTACTACCATCCCAGCCCAGCAGGTATCGCCCCCCCCCGCCATCTTCAGCAACGAACGCTATGCGCGCGCGTTCGTTTATCACAAATCACCACTTTTCAAAAATCTCTTGCAACAGACGGGACGATGCGCACGCGCGCGCGTCGTCGCGCGCGCATTCCGACGTCCTTCGAAAACCTTGAGTTGCGCACGGATTTCAACATCGAATGCCAGAAACACAAATGCAAACAAAACGTTCCGCAACGCGGATATTCAAAAACAACTTTCGCACGCTCTTGCGAATTCTTAAGAAAACAATAGGTTTATTAACATTTTCAGAACATGCTACCAAACGGGCTTCGCGCGCGCATGTCGAAATCGTTGGAGCGCCCTTGCGCGCGTGCCGTCGCGATAACACTTTGCAGAGAACGGAGCGAAGTGCGCGCGGGTGCGTCGTCGTGCGCGCATGCCAGAATCCGTTCAAATCATCGTGTTCGTAACAAGTTGAAAACGTGATGGCAAACAAGCATATAACATACATGTCTTCGCAAAACGTGTATTCAAAACAGCGTGCGCTCGCGCCTTTGCGAGCCGTTCAGAAAACCGACGTTTTCCCAACATGTTCATGGACTTTGCCATTCGGGCCTCTGGTACCGCATGCCGACATCATTCGCACGCCCTCGCGCGCGTGCTGGGGGGCACGGTCCGTGTCAAGACATGCCGTGCCGGCCACTTTCGCGCGTCTGCCGCGAGCGCATGTCGAATTCTTTCTGAAACATCCATCACCGACGCGAGGACGCTGTCATCGTCGTCGGCGTGATGGGAATCGGCGCCCGCACTGGCCGCGCCGCCGTCGTTGTCAACATCGTCATCAGCATCGCTACTATTATCATCGTGTCTACCGTTGTCGACGTTGCCATGATACCGCGCCCGCCCACATCGCCGACTCGCATTGAAGTGTCCGCTGGGATGTGCCCAGCGGTCAGCGCCGCCGCGGCCGCGTTGGTCGCGCCAAAGTAGCTGGCCGCTATGCGCGCGTGCTTGGGTCGGCGCGGCCGCAGAGATGCATCAGCCAACGCCGAGCACCCATCGCAATCGCTTCCGCATGGGTTTTGCAAACCAAGTTGCGGGTGGGTGGGTGGGATGATTGCGCGAGCAGTGGATGTGGTCAAACGTGGTGGAGTGTAGTCAATTCTTGACGCTTCGCGTATCCCCACCAGCCCATCCTACACCAGGCACTCGAACGAAGATCGCCGATGATCGGCAGCTGTTCTCCTCCCCCTCTTCCTCCTTCTCCTCCGCCTCCTCCTCCTCCTCCCTTCCTCCTCCTCCTCCTCCTCCTCTTCCGCCTCTTCCTCTTCCCTGGTGGCGTCTTGGAGGTATCTTCGAACGTTTTGGTGGGCTCTTGGGCCTCGCGGGCGGGCGGGCGGCGCTCCGCCCGCCCGCGCGCAGGGCGCAAGTGGAGAGTCCGAGACGTCTCTTGAGGCCCTCTTGGACGACATCGATCGCAGAAGGGGGAAGCATTTTTTAGCGTCGCCCCCCTGGGGGGCACGATCCTCGTGAGGGGTGTCGAATTTTAGCCCTCCCAGGGGTCGTTTTTGGACGCTCTAACTACCCGCGGCCCCCCGTGTCCAGGTCAATGGGGAGGGGGTTAGGGGGAGGGGTAAACCCCTCCCCGAAGGGGAAGAAGGAGGGGTGGAAGAGGAAACGCTCTAAACCACCGACGCCCAGAGGGCTGTTGGGATTCTCCTTGCTACAAAGAGAACAAATAGACTCTACCCCCCCCCGGCGTTATCCTCCCCCCTTTTCGGGTTTGTAAATCATGTGCGATTCTGACCACATGTCCATCCTAAATATGAATTTACACTATCCCAGGGGGGCCGGGATCGGTTCCCCTGAGGTTCCCTTGTGAAAAGCAATACGCGGGGACATCTTTTGTTCTAGCACAGGCCTTTCTTTTCACGAATCCCTTGCAAAACATGGGACGAAGTGCGCACGCGCGCGTCGTCGCGCGCGCATGCGGGAATCCTTCAAAAACCTTCGGTGTCGGAAGGAATTCGCAATCGAGTTTCCCAAACAAAACATAGAACAACATAGGGTTTCGCAACAGTGATTTGCTAAACATGCTTATGCGCGAGCTTTTGCGAAATCTTAAGAAAACCATAGGTTTTTCAAGATGCTTCAACAAATGCTACCAAACGGGCTTCGCGCGCGCATGTCGAAATCTGTCGAACGCCCTTGCGCGTGTGCCGTCGCGAGAATCTTCTACAAAAAACGGGACGAAGTGCAGACGCGCGCGTCGTCGCGCGCGTATGCCGAAATCCTTCAAAACCCATCGGTTTCGGAAGGATTTCAACATCGTGTGTCCAAACAACCTACACAAACACAAGGTTTCGCACCACGGATTTTCAACAAAAGCGTGCGCGCGCGCTCTTGCGTCGTCGTCGTCGTCGTCGTCGCCGTCCTCCCTTCTCCCGCGTCGTCGTCGTCGTCGCCTACGTCGTCCTCTGTCTTTCCTCGTGTTCGTCGTCGTCGTCCTCTTGGGCGTCGTGGTCGTTGCCGTCGTCGTTGGCGCCGTGGTCGTCCTTCCTCCTCCTCCCTCGTCGTCGTCGTCGTCGTCGTCCGTCGTCAGCGTCTCGTCGTCGTCCCTCCTATTTCGTCGCCGTCGTCGTCGTCGTCGTTGTCGTCGTCGTTGTTGTCGTCGTCTTCCCTCCTCCCTCGTCGTTGTCGTCGTCGGCGTCGCCGTCCTTCCTCCTTCTTCGTCGTTCGCGTCGTCGCCGTCCTCCCTCCTCCCTCGTCGTTGTCGTCGTTGTCGTCGTTGTCGTCGTTGTCGCCGTCGTCGTCCTCCCTCCTCCCTCGTCGTCGTCGTCGGCGTCGTCGTCGGTGTCGTTGTCGTCGTCGTCGTCGTCGTCGTCGTCATCGTCGTCGAAGTCGTTGGAGACGTCGTCGGTGTCGTCGTAGTCGGTATCTCGGCGGCACCGTTATCGTCGTTGTCGCTGTCGTCGTTGGCGTCGGTGTCGTTGGCAAGTGCCAATTGGTACCCACCGTCACGGTCTTAAGAGATTTTGCGAACCAAGTTGCGGGTGGGTGGGTGGGATGTTTGCGCGAGCAGTGGAGTGGTCAAGCGCGGTGCAGGGTAGTCAATTGCACCACATCGACTGCACCGCGTAGTTTGCAAACCGTGTGCTAACACTAAAGGGTACTACAGGGTTTTCCCACTCTGCAGTTCAATCTAAGTGACTGGTTCTCCGACTGGGCCTGCCAGTGTCTCGCCTTGTGCCCACTCGTCGCTGCCCCGCCGCCGCCTCCTTCGCTGGCTGGGCTTGCCGGGGGCTCGGCAGCTGGGCGCCCTCGCCGCCTTGGTCGCCGCCTCGCGCGCCGGCCGGGCCTGCCGGTGCCCGCCCGTCGCCGCACCGTCGCCGCCCGGTGCGCCAGCTAGGTTTGCCGTGGTCTTCGCCCGATGTCCGCGCGCGGCGCCTCCGTCGCCGCCTCGCGCGCTGGCAAAGGGGCCTGCCGCGGGTTTTGGGCCCGTGAGCGCCTGGTCGCGCCCTGCGGCGCCGCGCTCCGTGCGTTTTCTGGCGGGGCTTCCTGGGTTTTTCCGCCCGGCGGGTGCCCGCGGCCGCCTCGTTGCGGCCCGGAGATTGCACCCACTGGCCCGCATTGAGTCGGGCGTGTCCCTCTACAGGAGGAATGTTCAGAAGTAAGGCACACTGATCTGGGGACCATTTTTCGACAATCTTTGACAGTCTTTGGGTATTTGTGACTATTTTTGATTTCTTCTTCGGAAGCCCGCCTGTAGGGGGACATGCTCGACCTGCAGCTTGCACCACGGAACTTGCACCACATAGATTCGCTAATCAGGCTTGCCGACGAGTGTCCTGCTACTCGTTGTTGAAGGGCCAGTGGGTACGAGGCCTGGTTCGGCCGGCGTGCCTCGGGGTGCTTGTGGTCTTGTTGCGTCTTGTTGCCTGACTCGGGCGTTCCTCGGGTTTCCTCGGTCTCGGCTGCTTACTGTCGTTCCCTCGGGTTGCCTGGTCTTGTTTCCTGACTGTCTTCCTCGGGTTGCATCGCCGAGCAAAGCCAAGCGGCGTCAAGCAGTGCTCAGCAAAGCGCCCATGCAATAGGAGCTTTTCCCTAATAGGGGTCGCGCCTGGTCTGTTTTTCTCAAAGGTTTTGGACTGTATCCCCATGCTCGTGGGCGGGCACCAGGCGAAACCTCGTCATACCCATCCAACACGAGGCACCCACGAGGCGCCCTCGGGTGCCTACCAGACGGGCACCAGCCGAAAAACCGGCACACCCAACCACCCATCCGAAAATTCAGCAGCACGAGTGAGAACCCCTAAGTACGCGCGTTGTTTGGCGAAAAGGAATGCAGAGGTGCTCTGCAACCTCCCACCTTCGTCCATCCTTCTGTCCTTCTCCATTCTCCTCTGTGCTCACGTCTCCGTTCTACTCCCGACGCCGCACACTGTTCCCTCCATTCTCCTCCTTCTGCCCATCGCCTCACTCCTGGCCCCTTCCCGGTCGCCGCCGCTGCCTCCTGGGCGGGCGCGAGCAGGTCAACATTACCACCCCAATGTGTGCGCGTACGGACGTGGCCGCCTGTTGGACCTCGGTGGAAGAGGTGGACTGGTACCGCCGCCTTGTCAGCTGGAGGAGGACGAGGCGGACGAAGAGGACGCGCGTTACTTGGGAGGAACTTGTCGGTGTAGAGGGCGATCGCCCAAGGGTCGCCCAAGGCCCGAAGGTCAGCAAGCGTCTGCGGGCCGCGCGCGACCTGCTGCTGGCTGCCAAGGTATGACAGCACAGTCCGTGGCGTTTGCACCCCAAGGTCAGCCTCTGTCGCTGGTGGGCGCGT
>CAUYUJ010001970.1:30000-72500 GCA_963575745.1 Prorocentrum cordatum | reverse complement strand
GAAGGAGGAGGAGGGGAGGAGGAGGAGGAGGAGGCGGAGGGGGAGGATGCGGAGGGGATGGCCTGTTCAGGTACTGCCTGGCAGTAATCGGGCTCGAGGACGATGCCGAAGACCTTGACCAGGAGATTCGGCTGCCGTCTCCGCGGGGAAGGAAGATGTGGGAATGGGGGAGGGGGGCAGAGGGGGGGCAGAGGACGATGAGGAAGCCTAGGAGAAGGAAGAGGAGGAGGAGAAGGAGGAGAAGGAGGAGGATGACGGCTAGGAGGGGGAGGAGGAGAAGGAGGAGGGGGAGGAGGAAAAGTAGGAAGAGGATGAGGAGGAGGAAGACGGGTGAGGAGCAGGCAGAGGAAATTACCGAGGGATAATGGAAACAGGAGGAAGGATAGAGGAGGGGAACGAAGAGGCAAGGCGGCGGAGGGAGGAAAGAGAGGAACGAGGAAAGAGAGGACGAGGGAGGAGGAGAAACAGTTATTGTTGTCATTGTTGTTGTTGTTGTTGTTGTTGTTGTTGTTGGTGTTGGTGTTGGTGTTGTTGTTGTTGTTGTTGTTGTTGTTGTTGTTGTTGTTGTTGCTGTTGTTGTTGTACTGTCATTTTTGAAGATGAATTATTGTTGATCCCCCCCGTCCGGTGCACATTGTGTTTTTTCGATTGAAGTGCCCTTCCCGGGGCTCGCACCCGGTTTTTATCAGGGAAAGTCTTGAGCGTCAAACTGTGTCGTTGGCCCTCGTTTTACAACAACAACGGCTCCCGCCTGAGTTTTCCTCACAATCTAGCCTGTACCCCCGCTCCCGCCCGAGATTTCCTCGCGTTTTATTCGGGAATCGCGCTCTCGCTCGGGACTTCCTTAGAGTTTGTTCTCCTGGCGCTCTGGAGTCGCGCTTTCGCTGGAGACTTGTTTGCAATTTACCGAGGAATAGCGCCCTTGCGTTGGAATTTCCTGCAATTTACTCAAGCGCCGCGCTCCCGACACCCAGGCACCTGGGAGTCGCGCTCACGCTTAGGTTTCCCTCACAGATTACATAGGAATCGGGATCTCGCTGCCCTTCGTGACCCCGTTGCAGCCCTTCGTGGCCCACTCGCTTTGTTTCGTGGCCCCGTGGTAGCCCTTGGTGGCCACCTCGATACCCTTCGTGGCCCCGTTGCAGCCCCTCGTTGCCTCCTCGCTGCCCTTCGTGGCCCCGTTGCAGTCCTTCGTGGCCCCCTCGCTTTGTTTCGTGGCCCCGATGCAGCCCTTCGTGGCCCCCTCGCTGCCCTTCGTGGCCCCGTCGCTGCCCTTCGTGGCCCCTTGCAGCCCTTCGTGGCCCCCTCGCTTTGTTTCGTGGCCCCGTTGCAGCCCTTCGTGGCCCCCTTGCTGCCCTCCGTGGCCCCATATATGTATGCCGCCCTTCGTGGCCCCCGCTCGTTCGCGCCCGTGGTGGCCCCATATGCATATGTCCTGCGTGGCCCAGTTGCTACCCTCAGTGGCCCCATCGATGCCTTCTGTGACCCCGCATTATCTGCCCTTCGTGGCCCCCGCTCGTTCGCGCTCTTCGTGGCCCCATACGCATTCCCTTCGTGTCCCCGCTGTTGCCCTTCGTGGCCTACTTCGTGTCCTTGTGGCCCTGCTGTCGTTCTCTTTCGCTCTCGCTTTCGCTCGTCGCCGTCATCGTCGACGTCGTCGTCTTCGTCGCCGTCGTCGTCGACGTCGTCGTCGTCGTCGTGGTCGGTCCCCTGTCCGTCCCTCTTGGGTCGGGTCGACGGTTCGCGGCCGCCCCGCCGATCAGCGCTGCCGCTGGCCAGGCCGACGGTCCGCGGCAGCCCCGCCGCTTGCCAGGGCCCCGCCTGCAGGGAAGAAAGGTATACCCTCCAGAAGGGGTTCGATCGAAGACGAAGAGGGCAGGTATCGAGGGTTTGGGAAATAGGCGTTGCTGGACACTCGAGCAGACAAGGGCGAACAGTCTTAAAATTATTGTTGTTGAACATTATTTATTCTAAAGAATAATTATTGTTGGGACCCCTGGTGCGCGACCCCCTCGCCGCGCCTAGGCCGCAGCTACATTTTCATCATTTTCGTGAGGAAGCCTCAGGTAATACGATGTCATCAAGATCCGGTTGTTTTGTTCCCCCCCGCTGTCCCTTGCAAAAAACACTATAAATGAAATTTCTTGTTCTAAAATAACCAAACTTCAAGAATCCCTTGCAAAAAATAAGGTAAAGTGGACATTCGCGCGCGCAAGACGAAATCCTTCCAAAACCTTAGTGTTCGTAGCGATTTCAACATAAAAACATCAAAAAACCATTTTTTTTTTTTTTTTTTTTTTTTTTTTTTTTTTTTTTTTTTAAAAGTGTCACAATTTCATCCCGCGCGCTCTTGCGGATTTGCAGGAAACCCAACTTTTTTAAACATTTCTGTCAAACGGGCTTTTGCGATCAACTTCTTCACGTGCTTCGAACTTCTCCAACAACGGTTGCGCACCTGCCAGGGCCATCATCCCTGTCAAATAATACCATGCGGGACACATTCGTTTTTTCTTTCCGTGCGCACGCCGAAATCTTCAAAAACCATTGGGTTTCGTAGGAATTTTAGCACCGCGCAACATAAAATCATTTTTCGCACCGTAGGCCCTTCAAATCGTCGTCGTCGTATACTAAGCTAGTTTCCACAAGATGTTACCACAAGAAGTCATTGAAACCATGCGCCAGTGTAGTAGCCACGGTCGTCCGCATGCCACGAAGTGAAGTGTCCGAACGTCATAGGGCGGGAAGCTGGGTGTGGGTGGTGGCGAAGAGTCGTTTGGAAATGTGGTAGAGCTTGAACCGGCCCCCCCACAAAGTGGGGGTATTGGCGGGCGTCGTATGAAAACCCTGGCACTGGTGAGAACACTGAGCGTTCGGGTAAAATGATTGTTGTTGTTGTTGTTGTTGTTGCTGTTGTTGTTCCCCACATGCTTCGTGGGGGTCTGGTTTTCTTCCCTGCCGCGCCGCACCCGCGACAAACACCTCACTCTTCGTACAGCGCAGCTCAGCACAGCACATCACATCACAGCACAGCACAGCACAGCACAGCTCAGCTCAGCACAGCACACAGCTCAGCTCAGCTCAGCACGCAGCACAGCTCAGCACAGCTCAGCACAGCCCAGCACGGCTCAGCTCAGCACAGCACAGCACAGCTCGTGGCACTTTCTCGACACCACAGGGGGTGCGCAGGGGTTGGTCTCTCAGCTCGGCCGCTATCCACGACACTGGCGCAAAGCCTAGCAGGCGTGGCACTCTCTCGACACCACAGGGGGTGCGCAGGGGGTGGTCTCTCAGCTCGGCCGCTATCCACGACACTGGCGCAAAGCCTAGCAGGCGTGGCACTTTCTCGACACCACAGCGCAGGGGGTGGTCTCTCAGATCCACGACACTGGCGCAAAGCTAGCAGGCGTGGCACTTTCTCGACACCACAGGGGGTGCGCAGGGGGTGGTCTCTCAGCTCGGCCGCTATCCACGACACTGGCGCAAAGCCTAGCAGGCGTGGCACTTTCTCGACACCACAGGGGGTGCGCAGGGGGTGGTCTCTCAGCTCGGCCGCTATCCACGACACTGGCGCAAAGCCTAGCAGGCGTGGCACTTCTCGACACCACAGGGGGTGCGCAGGGGGTGGTCTCTCAGCTCGGCCGCTATCCACGACACTGGCGCAAAGCCTAGCAGGCGTGGCACTTTCTCGACACCAAAGGGGGTGGGCAGGGGGTGGTCTCTCAGCTCGGCCGCTATCCACGACACTGGCGCAAAGCCTAGCAGGCGTGGCACTTTCTCGACACCACAGGGGGTGCGCAGGGGGTGGTCTCTCAGCTCGGCCGCTATCCACGACACTGGCGCAAAGGCTAGCAGGCGTGGCACTTTCGCGACACCACAGGGGGTGCGCAGGGGGTGGTCTCTCAGCTCGGCCGCTATCCACGACACTGGCGCAAAGCCTAGCAGGCGTGGCACTTTCTCGACACCACAGGGGGTGCGCAGGGGGTGGTCTCTCAGCTCGGTCCGCTATCCACGACACTGGCGCAAAGCCTAGCAGGCGTGGCACTTTCTCGACACCACAGGGGGTGCGCAGGGGGTGGTCTCTCGGTCGCTAGGGGTGCTGGTCTCTCAGCTCGCCGCTATCCACGACACTGGCACAAAGCCTAGCAGGCGTGGCACTTTCGCGACACCACAGGGGGTGCGCAGGGGGTGGTCTCTCAGCTCGGCCGCTATCCACGACACTGGCGCAAAGCCTAGCAGGCGTGGCACTTTCTCGACACCACACGAGGTGCGCAGGGGGTGGTCTCTCAGCTCGGCCGCTATCCACGACACTGGCGCAAAGCCTAGCAGGCGTGGCACTTTCTCGACACCACAGGGGGTGCGCAGGGGGTGGTCTCTCAGCTCGGCCGCTATCCACGACACTGGCGCAAAGCCTAGCAGGCGTGGCACTTTCTCGACACCACAGGGGTGCGCAGGGGGTGGTCTCTCAGTTCGGCCGCTATCCACGACACTGGCGCAAAGCCTAGCAGGCGTGGCACTTTCTCGACACCACTTTCAGCTCGGCCGGACACTGTCGCAGGGGGTGGTCTCTCAGCTCGGTCGCTATCCACGACACTGTCGCAAAGCCTAGTAGGCGTGGCACTTTCTCGACACCACAGGGGGTGCGCAGGGGGTGGTCTCTCAGCTCGGCCGCTATCCACGACACTGGCGCAAAGCTAGCAGGCGTGGCACTTTCTCGACACCACAGGGGGTGGGCAGGGGGTGGTCTCTCAGCTCGGCCGCTATCCACGACACTGGCGCAAAGCCTAGCAGGCGTGGCACTTTCTCGACACCACAGGGGGTGCGCAGGGGGTGGTCTCTCAGCTCGGCCGCTATCCACGACACTGGCGCAAAGCCTAGCAGGCGTGGCACTTTCTCGACACCACAGGGGGTGCGCAGGGGGTGGTCTCTCAGCTCGGCCGCTATCCACAACACTGGCGCAAAGCCTAGCAGGCGTGGCACTTTCTCGACACCACAGGGGGTGCGCAGGGGGTGGTCTCTCAGCTCGGTCGCTATCCACGACACTGGCGCAAAGCCTAGTAGGCGTGGCACTTTCTCGACACCACAGGGGGTGCGCAGGGGGTGGTCTCTCAGCTCGGCCGCTATCCACGACACTGGCGCAAAGCCTAGCAGGCGTGGCACTTTCTCGACACCACAGGGGGTGCGCAGGGGGTGGTCTCTCAGCTCGGCCGCATCCACGACACTGGCGCAAAGCCTAGCAGGCGTGGCACTTTCTCGACACCACAGGGGGTGCGGCAGGGGGTGGTCTCTCAGCTCGGCCGCTATCCACGACACTGGCGCAAAGCCTAGCAGGCGTGGCACTTTCTCGACACCACAGGGGGTGGGCAGGGGGTGGTCTCTCAGCTCGGCCGCTATCCACGACACTGGCGCAAAGCCTAGCAGGCGTGGCACTTTCTCGACACCACAGGGGGTGCGCAGGGGGTGGTCTCTCAGCTCGGCCGCCACGACACTGGCGCAAAGCCTAGCAAGCGTGGCACTTTCTCGACACCACAGGGGGTGCGCAGGGGGTGGTCTCTCAGCTCGGTCGCTATCCACGACACTGGCGCAAAGCCTAGCAGGCGTGGCACTTTCTCGACACCACAGGGGATGCGCAGGGGGTGGTCTCTCATTTCGGTCGCTATCCGCGACACTGGCGCAAAGCCTGGCAGGCGTGGCACTTTCTCGACACCAAAGGGGGTGGGTAGGGGGTGGTTTCTCAGCTCGGCCGCTATCCACGACACTGGCGCAAAGCCTAGCAGGCGTGGCACTTTCTCGACACCACAGGGGGTGCGCAGGGGGTGGTCTCTCAGCTCGGGCGCTATCCACGACACTGGCGCAAAGCCTAGCAGGCGTAGCACTTTCTCGACACCACAGGGGGTGCGCAGGGGGTGGTCTCTCAGCTCGGCCGCTATCCACGACACTGGCGCAAAGCCTAGCAAGCGTGGCACTTTCTCGGCACCACACGAGGTGCGCAAGGGGTGGTCTCTCAGCTCGGCCGCTATCCACGACACTGGCGCAACGCCCAGCAGGCGTGGCACTTTCTCGACACCACACGAGGTGCGCAGGGGGTGGTCTCTCAGCTCGGCCGCTATCCACGACACTGGCGCAAAGCCTAGCAGGCGTGGCACTTTCTCGACACCACAGGGGGTGCGCAGGGGGTGGTCTCTCAGCTCGGCCGCTATCCACGACACTGGCGCAAAGCCTAGCAGGCGTAAGCACTTTCTCGACACCACAGGGGGTGGGCAGGGGGTGGTCTCTCAGCTCGGTCGCTATCCACGACACTGGCGCAAAGCCTAGCAGGCGTGGCACTTCTCGACACCACACGGGGTGCGCAGGGGGTGGTCTCTCAGCTCGGCCGCTATCCACGACACTGGCGCAAAGCTTTGCAGCCGTGGCACTTTCTCCACACCGCAGGGGGTGCGCAGGGGGTGGTCTCTCAGCTCGGCCGCTATCCACGACACTGGCGCAAAGGCTAGCAGGCGTGGCACTTTCTCGACACCACAGGGGGTGCGCAGGGGGTGGTCTCTCAGCTCGGCCGCTAGCCACGACACTGGCGCAGAGGCCTAGCAGGCGTGGCACTTTCTCGACACCACACGAGGTGCGCAGGGGGTGGTCTCTCAGCTCGGCCGCTATCCACGACACTGGCGCAAAGCCTAGGAGGGAACATTCGTGACGAGGGCCCAGAACGCAGGATTGTGCATATATATGTATATATTATATACATAAACAAACACATAAGGTTTATATTAAGTATGTGGGGTTCCTCGGTAGCGTAATTGTTGTACTCTCAATTTTGAAGAATAGTTATTGCTGATCACCCCACACCGGTGCACATTTGTTTTTTCAATTGAAGTGCCCCCCCGGTGCTCGCACCTTGTTTTTTGTCAAAGAAAGTCTTCCTGCTCAAACTGCCCCCTGCCCCCCGGACTACAACAACAACGGCTCCCACTTGAGACTTCCTCACAATTTAGCCAGGACCCCCGCTCCCGCCCGAGACTTCCTCGCATTTTATTCAGGAATCGCGCTCTCCCGTGGGACTTCCTTACAATTCATTCACGAATCGCTCTCCCAGCGCTCTGGAGTCGCGCTTTCGCTGGAGACGTGCTTGCAATTTACCACAGAATAGCGCCCTTGCGTTGGATTTTTTTGCAATTTGCTCAAGCGCCGCGCTCCCGACACCCAGGCACCCAGGAGTCGCGCTCACGCTTAGGATTCTTTCACAGATTACCTAGGATCTCGCTGCCCTTCGTGACCCCGTTGCAGCCCTTCGTGACCCCCTCGCTTTGTTTCGTTGCCCCGCTGCAGCCCTTCGTGGCCCCCTCGCTGCCCTTCGTGGCCCCGTTGCAGCCCCTCGTGGCCTCCTCGCTGCCCTTCGTGGACCCGCTGCAGCCCTTCGTGGCCCCCTCGCTTTGTTTCGTGGCTCCGTTGCAGCCCTTCGTGGCCCCGTTGCAGCCCCTCGTTGCCTCCTCGCTGCCCTTCGTGGCCCCGTTGCAGCCCTTCGTGGCCCCCTCACTGCCCTTCGTGGCCCCGTTGCGGCACTTCGTGGCCCCCTCGCTGCCCTTCGTGGCCCCATATAAATGTATGCCTTTCGTGGCCTCCGCTCGTTCGCGCCCGTGGTTGCCCCATATGCATGCCCTTCGTGGCCCCCTCGCTACCCCTCGTGGCCCCGTTGCTGCCCTCAGTGGCCCCGTTCTTGCCCTCCGCGGCCCAATATACGTATGCCCTTCGTGGCCCCCGCTCGTTCGCGCCGGTTTTGGCCCCATGTGCCTGCCCTTCGTGGCCCCGCTGTCGCCGTTTGTGGCCCCTTCGCTGTCCTACGTGGCCCAATTGCTACCTTCAGTGGCCCCATCGTTGCCTTCTGTGGCCTCGCATTATCTGCCTTTCGTGGCCCCCGCTCGTTCGCGTTCTTCGTGGCCCCATACGCATTCCCTTCGTGTCCCTGCTGTCGCCCTTCGTGGCCTACTTCGTGTCCTTCGTGGCCCTGCTGTCGTTCTCTCTCGCTCTCGCTTTCGCTCGTCGTCGTCGTCGCCGTCGTCGTCGTCGTTGCCGTCGCCGTCGACGTCGTCGTCGTCGTCCTGGTCGTGGTCGGTCCTCTGTCCGTCCCTCTGGGGGTCGGGTCGACGGTTCGCGGCCGCCCCGCCGATTAGCGCTGCCGCTGGCCAGGCCGACGGTCCGCGGCCGCCCCGCCGCTTGCCAGGGCCCGGCCTGCAGGGAAGAAAGGTATACCCCCCAAAAGGTGCTCGATCGAAGACGGAGAGGGCAGGTGTCGAGGGTTTGGGAAATTTGCGTTATTGGACACTCGAGCAGATAAGGGCGAACAGTCTTAAAATGATTGAACATTATTAATTCTAAAGAATAATTATTGTTGGGACCCCTGGTGCACGGCCCCCCTGCGCCGCCTAGGCCGCAGCTACATTTTCATCATTTTCGTGAGGAAGCCTCAGGTAATACGATGTCATCAAGATCCGGTTGTTTTGTTGTAATCCGTTTTCCCTTGCAAAAAACACTATAAAATGACATTTCTTGTTCTAATATAATCAAATTTCAAGAATCCCTTGCAAAAAATAAGGTAAAGTGGACATTCGCGCGCGCAAGACGAAATCCTTCCAAAAGCTTAGTGTTCGGAGCGATTTTAACATAAAAACATCAAAAAACCAATGGTTTTTCAACAAAAAATGTCAAAATCTCATCCCGCGCGCTCTTGCGGATTCGTAGGAAACCCAACACTTTTTAAACATTTCTGTCAAACGGGCTTTTGCGAGCAACTTTTTCGAACTTCTGCGACAACGGTTGCGCACCTGCCAGGGCCATCATCCCTGTCAAATAATACCATGCGGGACACATTCGTTTTTTCTTCGCGCGCGCACGCCGAAATCTCCAAAAACCATTGGGTTCTTAAGAATTTTAGCACCGCGCATCATAAAATCACACGAATCGCACCGTAGGTCCTCGAAAAACACCTGCACGACTTTTCAAAATTTCTACCCGCGCGCGCTGTCCGAATCCTAAAAAAACCAATGGTTTTCCAACATTTATGTTACATGAGCTCGCGCGAGCTACTTTCGCACGCTCTTGCAACGGGGTTCGCGCGCCTGCCAGGGGCCACAATCCCTTGCGGTTGCGCCATAGGTTGCGCCCTCGGCCGCCGAGAATAAAACGTCCCCCTATTGGTTGCGCCATAGGTTGCGCCCTCGGCCGCCGAGAATAAAACGTCCCCCTACTGGTTGCGCCATAGGTTGCCCCAGGAGGCCTTCAAGAGGCCCCAAGAGCCCGCCGTGAGGACCATATCCTCTCTCTCTTGTGTATTCCCACATCCCTCAGGAATTTGCCCTAAAGATGTGATCAACTATCTTGTGAGTACGTATCATGTGTATCATGTGTATCATGTACCATATGCATCATATGCAACAGATGTTCTGTGGAAGGCTTAACAACTTCTGTGGGTTAACAAGGCTTAACAACTTCTGTGGGTGTACGAACGTAGGCTTAACAACTTCTGTGGGTGTGTACTCCACGCCAGTGTAGTAGCCACGGTCGTCCGCAGGCCACGAAGTGAAGTGTCCGAACGTCATAGGGCGGGAAGCTGGGTGTGGGTGGTGGCGAAGAGTCGTGTGGATATTTGGTAGAGCTTGCACTGCCCCCCACAAAGTGGGGGTATTGGCTGGCGTCGCATGAAAACCCTGGCACTGGTGAGAACACTGAGCGTTCGGGTAAATTGATTGTTGTTGTTGTTGTTGGTGTTGGTTGTGTCGTGTTGTTGTCACTAAGGGTGAACATTTATTTATTAAATAACACTTGTGTTGGGCCCCTGGGCGCCGCCCCCCCTGCGCCGCCTAGGCCGCAAAGCTACATTTTCATCATTTTCGTGAGGAAGCCTCAGAAAAGAGGGTGTGTAAGATCCGGTTGTTTGTTGTAATCCTCTCGCTTACACCCTGTTTGCAAAAAATAAGCTAAAGTGGACATTTCTTGTTCTAACATAACCAAACTTCAAGAATCCCTTGCAAAAAATAAGGTAAGTGGACATTCGCGCGCGCAAGACGAAATCCTTCCAAAACCTTAGTGTTCGCAGCGATTTAACATAAAAACATCAAAAAACCAATGGTTTTTCAACAACAAATTGTCAAAATCTCATCCCGCGCGCTCTTGCGGATTCGTAGGAAACCCAACACTTTTTAAACATTTCTGTCAAACGGGCTTTTGCGAGCACCTTTTTCGAACTTCTGCAACAACGGTTGCGCACCTGCCAGGGCCATCATCCCTGTCAAATAATACCATGCGGGACACATTCGTTTTTCTTCGCGCGCGCACGCCGTCGTCGTCGGCCGCGGGGCCTTGAATAGTAGCCACGGTCGTCCGCATGCCACGAAGTGAAGTGTCCGAACGTCATAGGGCGGGAAGCTGGGTGTGGGTGGTGGCGAAGAGTCGTTGGAAATTTGGTAGAGCTTGAACCGGCCCCCCCACAAAGTGGGGGTATTGCCCGCCTCCTATGAAAACCCTGGCACTGGTGAGAACGGTGTGTCCCCACGTGCTAGTAATTGTTGTTGTTGTTGTTGAACATTATTAATTCTAAAGAATAATTGTTGTTGGGCCCCCTGGTGCGCGCCCCCCCCGCCGCGCCTAGGCCGCAGCCACGTTTTCATCATTTTCGTGAGGAAGCCTCAGGTAATTCGAGTTGATCAAGATCCGGTTGTTTTGTTGTAATCCGTTTTCCCTTGCAAAAAACACTATAAAATGACATTTCTTGTTCTAAGATAATCAAATTTCAAGAATCCCTTGCAAAAAATAAGGTAAAGTGGACATTCGCGCGCGCAAGACGAAATCCTTCCAAAAGCTTAGTGTTCGGAACGATTTCAACATAAAAACATCAAAAAACCAATGGTTTGTCAACAAAAAATGTCAAAATCTCATCCCGCGCGCTCTTGCGGATTCGTAGGAAAACCAACACTTTTTAAACATTTCTGTCAAACGGGCTTTTGCGAGCAACTTTTTCGAACTTCTGCGACAACGGTTGCGCACCTGCCAGGGCCATCATCCCTGTCAAATAATACCATGCGGGACACATTCGTTTTTTCTTCGCGCGCGCACGCCGAAATCCTCAAAAACCATTGGGCTTCTTAAGAATTTTAGCACCGCGCATCATAAAATCACACGAATCGCACCGTAGGTCCTCGAAAAACACCTGCACGACTTTTCAAAATTTCTAACCGCGCGCGCTGTCCGAATCCTAAAAAAACCAATGGTTTTCCAACATTTATGTTACATGAGCGACCAAGTTCTGTGGGTGTGTACCCACGCCAGTGTAGTAGCCACGGTCGTCCGCACGCCACGAAGTGAAGTGTCCCAACGTCATAGGGCGGGAAGCTGGGTTTGGGTGGTCGCGAAGAGTCGTTTGGATATTTGGTAGAGCTTGTAATGCCCCCCCACGAAGTGGGGGTATTGCCTGGTGTCGTATGAAAACCCTGGCACTGGGGAGAACACCACGCGTTCGGGTAAAATGATTGTTGTTGTTGTTGTTGTTGAATTCTCATGTATGAAAATAAGTATTGTTGATCCCCCCGCCGGTACATGTTGTTTTTTCTAAATCCAAGTGTGCCCCTCGACGCTCGCACCTTGTTTTTTGACAGGGAAAGTCTTGGGGCTCAAGCTGGGCCCCTGGCCCCCCGGATTACAACAACAACGGCTCCCGCTTGAGACTTCCTCACGATTTAGCCAGGACCCCCGCTCCCGCCCGAGACGTCCTTGCATTTTACTCAGGAATCGCTCTCTCGCTTGGGACTTCCTTACAATTTACGCAGGAATCGCTCTCCCGGCGCTCTGGAGTCGCGCTCTCGCTGGAGACTTGCTCGCAATTTACTGAAGAATAGCGCCCTTGCGTTGGAATTTCTTGCAATTAGCTCAATCGCCGCGCTCCCGACACCCAGGCAGCCAAGGCACCCAGGAGTCGCGTCCGTTGTGGCCCCATGTGCGTGCCCTTAGTGGCCCCGCTGTCGCCGTTTGTGGCCCCTTCACTGTCCTACGTGGCCCAGTTGCTACCCTCAATGGCCCCATCGTTGCCTTCTGTGGCCCCCCGCACTATCTGCCCTTCGTGGCCCCCGCTCGTTCGCGTTCTTCGTGGCCCCATACGCATTCCCTTCGTGTCCCTGCTGTCGCCCTTCGTGGCCTACTTCGTGTCCTTCGTGGCCCTGCTATCGTTCTCTCTCGCCTTCGCTTTCGCTCGTCGTCGCCGTCGTCGTCGTCGTCGTCGTCGTCGTCGACGTCGTCGTCGTCGTCGTCGTGGTTCCCTGTCCGTCCCTCTTGGGGTCGCGTCGACGGTCCGCGGCCGCCCCGCCGATTAGCGCTGCCGCTGGACAGGCCGACGGTCCGCGGCCGCCCCGCCGCTTGCCAGGGCCCGGCCTGCAGGGAGAAAAGGTATACCCCCCAAAAGGTGTTCGATCGAAGACGGAGAGGGCGGGTGTCGAGGGTTTGGGAAATTTGCGTTATTGGACACTCGAGCAGATAAGGGCGAACAGTCTTAAAATGATTGTTGTTGTTGTCGTTGTTGCTGTTGGTTAATTATAACACAATGATTATTATTAATTCTCCTTCCTAAAAGACTGATAGATTCTACCCCCCCCGGACTTATCGGTTCCCCCGCGCGTGCTGTAAATTACATATGATTCTGACCACATGTCCATCCTAAATATGAACTCATACCATCCCAGCCAAGCCGGGTTCCCCCCCCTGCGGTTCCCTTGTGAAAAACACTATGCGGTGACATTTTTTGCTCCAACATAGCACTTTTTTGCGAATCCCTTGCAAAAAACGGGACGAAGTGCGCACGCGCGCGTCATGGCGCGCGCATGCCGAAATCATTCAAAAACCTTCGGTTCCGGAGAGATTTCAAAATTGAATTTCCAAAAAACATATAAAAACACATGGTTTCGCAACACTGGTTCAAACAAAAACTTACGCGCGAGCTCTTGCGAAATCTTAAGAAAACCATGCGTTTTCCAAGATTTTCACAAAATGCTACCAAACGGGCTTCGCGCGCGCGCATGTCGAAATCTGTCGAACGCTCTTGCGCGTGTGCCGTCGCGAGAATCCTTTGCAAAAAATGGGACGAAGTGCAGACGCGCGCGTCGTCGCGGGCGTATGCCGAAATCCTTCAAAAACCTTCGGTTTCGGAAGAATTTCGAAATCGTGCGTCCAAAAAACCTACAAAAACACAAGGTTTCGCAACACGGGTTTTCAACAAAATTGTGCGCGCGCGCTCTGGCGTCGTCGTCGTCGTCGTCGTCCTCCCTCCTCCCTCGTCGTCGTCGTCGTCGTCGTCGTCGTCGTCGTCGCCGTCGTCGTCTTCTGTCTTTCCTCGTCGTCTTTGGCGTCGTCGTCGTTTCCGTCGTCGTTGTCGCCGTGGTCGTCCTTCCTCCCTCGTTGTCTTCGTCGGCGTCTCGTCGTTGTCCCTCCTAGTTCGTCGCCGTCGTCGTCGTCGTCGTCGTCGTGGTCTTCACTCCTCCCTCGTCGTTATCCTCCTCCCTCGTCGTCGTCGTCCGTCGTCGGCGTCTCGTCGTCGTCCCTCCTATTTCGTCGCTGTCGTCGTCGTCTTCGTCGTCGTTGTCATCGTCGTCGTCTTCCCTCCTCCCTCGTCGTTGTCGTCGTCGGCGTCGCCGTCCTTCCTCCTTCTTCGTCGTTGGCGTCGTCGCCGTCTTCCCTCCTCCATCGTCGTTGTCGTCGTGGTCGCCGTCGTCGTTTTTCTCCTCCCTCGTCGTCGTCTCCGTTGGCGACGTCGTCGTCGTCTTCGTCGTCGTCGTCGGCGTCGTTGTCGTCGTCGTCGGTGTCGTCGTCGTCGTTGTCGTCGTCGAAAACATTGGAGACGTCGTCGGTGTCGTCGCAGTCGCTTTCGGCGGCGCCGTCGTCGTCGATGTCGCTGTCGTCGTCGGCATCGGTGTCGTGGCCAAGGGCCACGCAGTACCTACCGTCACGGTCTTGTCTGAAGATGTCTTGCGACCAAGTTGCGGGTGGGAGGGTGGGATGTTTGCACGAGCAGTGGAGAGGACAGCTTCAAGACAGTCGAAGTGGTTGGACCCCTTAGAGGCGCCCTGCCTTGGCGCTCTCGCTGAGGCTCCGGCTACATTTTCATTGGAAATGAGGCTCACGCTCGAGCGGTTTGGGGGACCGCCCAAACCGCCCCCCTACAACAACAACGCTCCCGCTCGAGACTTCCTCCTTTTTTGCTCAGGGCTGGTGTTCTTGCTCGCCGCCGAAAACCGCCGTTCTAACAAAACCAGCTCTCCCGCTCGAGACTTCCTCCCTTTTTACCTTGGACTGGCGCGCTAGTCTTTCTCTCATCGGCACCGCCCCCAGCAAAAACAACGCTACCGCTCGATGCTTCCTCCCTTTTTTACTCAAGGTGGTGCTCCTCCTCGCCGCCGAAAACCGCCGCCCCGACAAAACCAACGCTCCCGCCCGAAACGTCCTTCCGTTTTACGCTGGACTGGCGCCCAACTCTCTTGGCGCCGCCCCCAGCAAAAACAACCCTTCCGCTCGAGGCTTCCTCCCTTTTTCTTGAAGACGGTGCTTCGCCGCCGACAACCCCCGTCCCGACAAAACCACGGCTCCCGCTCGATGCTTCCCCCCTTTTTACTCAAGGCGGTTTTCCTCCTCGCCGCCGAAAACCGAAACCGCCGCCCCGACAAAACCAGCGTTCCCGCTGGAGACTTCGGTTTGTTTTGCGCTGGACTGGCGCCCTACTCTCGTCAGCATTGGCGCCGCTCCCAGCAACAACAGCGGCCCTGCTCGAGGTTTCATCCTTTTCTATTCAGGGCCAGGTCCTTGCCTCACCGCCGACAGTTCCCATCCCCACCAAGACAATCCTGTCGTTCGACACATCCTTGTGCTTTAGCCTGCGCTGGGGTTCCACTGGCGGTCTCGCATCGGTGCAGCAAGGCGCGGGCATGTGTTTTCGAGGCGGGATATGATGAAACTCCTCGGAGGAGGTGCTTGCAAGACCTCATTGGGCGGGAGATCTGAGAATGGGAATGACGGCCCCCGCTATAGAACAAGAGCCCCCCATGGTGTGGATGGTTATCATGATGGTCGCATGTTTCGTGTGGAAACATCGCGTACGAGGGTAAACTGATTTTTGTTGTTGTTGCTGTCGTTGTTAACTGTTAACTACTAAACAAATATTGTTGGACCCCCCCAGGCGCTTCGAGGCTCCTCGGCGCCGGCTATTTCATTGAAAATGACGCTCACGCTCGGGCGGTTTGGGGGGGCGCCAAAACCGGCCCCCCAGCAACAACAACGCTCCCGCTCGGGACTTCCTCCTTTTTTACTCAGGGCCGGTGCTCTTGCTCGCCACCGAAAGCCGCCGTCCCAACGGAACCAACGCTGCCGCTCGAGACTTCCTCCCGTTTTACCTTGGACTGGCGCGCTAGTCTTTCTCTCATCGGCGCCGCCCCCAGCAACATCAACGCTACCGCTCGAGACTTCCTCCCTTTTTTACTCAAGGCGGTGCTCCTCCTCGCCGCCGAAAACCGCCGCCCCGACAAAACCAGCGCTCCCGCCCGAGACACCCTCCCGTTTGACGCTGGATACTCTCTTTTGAATTGGCGCCGTTCCCAGCAAGAACAACGCTCCCGCTCGAGGCTTCCTTCCTTTTTCTCAGGACGGTGCTGTTCCTCGCCGCCGACAGCCCCCGTCCAGACAAAACCACGGCTCCCGCTCGAGAATTCCTCCCTTCTTACTCAAGGTGGTGTTCCTCGTCGCCGCCGACAACCGCCGCCCCAACAGAACCAGCGTTCCCGCTGGAGACTTCGTTTTGTTTTGCGCTGGACTAGCGCCCTACTCTCTTCAGCATTGGCGCCGCTCCCAGCAACAACAGCGGCCCTGCTGGAGGCTTCCTCCCTTTCTATTCAGGGCCAGGTCCTTGCCTCGCCGATGACAGCCCCCATCCCCACCAACGCAATCCTGTCGCTCGATACTTCCTCGTGCTTTTCCCTTGGCTGGGGTTCCACTGGCGGTCTCGCATCGGCGCAGGCCGGCATGCGTTTTCGAGGCGGGATATGATGAAATTCCTCGGAGGAGGTGTTTGCAAGACCTCATTGGGTGGGAGATCTGGGAATGGGAATGACTGACCCCGGCTGTAGAACAATAGTCCCTCATGATGGGGATGGTTATCATGATGGTCGCATGCTTCGTGTGGAAACAGCGCGCGTGAGGGTAACATGATTGTTGTTGTTGTCGTTGTCGCCGTCGCTGTTGATGATGGTGATTCTGATGATGATGGTGGTGGTTATGGCGGCGGAGGTGGTTGTGATGGTGATGGTGATAATCATGGTAGTGGTGATGATGGTGACGATGATGCCGATGAGGATGACGATGCCGATCACGATGGTGGTGATCATGGTGCTGATGATGATGATGCTGATAGTGATAAGGAGGATGCTGCTCATCATCATCATGATGACGACTATGACGACGACCACGATCACGACCGCGACCACAACCACAACCACAATGATGATGACGATGGCGATGCAGATGATGAGGATGAAGATGGTGCTGATGATGATGCTGATGATGATGATGCTGCTTCTCAGGATGATGATGGTGATGATAACGATGACGATGACCATCACGATGACGATGCTGATGAGGATGATGATGCTGGTACTGACGATGATGATGATGATGATGATGATGATGATGATGTTGATGATGATGTTGATGATGATGATGATAAACACGACGAGACTTACGATGCTGATGGTGATGATTATGATGATGAGGATGATACTGATGATGATGAGGATGATGAGGATGATGCTTATGATTATGATGATGATTATGTTGCTGCTGCTGCTTATTATGATGATCATGATGGTGATGAGGATCTGATGCTGGCGATGATGATTATGATGATGACGGTGGCGGCGATACATAATAATAGGATGGTGATTCCGTTGATAAGGCTGGTGGGGATGACGAATCTGATGATGATTCTGATGCTTGTTGTGGTGGTGATGATGCTGGCGATAATGCACCTGATTGTGTTGATGGTGATGATGGTGATGATGATGATGGTGATGTAGAAGAAGAGTTTGTCAACGATGATTATTACGCTGATGATGATTATGATGATGATGATGATGATGATGATGATGATGATTATGATGATGATGATGATGCGGATGATGAGGAGGACGATGACGATGATACTGATGATGATGACGATGATGATGATGATGATGATGATGACGACGAACATGATGATGATGCTGATTATGATGATGGTGATGATGATGCTGATGATGCTGATGGTGATGGCGATGGTGATGGTGATGATGATGATGATGATGATGATGATGATGATGGTGATGATGATGATGATACTGATGCTGATGCTGATGCTGATGCTGATGCTGATGCTGAGGATGATGATGATGATGATGATGATGATGATGATGATGATGCTGATGATGATGATGGTGATGATGATTATGATAATGATGACGATGATGGTGGTGGTGGTGATGTTGAGGAGGAGGAGGAGGAGGAGGAGGAGGAAAGGCGAGGAGGAGGCTGCCGCTATTTTCATTATAGCGATGATTTTTTGGTCAGGAGAATTATAGTAATATCGTTACTGAACGTGCGTCGCGATCGACGCCGTTTGGCTCAAGTAAGTGGTCGTTAATACTCGTGCCGAGCGCATCGGTCCTAGAACGCATCGTTCTCGTTCCCGTACCTGTTTTCTCTGAGGATTTGCATGGTAGCGGAGCGAGGTTAACTCGCAAACAATGGCGGGTGCTACCGCAGCACCCGCTGTATGGCCAGGAGATTCAGGGCGTGAGTGAAATACACCACAAGACCAGGACAGGTGGTTTAACCTTCAAACTGGACTGGTTCACAGAGCTGTGCGAGGCTGCCTTCTACAAGGGGGGCTACAGTTACGTGAGCTTCGCGTTACGAGCCAAACATAAAGGCATGAAATAGTTCATTGAATGATAAGCCGCCACCAGGACGAGAACGGTTACCAGTGAAGAGAGATATGGCTGATTGATCATGGCCCAGAAGATGAACTCGCTGTTGCTAGTATTGTGAATATAATAAGTACACCGAGGACGAAGCCAAGAGGATGAAGGAAAGGTTAGGACACCTACAAGACCAACTGGCCGGACAGAAAAACACATCTGACAACGTTACCAAAATAGCGGAGTCAGTTAACACACACACACCGGCGCATCTGAGTATTGAGCCGCTTAGCGAATACATTTCCATGCAGCAGTTAAGGACAATCGTTGGTGATAGAGGCAAATTCAGGGAATGGAGAGAGAAGCCCTTTGACGCCCTTGCACAAGTCAATCCGAGTTAGCGCGAGGCATCGAATAATCCGAACAAGCTGGAGGCAATGGACGGTGTGTCAGACGCGGATGAAGATGGCGTGGCGATGATGCTCAACGGTCGGTTAACGGCGGCTGAACACACAAAGGCGTCAGCGGTTCAACAGCAAGATGATGGCGACGAAGGTGAACTTGAGTTTGTGCGTGATGAAATGTACCAGTTAGATGAGGGCCTGTGGTACATCCTCACTGACAAGCTGGACGGGGTAGAGCCGTAAAGGAAAGTTGAATGGGCTTGCGCGAAGGAGACGGAATGCAGGCGTGCAACAAAATATTCAAGTGGTGTGCGGCAGTTACCGGCGTTGACCTTTCAGCTAATATGAGCTTGGCCAAAAACCAGACAAACACAAACATATCGGATACGTGGCATTACAGCTGAGCAGTGGGCGGCGTTAGTGGGAACGCTGGTGAAGCACGGGCCGACGTGCTATTTGAACCCGCCGTTTCTTGTCGCCGTGTTGCAAACCGCCATGTCACATGCTTGTGATTGGCTCGGGAGGTGGCGCGTGGATTTTTTATTTCAGGATTCCCGGCTCGTTACCACAGGGGAATTATCAGAAATTGCATGTGAAATGTGAGGATTGGGCCCGGCAGAAGAGGTTAGTCGCGGACGCGCAGGTCGACGGTGCCATGGGGGCCGGAGGCGTTGACAACGTCAACGACGACGTATGGGAAGGTGAACGCAAGTGGAATGATGCGCGTTGCGTCGACGACAACGGCCCCTGGCGACCTACGGAACAGCTGTGCCAGTAGGGCCAGGTATAGTGCAGGTTCAAGACCAAGACGCAGCAAGGGGAAAGGCCAAGGACGAGGCCCCGCATGTTCTTAGCGTGGAGTATCCGGGCACGCCGCAATCAGTTTCATAGTAGAAGGCAAAAGTATAGGGACAAGCGAGCACATTCGAAGTAACCGCATCGCGTGCGGCCGGTGCTCCACGGGCAAAGGGGGTTGTGAATGCTGGCTAAGGAGGAGGTGAAAGGACAAGTGGGCTGGGGAAGAAGGGGGTTGCGTTCCAGTCTCCGAGAGGGAGTGTCGCGCCTCTGGGGACAGGGGTCACGTTGCAGCCAACTGCCCCGAGAAGAATGGCGCCAACGAAGTTGAACGACCGCAGAGTGGACAGGTGAGTTGAACAGCGCCGACCATCTCGCTGGGGTAACCCTTCCCCCGGGATGGTTCAGCGTGGGGCCCGACGGGCCCCCCTCCTGGGGTAGCAGGCGACGAGAGCTCTCGGGGCAGCGCCGGCGAACGGCTAGAGCAGCGTCGCCAACGAAGAAATGACAGCGCAACGGACATGTTCAATTCGAAGAGCACGTGCCAACGCAAGCGCTCAGATCACGGCGTGCATCGAGCTGACTTCGACACCGGGGTTAAACTTTGCATCGGGCAATGGGAAGCTGGTTTGAAAAGTGCGCGGCGGTGCAGTTAGTGGAAAGACAGGGCGGCGCTCCTGAAATTAATGCGGCCTTCAATTTCAGCCAGGGGATGAGTTCGACGCGGTGGTGTTTTCACTCGTTTCGGGGGCCAGTGGCGCTGTGGGGCCACCGCGGGTTGGTTCGCGCTTTTCCTGTGCAGCCCGCTGTGGCTTGCCAGTCAGGCGGGCGCTGTGGCGCCCCCGGCGGGCCCGCTATGTGCCGCCGCGGTCAGAGGGTAATCGAGGGCGAAAGTGAAGAAGGCGACGTTGTTGCCGCGCCCACTCAAGTTGCGGATGTCAGCGCGGTACTTGGGTCGGCCAGAGAGAGAGAGAGAGAGAAAAAGATATATATATATAGAGAGAGAGAGAGAGAGAGAGAGAGACAGAGAGAGATAGAGGAGAGAGAAGAGAGAGAGAGAGAGAGAGAGAGAGAGAGAGAGAGAGAGAGAGAGAGAGAGAGGAGAGAGAGAGAGAGAGAGAGAGAGAGAGAGAGAGAGAGAGAGAGAGAGAGAGAGAGAGAGAGAGAGAGAGAGAGAGAGAGAGAGAGAGAGAGAGAGAGAGAGAGAGAGAGAGAGAGAGAGAGAGAGAAGCGAGAGAGAGAGAGAGAGGAGAGAGAGAGAGAGGAGAGAGAGAGAAGAGAGAGAGAGAGAGAGAGTGAGAGAGAGAGAGAGAGAGAGAGAGAGAGAGAGATAGAGAGAGAGAGAGAGAGAGAGAGAGAGAGAGAGAGAGAGAGAGAGAGAGAGAGAGAGAGAGAGAGAGAGAGAGAGAGAGAGAGAGAGAGAGAGAGAGAGAGAGAGAGAGAGAGAGAGAGAGAAAGAGAAAGACAGAGAGAGTCCTTGGAAACTGGTAGCCGAGGTGTGCTCGGCAGAGGCGAGCGCGGAAGGTCGCGCATTTTCTGGGCAGAAAGCGAGCGGGCACAGGGCAGCTGTGAAGGAGAAAGGGGGGCGTCCCAATTCGACGTCAAGGTGGCCGGGAAGGCAGGCGGCGTGGATCGGAGTAGCCGAGTGCAGGGAGTTAACAGTAGCAGTGGTATTCCGAGGCAGGGGGCTTCTGCGTGGTCCTCGCCAGCCCGCAAGGCCCTTTTCAGACAACAGTTTTTCGAAGCAGGTGGCGAAGATGGCGAGGGCAGTCGGTTGGGCGATGCAGGGGTGTGTGTTCTGTAGGCGCGGAGGCAGAGTCGCGGGGGGAGGTGTTGCGTCGCGAGGCCTAGTTGGAAAGAGTCGAGTTGCGCGATGCAACTCACCGACCATGCCGAAGTGGGTGCCCCCATTGCGTTGGGGGCAAGGCCAGGGGGCGCAGTCGCTGGGCGGAAGGGGGGGGTGCAAGAGGAGAGGCGCCCGTTATTTCAGACGATCGCATGCGGTTGGCGGGCGAGACAGGAGACGGCGGGGCCGACGAGAGAAGTGGCCTGGTATTCGTGGTGCGCTGCCGTGAGACGACAGGTTTGGAGCTGTGTAAATATCGCGGAGGGGGTGCCCCCCCACTCAGTTAAAGTAATGCGCGGAGGGGGTGCCCCCCCACTCAGAGAGGCGATAGTTAGGGGAGATGGTGAACCAGCACGAATCGCTCTGAAGGACACATTCACAGCCTCTTGTGATTTGAGCGCGGGGGTGGAAGCCAGCCCAGTCGGAGAGGGAATCGAAACGGCCATCGGAGCAGTGCGTGGGCAAGTGGGGGCTCTGAAGCGCGTTAGACCGCAATTGCGATGCTGAGTTTCGTGAAACTCACGAGCCCGCGCTATGTTTTGCGTCGTGCGCATCGTCGGCCGCGTGCGTGTTCATCGTCGCCGCCGCCGGGAAGACGGTGCGCGGGCGATGCGGGGGCAGAAAGTTTCGCGAGACGTCGCCCGATTAACGGGGTGGCAAGTTGGCTCCCGGGCGGGGGGGCTGAATCTTGATCGCCATTGGCGAAATCAGTCAGGAACTGATCGCGGGGGCGGCTCGAGGGGCCATTGAAGCCAATGGCTGCAAGAGGAGTGGAGGTGAAGAGGGAAGGTGGGGCATGGGGGGTGTTGCTGTCATGCGCTGGTTGCCCCGTGTTAATTCGATCCCGACGCGGCAGGTTGCGGAGCGCAGACTCGCCTCGATGCGCCCGTAGTTAGGCTTCCGGGGGAAGAAGGCGCGGGGAACGCCGGGCCCAACGCAGCCAGATGGGTTGCTGATGACAGGTTAGAATAGACGCCGCTGGGGCCCGCCCATGGATGTTTTGGATGCAAGGCCCTTGTTAGGGGGGATGGGGCGCGCGAGCCTCGCGATCCCGAGTGCCGACGGCGACCCTCTGAGTGGTTAGAAACAAGACGACCATAATCTGCAAGAGAGACAAGCCTCAGAGGCCAGCAACATATGTACACGTGCGTGGTTAGTTTCCCCTGGAGTGCGTGTCAACGCGGGCGTTCGTGCAGGCGAGACCGTGGAGGGCGTGCGTGTACATATGTCGTTGCTCGCCCAAAGCCTCAGCGCAGGCTTGGGGCGAGAGCTGAGGCGGAGTCAGAGGGTGGGCGCGCCCGTGAGAGGCCCGGGGCAGGGCGAACCGATGCCTGGGTCTGCAGAGACAAGAAAGCAATCAGACAGCGCCGAATTCCAAGGCAGGAGTTGAATGTCCCTTGCGCAGCTCCCGTCGCTGAGACAGACGGGGGGAGGTTGATGTTCGGGGCGGCGCGGGGGACTCGCGCGATCAACGACATAATGTGCGAAATGCGTGTGTTAGAACATGACTGGCGCCAGGTTGGATCTCGAATGTTAGACGCTGGGTGGACTAGTTGGACCAAGAACTCTCGTCGTGGATGACGTGGAAATGGATGGCGGCATGCCGGCGCCGAGAACTCCATCGCCGCCCTCAGCCATGATCGAGAGAAGGCCGACTGACGTGGGTGGCGACGTCGATGCCGGAGACAAGGGGCAGGATGATGCCCGAGTGTTAGGAGGCGAAGACGAGGACGTGAGTGAGATCAGCCAAGCAATGAAGATGCTGGTTGTTCGTAACGAGGTCTTAATCTGCTAGATTGCGCGGGTTTGAGCGCCGTCAAGAAAGCCAGCGAAAGCCGGGGGGCAGCCAGGTTGGACGGCGGAGGTTAACGCGTAGCAAGAGCGCATGTTGGCGAGGCACGCCCGCAGGAAAGAGGTGCCCGTATGTCAGGGAACATGGGATTGGTACCTGGGTTAGCCATTGACCTGACCACATAAGACCCACTCGGTCATCCATGGGGTTTCCACCGTGAATTTATGGGGGGGGGCAAAGGCGATTCGTATCGTGGCCAGCGAGGCGGCATTGTTGTTAGTTCCCAGCCCAATGTGCGCGGCTTCCAGCAGACGTCAGACATTGAACATTATGAGGTTCGACGAGCGGGGAGTGAAGTGCATGTTGGAACCGGGAGTTCAGCACTTGAGCTTTGCTGTGGCACAATGTGAAGTGCAGAGGAGAAAAGGGTTATCTGTCTTATTCGAGCATCCAACCGGAGCGTCGAGGTGGAGCATGTTTTCATTGCAGAAAATACTCAGACAATTCAGGGTTGATGTGTGTGAGGGGGTCATATGCCTATACGATATGAAACAAGTGGTCAACTGACAAGAGTTGGTTGTAAGAAAGCCCAGGCGGTTCATGGGTTCATGGCTAGCAGTGCTCATGGGGGCCAAGAAATTGACTTGGTACCGAGGGCAACGTCGACGCGAGGATTTTACGGGAGGTGGTCGCATTGAGAGATCAGAACTATATCCAGATTGATTGTGCAAAGCTATATCAAAATGGCTAGTTAGACTAATCAAGGAGGATGGATGGCACGGGTGCTGATTTAAAGCAGACAGTTACCGATCAACCAGCCGAGGAGGGACCCATGTGCATTAACGGAGTGCGTCGCGCCGACGATTGTGGCGTTATGAGTTGGAATGACCTCGTGGGGGCCATGGCGCCACCGGACTGATGTTGCCTGGCTAACAATGACTAGCGTATAGCCAGTGCTTTCGACGAGTCACACAAGGCCTAGACATTTTGGCGTTGCTTGAAAACAGACCAGCCAACGAGATCACCCAGCGTGAAAGGAGACGATACTTTCAAGCGCAGGCCTAGAAGCATCGTTTCTATTTTTACTTATCGAGCCATGGGCGGCGCACAACCAAACGTGTGAGAATGCCGAGACTGCGGGCGCGTTGGCTGGTTGAACGCCGGGTGCGCGCGAGGCCTGTGAGGCAATCTGGGCAGTTGGCCCCCTTGAATGGAAAACCGTACTGGCTATCCACCGCGAGAGATGGGAAGGCGCATGCATGGGGCGTTGTGTCAGGGGCGGAGTTCGGCGCTAATTTGACGCTCGAAGCCAGGTTTAAGCAACGGGGCAGTTCAACAAGCACGGAGTGTGCGAGAAGGCAATGGAAGATGTTTTGCTGGGCTGTTTTTGGATTGGGCGCAATCGAGACAAGGTGGATGGACAGCAAGACAGCAACAGTATTGATGAGAGTAGACCAGAACACCAGTCGAGGTTAGTTATAGCACCGCAGAGCACGTACAATCCGAAGGAGAAGGGCGTCTTCGCAGCCGCGCCGCCATTGGAGGGACAGGGGCTGCTGTTCTCAATGGCAGTTATTGAAGGCGTCGGGTCTCAAAGTGGAGAGCGTGAGTAGGGCGTGGAGCTATCCTTCAGCGATGCTAAGTGGGCGTGCTTCTACGCGAGAGCCAAGAAGGATCTATTCGTGAGATTGCCTGATGAGGGCCGCGAGCCCGGCGCGCATGGGGGTCTTCTCAAGTCCATGTGCGGCGCGCGCGATGCAGCCAGTAATTGGGCGGGTTGCTGCGCCACACTTGCGATGAACATCGGTGCCGCCAGCAGGTCGGAATCTCCATGCGCGTTCAGGCATCGTTCCAGGGATGCGTGGTCAACCGGGCGCGGTGATGACTTCGCGTTGCGAGGGGGTGACGCTGCCTTGGATTGGTTCGAAGTGAAGATGAAGGGGGGGTTTGAGCCGGAGGTGCAACGGAGGTTAAGGTTGGGGGCCGTGAAGGAGGGGGATGAGTCGATGGGGATCTTGAACATCATCACAGAGTGGAACGCGGAGGGCTAGTGGTACGAAGCAGACTAGAGGCGCGCGGAGATCTTAGTGGAGGATTGTTTAGTGAGCAACCGAGTCAGATCAGAAGGGCCATGGAAAACATGTGTATCACAGTGAGGGGGCTGAGGATGAGTTGTCCCCAGTAGATCGGTCAGACATTCAGTTTGCAGTAGAAATCATGCCAGAGGGCTCTGTCAAGCCCTCGTTGATCTCGGGAAGTATAGAAAGCGCACAGCAGGTATATCTACCTTTATAGTACCAGAAGTTTCCCGGGGAATTAACCATCTGGACGGACGCCGATTACGCTGGGTGCAAGAAGTCAAGGAAGTCCGCGAGTGGAGGAGTAGTTGTGGTGGCGCACATTGTCGTACCTAGGAGTTCTACCCGCAGTGCCATGGCACCATCGTCTGGCGAAGCAGGGTATTCTGGCATGGTGAATGGAGCGCCAGAAGCTTCGGCATGCAATCTGTATAGAAGGATTTTGACATCGAGGTGAAATCCACCCTAAAACGGGCGATGCCAGTGCAGCCGAAGCTGTAGTCAGCAGACGAGGGTTAGGAAGGGTGAGGCATATAGAAGTTCGCCGAAGGTGGTCGCAAGGGAATGAGCATCAGGCAGGCATATTCACCAAATACGTTGGCTTCGACGCACCCACGACACATGCGTGACACAAGTCAGCTCGCGCCTGAATGTAGACGTCGGTTCGCATCAGTCACCGTGTGCTGATTGTCCGCGGCCGTTTGAGATCGAGGAGTTGCTGCCGCTGCCTCCCCAGTTCCCAAACTCTGACAACTTGCCGGCCGCCGCCGTCAAATCGCGTCTGACGGCCGCCCCGCTCCCGAGCGCGCGGCGTTCCTGGTGGGCCAGGATCCCGCTGCTGCGGTCGGGCCTCGCCAGGGAGGAGAAGTTGCCTAATGTCATCTTCTGGAACGCCTGGCCAGACAGAAGTTAATCATGCACCACGCGGGCCAGGTGTTCGACGGGGGGCGCTCAATGCCCGTGTCCGAGCCACCAGGGTCGACGGGGAGATCGGCGATGTCTAGAGCGAGCATGACCAGTCCAAGGAATCGCGCCAGTCGTTCGAGGAGCGGGTCAACCGGCTCAACGTGGCGCAGGGCAGCGACGAGGACGCGTGGGCGGTTAAACGCCGCAAGGTCGTGAAGAACATGGGCAGGGTCGTGGAGTTAGCCGACGACGCCTCGTGGGTCGTCCAGTTTTTGCCGGAGGCGACCCAAATTCAAGTCAGAGCCGATGTCTGTTCTCAAATGGATGAGGCGTCCGACAGGTGCACTCGGTTAAAGACTGCGTCTCCCGCGGCAAGGTCGGCGTCGCAGAGGTTGCCGGTAATGTGCGCTTCTTGTCACCTTCCGACAGGCGTCTGGGTTGCCGCCCCCGAGCCCTCTGCCGACCGATGTTGCCGAGAGGGCCGAACCGTCCAGGAGGCGCAGCCACTCCACGTCCAAGATGAGCATGCACTGCCCCCGCGGCGACGACAGGAGTCCCAGCGGGGGCTTTGGGCCGTTGCCCGAGGCGACAGGTGGCGCGTCGAGCAGGGGGGGGCATCAGCGAGCGGAGTTAACGCGCCTCAGGTGGCGCCCTCGCCGGCGGTTGCGGAGGGGGTTGAGGAGGCGGGCGAGTTGCTGGCCGGCCCGCGCCAGCGTCTGGTTCCAGCCGACGAGCTCGCGGAGGCCCCCGCGTTTGCTGGAGGCACTGCCAGGGCGATTCCCCGGCCCTGTCGGACAGTCCGTTGCCGGCAGAGGTGCCGGTTGCGAACGAGCAGATCGCTCGCGACAAGGTCCGCGCCATGTCGGGGTCGCAGAAATGGCCGCTGCTCACGTGCTTCCTTGAGCCGCTGGTTAACGGCGACGGGTGCGACCCCATATGTCGCGGCCGCTCCGGATCCGCGCATATGGTTAATCCAGGCGATTCGCAATTTCTTGCGCAGTAGCAGTGGCAGTTGGGTCGGCGAACCAGCTCCCAGGTCACTCGCAGATGTTAATGGAAACGACGTTTCCCTGGGCGACTGGGAGTTTCCAGACGAGCTTCGTGCCGTTACTCGGGGACGTGGATTGGCAGTTACCCATGGTGCTGGCTGTTGGGCTTGCCCGCGTGGCTGACTGGGCTCTCTGGGCTAAGTGTCGAGCGGCGTGAGACATGGGTTGAAGCCATTGCAGCTCTGCGATGCAACGTTGCCCCGTGGTTACCCTGCGCGCAGGTGCCTTGCTGAGCTGCGCCCGAACTTCGCCGCCCGATCGCGCCCAGGGTTCCCGAGCTATCATCCGGAGCCGCAGATCTACATCCAGCATCCAGCACTTTTCAGAGTTACAGGGAAAGGAGTTCTTGGTGTTGGTCGTGACCTGGTTCGGCGTGTTCTGGCCTGGGAACCCCTCCGTGATCGGTTTTAAAATGCTGCGCGAGGAGTCTTGGAGCAACCGCGGGGGGATCTCCAAGAGCGCCAGGGCCGCTCGGTTTGCCGCCCAAGACTTAGCCGAGTATTTCCTCAAGATTGCCGATGGTCAGAGGTGTTCTACCAGCAGTGCGACACCATCGAGCAGTTGCACTGGGGCGAGCTCGAAGCAGGCCCAGGGCTGCCCGAGATTGTCTGGCACCAGGCGACGATCTTAATGGTTTCAATGTCCGCCGACGGTTGTTCAATCGACGCGCGCGCTGGCTCGTTGCCGGTTAGCGCCCCTGGCGTTAGGCACCGAGGAAGCCCTGCTGTTGCAGGTGAAGTTGCCATGTAGCGAGTTTGACGCGTGGTTGAAGGGCAGCCGCCGCTTGGTTAACCCTAGCAATGGTTGCGAGCTCGGCCGCATGAGGCGCGACAGTCCTCGCTTCCTGTGTTGCATGCGCGCGCCTGACTGCACCTTCTGGGAAACTGCTGGTTCCCATGGCCCAGTTGCTGACAAGACTGCCAAGTTAAAGGGCCATGTTAGCATCGATGCTTGTTGCGGATGCTGGACTGACATCGAGCAGTTCCAGAACGCATAGTCGAGCGCAGACCACTGCGACCCCAGCGATGCCGCCAACAGGTTGCCCGTGCTGTGGTCCTGCTACCTCGGCGGTGACTCGAGGAGGGCCGGTGGCCAAGCGCGCCCGCCCCCTGCGCGTATGCGTCGTGAAGGCGCAGGCTGGCATGATCTACGCCCTCACGATCCTTTACCTGAAGGTGTAACCGAAGATGATGTTTCAAACCATGAGTTTTGACTGCTCTGATCATTTGAACCTGTTCAGTCAATTTCTACGCACGCCGATGTCGTTTATGTACATGGTTATTGAGCTGAACTTGACAGTTCGGCTCTTTTGACGTTGCCCATCGGGGTGGCGTTGATGTTTCCTTTTCCCAGGTCACCTTGTTTGTTGCAGCGCCTACCCCGCCACCTGATGCGGCCAGTGCAGGCCGAGGGGGGTGTTAATAATAATGAGGGTGACTGGGTCAGGAGGTGGTACTGTTATCTCTACCGAGCGTGTGTCGCGGTCGACGCCGTTTGGCTCAACTGATTGATCGATAACGCTCGTGTCGAGCGCATCGGTCCTACAAATATCGTTCTCGTTGCCGTGCCTATCCGCCCCGGGGGTTTGCATGTTGCTGCTGCTGAGATGATGCTACTGACGATGAGGATGCTGATAATGACGATGCTGCTGCTGCTGTTGCTGATGATGATGATGCTGCTGCTGATGCTGATGATGATGATGCTGATGATGATGATGCTGATGATGATGATGATGATGATGATGATGATGATGATGATGATGATGATGATGATGACGATGGTGATGATGTGCTGGAGGTGGATAAGGTTGATGGGGGTGGACGGAGGAGGGAGGGAGGGTGGCTTGAGCCCAAAGCCTGGCTTAAACAGGACGTCCCACGCCTCCGACTTCGTGATTTTTCGACAGCGTGGCTCCCTTGAGGTCTGGGCCTCTTCCCGAGGATCGGCTTTTCATCCTGAGCCCGTTGACGGCCCTCAGGGCCCTGGCAGTGCCTCCAGAGGCCGAAGATTGCCATATAGTTCGTAATATTTTTTGTTGCATCGCGCTAGGGAGCCTGGGAAGAAGAGGAGAGGGTCAGGAGGAGGAGGAGGACAAGTTCCCCACCTACTTGACTCCCCCGGCAAGTCCGTCGGCAATTGTATGGACGCTCCTTGAGGGGCCTTCGTCGTGGACGTCCGAGGCATCCCTGCGAGTCCCACGGCCCGAGGGAGATCACAATCCCGGGGCCCTCGTGCGGCAGTAGGAGGGCCGATCGCAAAGGAAGGTGAGTTGCCACAGCACCGATTCCGGGCAGACTCGGCTGCACGGAAACGGGGAGGGCAGAAGGGACCGCGAAGCAAATCCACGACTGCGAGCGCGCAGGCGGGAGCCAGGGATGGCGGGGCGATGCAGGCGGGCGGGAAGGCGGGGAGGCAGTCCCAGACACGACCGACCACGGCACCGCGTTTGGATCCCCGCGGGGGCTACCAGTGGCCTATAGAGGTTCTGGCGTCGCAGTCTTCTCGCGCCAGGCGCTCTCGCCTGGATCCGGGCTCTCGGGGGGGCCTTCGTGGATCGATCCGGGCTCGAGGGGCGCCGCAGAAGGACCAGCTGGCAGCGTCGGGCCCCAGTGAGGCAGGGGTCGATCTAGATCCGCAGAGGATGGGCCCGGACGGTGCAGGCACTTCTGGGTGTGTCCGGCGCGCCATGAGAAGAGCACGCTTGCGGCGCGCAGGAACAGGCAGTGTGGTTTGGCCCGCATCCGCGGCCGACCACTCTCAGCGTTCGTGCAAGCATCCCGCCCGCCAGCAGCTTGTTAGCGAAGGTCAGCTAGGCTGCGACAGCGGCGACGACGTTGATGGTGATGATGTTCATGACTTCGGAGGGGAATCTATAGAGGACGACGATGGTGAGGATTATGAAGATGATGGTGATGGGAATGATGGTAGCAACGATCACGCTAGCAATGATGATGATGAAAGTGATGATGATGGTGATGATGATGAAGAAGTGCGCTTGGAAACAAATGACGAGGGCGACGGTATCGACGATCGTCGGTGGTGAGGATGACGACCACGATGCTGCAAATGATGGAGATGATGATGACGATGGTGATGATGCTGATGCTGCTGCTAATGATGATGATGATGATGATGACGATGCTGATGCTGGTGATGATGATTGTGATGGTGATGATTGTGATGGTGGTGATGATGGTGATCATGGTGATGATGGTGATGGTGATGCTGATGCTTTTGCTGATGATGATGCTGATGATGACGATGACGATGACTATGGCTGTGACACTATGACGATGATGATAATGATGATGCTGACGACGATGATGATACTGATGATGATGATGGTGATGATGATGATGATGATGACGATGCTGATGCTGGTGATGATGATTGTGACGGTGATGATTGTGATGGTGGTGATGATGGCGATCATGGTGATGATGGTGATGGTGATGCTGATGCTTTTGCTGATGATGACGATGACGATGACTATGGCTGTGACGCTATGACGATGATGATAATGATGATGCTGACGACGATGATGATACTGATGATGATGATGATGATGGTGGTGATGATGACGACGATGACGATGACGATGACGATGACGATGATGATGATGATGATGATGATGATGATGGTGATGATGATGCTGATGGTGATGCTGATGCTGCTGCTGATGATGATGCTGCTGCTGATGATGATGATGATGATGCTGGAGATGTTGATGGTGATGGTGATGGTGATGATGATGACGACGATGATGGCCAAATTTCTTTGGCGATGCTGATAACCTTCGGGCCGATGAGGCTTATGAGGATGTGCGCGCCTGCATCTTCTCCAGACATACTTTGATTGAGCGACCGTTGGTATTCGTATGCTGGACATCAAGTTTGAAATACCGGGGCGCCACGGGTTTTGGACGGATTTCCACGTGCTCGCGCGGAAGCGCGCGCGTGGGGTCCGCATCGTATCATTTGTCAGAGCTGGCGGGCGCGCGATGGCAGTGAAACTTTTCTGACATGCGCGGGCGTGTGGCCCACATGCCCCCATTTGACATAATTGCTGAACGCCACAAGGCCTTAGTATATTTTCGGCGACTGCGCGCGCAGGAATCTGGCAAGCTTGTGCTGGAAGCGCATGCCGATTCACAATCCTTCTGTGTGCTGGGTTCTCTGTTTGAGTAGAGCACCGGTCTCCACTCCTTTTCTCCTCCCCCTCCCTCCTGCCTCCTGCCTCCTGCCTCCTTGCTTCCCTTGCTCGTACCCTTCCTACTAGGGGGCTGCTAACTGCGCAACGGTCGCCACTTTCGTGGGCTCCTGCGAGGTCCAGCGGAGTGGAGCTGGGCGGCTGCGAATTGCGCACTTGTTGTCGCCACTTGTTATCTCGTGCCATCTCGGAGGTAGTCTTGGTATATCTGGGGCTATGTTGGCGCCATCTCAGCCCAGAAGCCTCCCAAGGATGCCCTCGAGAGGCACAACTTCTTCAGCAGCCGATGGGCTTCCGATGCTTTTGCAGTGCAGAGCAGGGCTCGAGCTGAACGGTGTTTTTTTTGCGATCCCGTGGGCCGTTGTCGCTTTGGTGTTCCGGTCCTGCAGCAAAGGCGGATCGAGGCCAGAACGAGGGACAACGAAAACAGAACACAAAAGCGAACACGAAAACAGAACACAGAACAAACAACAAAAACAGAAAACAACACAAAAACACAAAACACGAACACGGAAACAGAACACGAAGACGAAGAGCTCTGTTTCGCCCGAGCCCTGGCGCAGAGGTGCCTCTGCGTGGGCCTCGCCCCGTCGCGGCCGAGACCACCGACGCCGCTCGGGGCCCCCTCTCGGGGCACCCCCGGGGCGCTCCTGGGCCCTCCTGGCGGCTGTCTTGGAGCTTTCTCCCCCCCCCCCTCGGGGGAGAGGGGAGGGAGAGAGGGGGGGGGAGGGGGAGGGGGAGGGGGGCAAGCTAGGTGCGCTCGCGTCATATCTGACGTCCTACCCCTCCCTCCCATCCCTTACCATGGCGCTGATTTTCTCTATCCGCGGACGCGTGTCGTAGCGGACCTGTGGCTCCGCGCGCGCGTGCGTAGTGGGTGGTGGTGCACGTGCGTGCGTGCGTGCGTGTGTGCGTGGTTGTCGTGGTGGTGGTGGTGGTGGTGGTGGTGGTGGTGGTAGTGGTGGTGGTGGTGGTGGTGGTGGTGGTGATGTGGTGGTGGTGGTGGTGTGGTGGTGGTGGTGTTGGTACTGGTGCTGGGCTGGTGGTGGTTGTGGTGGTGGTGGGTGGTGGTGGTGTGGTGGTGGTGGTGGTGGTGGTGGTGGTGGTGGTGCTGGTGGTGGTGGTGTTGGTACTGGTGCTGGCTGGTGGTGGTTGTGGTGGTGGTGGTGGTGGTGGTGGTGGTGGTGGCGGTGCGGCGCGGTGGTGGCGGGCGGATGGGCGCGCGAGAAAGAGGCCCGCGCTGGGGCGAGAACGCCATCCTGAACGACGGAGGCCAAACACCGATCCGAAAATGAGGCCCACGCTGCAGCGGGAGCACGATTCGGAACGATTCGGGAGCAGAAATGAGGCCGGCGCCTCAACGAGAGCAGCATTTTGGGAAAAAATGACGCCGGCGCCTCAGCGAGAGTCGTTTCCCGGGATTTTCCGGGCATCCTGTGTGTAAAAAACAGTACGCGGAGGGTGCGCGGCTATCACCCGGACGCCATCAGGGGAAGGATTCGGGAGCAGAAATGAGGCCGGCGCCTCAACGAGAGCAGCATTTTGGGAAAAAATGACGCCGGCGCGAGAGCAGCATTTTGGGAAAAAATGACCCCGGCGCCTCAGCGAGAGTCGTTTCCCGGGATTTTCCGGGCATCCTGTGTGTAAAAAAACAGTACGCGGAGGGTGCGCGGCTATCACCCCGACGCCATCAGGGGAAGAGGGAGAGTATATTCATATTGAGTAATTGTGGAGGGGGGGGAAGGGTCATCAAACTTATTCTGCTACTGTGCTGTTGGTCTGCAGCCGGGGAGTGAGTCCTGCCCGAAGGCCAGCGATGTGATCCACTGCTGTGCTGCTGCGGCGCTCCTCTGTGCGGGCTCTCGGGCGGTCTCGGGGCCAGCTCGAGGCCTCGGACACGCGCCAGGAGCGAAAAGAGGAAAACGGGAACAATCGTCGAGACAACATTCAGGAGGGAAAAAACACACACAGACACAATTAATCGTTGATCCCCCAGACAATATGGGAAAATGTGGCAAGTGGGGGGGAAGACGAAAACCCCAAAAATATGGGAAACTATGGGGAATGTTTTTATTTGTGTGTATTTATTCGTGTGTGTCCTGGGGCCCCTTCAAACATCGGGTTGCAACGGATTCTGGATTTTCGGGGCATCGTTGGGAGGGAGGCTCCATGCCCGATTGGAGCCGTCTTGGGGCGGTCTTGGGCTATATTTTGGAGGCACGCTGAGAACCGTATCGAGCCATCCTGGGCACCTTGTGCCATCTCGGATGCCACCTTGGGCCAAGAGAGCCCATCTGGCAGCCACCTGGGGCCAACTTTAGACCCCTGCCCCCACGCGGAGCCCCGGTCCCGACCCCAGGCGGGCGGTCCAGGGCAGGGTCAGGTTTCCAGCGGGAACGCCGCATCACCCTCCTCCTCCTCCTCCTCCTCCTCCTCCTCCTCCTCCTCCTCTCCTCCCCCTCCTCTTCCTCCTCCTCCTCCTTCCTCCCCGTCCTCCTCCTCCTCCTTCCTCCCCCTCCTCCTCCTCCTCCTCCTTCCTCCCCCTCCTCCTCGACAGAGGCGACGACGCCGACTGGGGTCTGTGCCCCCCCCACCCGCATCATACAGTATCACCCTGAGTCTCAGCATGGGCAGGGGCCAGAATCGACAACCATCTGAGATCAATGCAGGCGCCGGCCAGGTGCACGACGCCCGCGAGGTGCGCCGCCCGTGCCGGGTGGGCCGCGCGCCCCAGGTGCGCCGGGTGCCCCACGGGCCCAGGTGTGCGAGGCGCGCCTGGTGCGCCATGTCCGCGCCGTGCTCACGTGCGCCCAGTGTGCCACGCGCTCCAGACGCGCCACGTGCGCATCGCGCGCAGAGTGCGCCAGGTTCGCCAGCGCACGTTGCAGTCAACCCGCATAGTTCGGGGAAGCGTAAGACTCGAGTAAGCCGGAACTCGGGTTTGCCGACTTTTTTTTGACGAGCGTGTCCTGGATTTTGACGGTCCCGTTTTCGTGGAATGTCTGCAGCGGGAGCCCGCGTCAAATTTCAGATTGGGTCTCGTCATTTTTATGATGGTCCCCGTCAGGCCAACCCGAGTCCCCCGTACCCGAGTCTTACGTCTCCCCGAATAGTAAGGATGGGCAACCTTCCCAAGGGTACCCTTGCATCCTTGCTTCCTCGGTCCATCCTTGGCCGCGTTGTGCTCGAAAAGCTTCGAAATGGCCCTCCAAGGCCCTTGCATCCTTATCCCGCATCCTTATTATACGGGTTGACTGTACAACACACAAACCATGCAGTATGCCCAGCCCCTCTCCTTGACACAAACCAGTGAGTGCAACGTGAGGTCGGGGTTGCCAGCATTGTGTATTGTGTGTGCATCCGCAATCTCTTTGAATGGGTTTTTACCACTTGGTGGGCCTGCGCGCAGCGGGCAAATGATGGCATCCCCATCGTCCCTGTCAACAAACCGTGGAAATGAATCGCGTGGCGCATGAATGCTCCTGGTCGGTCTTTGGTCGAAAGGGGGAAGGGGCGCTGATTAGTAAGGAGTAGTGAAGAAGCCCTCCTCGAAAAGAAGAATGGAGGATGAACGAGGAAACGATCTGAACCGCCCACCCCCGGAGGGCTGCTGGGATTCCACTCGACAGACAGCCGTCATCCTTAGCCATTTTGGCAACGCGTAGTCCCTTGCTACAAGGTTGCTCTCGGGACATCAGCCGGCAGTGTGCGTGCGCCCGTGCTGTGCACGTGCGCGCGCAAATGGGAGCCCCTGACCTCAGCAAGCGCCTACCATCAGGAGCACCTGCTGCCCCTGTGCGGGCCTGGGGCTCAAGGTCGCGACCCAGTCGCCACCAGAGGAGGTGCTGTCGGAGGTGCCGACGCCGACCCTGCCAACCAACATTCGGCAGCCCATGGAGGTCGTCGACCTATGCGGCAACTTGGAGGAGGAGCCTGAACATGAGCCTGAACATGAGCCAGCGGGTGCTGAGGTACGCGTCTGGATCGCCCCCCTCGCCCTGGGCCAGAAGCGCCGGGAGGTGTTCCGATCGGGCATCGAGAGGATCGGCGGTGAGGTCCTGCGGGAGCCTGCAGAGGCGACGCATGTCGTGGTGGCCGAGACCGTGTCTCGCGAGCGCTTGGAAGCGCTGCTTGCCAGCCTGCGTGCTGGTGGTGATGCTGCTGCCGCTGGCGCCACCGTGGCTGCTTCGGAGCCGGCGCTCGTCACCTGCAGCTGGCTCGTGGAGTCGCTGGCCGCGGGCCGCTTCCTGGCTTCACGCCGCTTTCCTGTGCCAGCTGCCGGGGCTGCTGGAGCCGCGGAGCTGGGCCCGCTCCCGCGGGTGCTGGAGAGTGGATCCTCGCAGGGTGGTCGCCGCCCTGAGGCTCGAGCTTCTCCTCCGGACGCAAGGCCCCTCGGGCGCTCCTCCGCAGCAGGCTCCTCGTATTCGCAGCACCTGCCTGGCGATGCAGCGCGCCCCGTCAAGCGATGCCGAGGTGCTTCTGCTCCGACGGCTCCAGTGTTGCCAGCTGAGTCGGCATCTTTAGCGCTGCCCGGTTCTCCTGTTTCTTCAGCTGCGGCGCACTCGCGAAGCGGACAGATGACTAATGGGAGAAGCCCCCCCGCCTCTCGGCCAGCATCGCCAGCACCGCCACTCCAGAAGGAGCACGTGCTTAGAACCGGCGAGTGCTTGAACGCGGAGTTGTTGCATGAGTTCGAGACGCTGCGCGCGCACTATGCGGCCAAGAAGGCAGATCGGTGGCGTGAAGCTCAGTACCAGAAAGTTGTGGCAGAATTGCGTACACTACCATTTCGTATCGTGTCAGTCGACGACTTGAGCCGGCCAGAGGTAGCTGTGCTGAATGGCAGCCACACGCGAGCGCGGGTTGAGGAGTTTCTTCAAAGAGGCTCGATCCAGCTTGCGCAACATGTCCAGCAGGATCCGCGGGCCAACGCAGTCTCGGAACTAATGAATTTCGGGATGCCTGCAGGAAAGCACAAGTATGCATCATATGTCGGTGCTTCGACAGCAGAAAAATGGTACGACTCTGGAATCACCTCGGTGCAAGAGCTCGCTAAGCGCATCGAAGCGGACGTGGAGTTCCTGACGCACAACCAGAGAATCATGTGGGATTTCCGTGCCGACTTTTCGCAGCGCATTCCCCGCAGCGAGGTTGAGCTTATCGCAGCAGTCGTCCACGAAGCCTTCCCGTGCAGTGCAAGCGTTGAGATTTGTGGCTCCTATCGCCGTGGCGCTGCAGACTGCGGTGACGTGGACGTCCTTGTCTGCACCTTGGAAGATGTTCACAAGTCCTGTGGCCGCGCAGTGGGCAAGCTCACGCAGGCTGGCTTCCTCACTGCTACCTTAAACCACAGTCGCGGGACGCCATCCTCCGCAGACGTCTCTGCCCAGTGGATGGGTGGCTGTTGCCTTGCAAGGTTGGGCAGGCCTGCGCTGGCCGAGTACTCGCGGCACCGGCGCTTGGACATCAAAGTCTACCCTCCCAGGCTCCGTGCCTTTGCCCAGCTGTACTTCGGTTCTGGTGAGCAGTTTAATCGAGCGATCCGGCTCTTCGCAACGCACCATGGGTTCTCCTTGTCCGACCAAGGAATTCGAAGGGTGACCCGCGGGAAGAACGACCGTGGTGAGTCTGCTGTGATTTGGGAGGGCGCCCATGAGGAGGACCCTTCGGGTGAGGCCTGGGCCAGTGAGGCGTCCATCTTCCATTTCCTGGGACTCCCGTACATTGCGCCAGAGGCCCGCTCGTCTGATGTCACGGCTGCCCAGTTTGAGGAGCTGGCGCGGTCGCACAGCGCATTGCCTGCGGCGCCCGACGCGCTGGGGCCCCGCCCGCCCACTCCGGCCGGGCACCGCTCCGGCTCGCTGGTGGGTTCGCAGGGTGGCTGCATAGTTTTAGATCCAGATCCGGGCTCCGCCTGCACTCGATTTTCCGCCAGCGCCGACGCCGAACCCGTGGTGCTCTCCTCCGGCCTCACTGATGGCAGTCGCGCCCATCACGGTGGCAGTCAGGCAGAGGCCGCTTGGCGGGATGCTGGCGTCGTGGCCCTCGACTGCGAGTTCGTTGGCGTGGGCCGGAACACGGTCGGCATCGGAGGAGAGCGGAATGCTCTGGCCCGCGTGTCTGTCGTCTCCTACAGCGGGGACGTGCTTTTGGATACCTTCGTGCAGGTGCCAGAGCAGGTGGCAGACTTTCGCATCCACATCACCGGGCTCACGCAGTCGAATGTCGACTCTGGCATCGCCTTCGACCAGGCGCGGCAGACAGTACTTCGTCTTCTCGAGGGCCGCGTGGTCGTGGGCCACTCACTCGCTCACGACTTTAAGGTGCTCTCCTTCCGCCCGCCGCCAGCGCTCGTCCGGGACACCTCTGCGTGCAAGCTGCTCCGGACGCCAGGCGTGGGGAGATCGTTGAAGGCCCTCGTCGAGCACCACCTCGGCGACAGGATCCAGGAGGGCTTCCACGACTCCGTGGAGGACGCGCGGTGTGCGCTCCGGCTGTACAAGCTCGTGCAGGGCCCGTGGGACGCGGGGCGCGCGGTGCCCTCGGGCCTCTCCGCCCCGCTCCCCGCCTCTCCCCGCCTCCGCGCGGCCGCCCGCGCGCTGCTCCCTCCCCCCGCGCGGGCAGAGCCGTGTGGCCCAGCCTCTGCGGTCGACGCTGGCGGCGACGGCGCCGGCGCGGGAGCCAACGGAGATCTCGCGGAGAGCTTCGAGCGGCGCTGCGCGGCTGCCACCGGCTATAGCCGCCAGCACTACCTGCGTGTCGCGCGGACTCTCCGGGCTCTGCCCTTCCCGCTGCGCACGGCGGAAGACCTGGAGAGGCCCGAGCTCCGCTGCGTCGGCAAGGGCAAAATCCACATAGAATTGCAGCGTCTTCTGCGCGAGCGCGGCTGAAAGAAAACAGAGAAAGGCCAAACAAAGAAAGGCAGCCATTATGATAGAAACGTCGAAATATCATGACGACGGGCCATTCATTGCCATCCCCATCCCACCCTCTCGTACTATGGCGGCGACTACAGCGACCACTCGCCACGGGCTCCTACTGTGAGCATCCTTGCGTCTATGTCTACTACCGCCAGCTACTAGCTAGTGCTTGCTGCTTCTTCTTGAATTGAACCCACTGCTCGATTATGGCACACATTGCTTCGACGCTGCGTTCTCCAGGGCTCGTCCCGCGGGTTTTCGAGCAGGATGGCATGGCGTTTTCAACGTGTGCTTCCGTTCGAACGCGCTGCCTATTTTTGACGACCCCAAATGTGTTTGGCTTTGTGCATAAGGATTGACGCGAGGGGACGGCCTTCTAAGAAGGCGGGGGCCTCCTCAGAAGGGCCGGGAGACTCCTAAGAGGACTTCTTAGAAACATCCAGGCCCTTCTAGGAAGGCCCCCACTTTCTAATGAGCACCCCACCTCCTTGGAAGGCCCGACTCCTCTCCTCCTCCTCCTCCTCCTTCTCCTCCTCCTCCTCCTCCTCCTCCTCCTCCTCTTCCCCTCCTCCTCCTCCTCCTCCTCCTCCTCCTCCTCCTCCTCCTCCTCCTCCTCCTCTTCCTTGGAAGGCCCCCACCCCTCGCGCCAACTCCCTGCGCGCGTCGCCGACGTGGCCGGCCCTGCGGCGCGCACACGTGGCGAGGCAGGGCCTGTGCGGCGAGGCGCTCCGCAGCCCGACACGGCGCGCCGCAGTGCGCCGCCGAATCGAATCATAGGAAAGATGCAAGTGCCAGCTGGAGGGTTTCTCCGAAGGGCTTAGGCGACCCGTCCTCCTCCCTCCTCCTCCTCCTCCTCCTCCTCCTCCTCCTCCTCCTCCTCCATCTCCTCCTCCTCCTCCCTCCTCCTCCTCCTCCTCCTCCTCCTCGTCCTCCTCCTCCTCCTCCTCCTCCCTCCTCCTCCTCCTCCTCCTCCTCCCCTCCTCCTCCTCCTCCTCCCCCTCCCCCTCCTCCTCCTCCTCCCCCTCCTCCTCCTCCTTCTCCTCCTCACCCCCCTCCTCTTCCACCTCCTCCTCCTCCTTCTTGGGGTGCCGACGGCCCTGGGGGAAACCGTGCAGTGCCAGCAAGCGGCTGATCTTTCTCGTGTGGCAGGCAAGCGTCATTCATGATATAACCCATCTCCAAGCCGAATGTATCGTCTTCCGAGGCAGCACGCAATACACCTGATCATGCTTGCCACGTGAGGAGCCCGATGTGGCTCCCGCCTGCTGAGTCGACTCTGGCCAAATCGTGTTGTGATCAACGCGCAAATGACCAACACTTGCCTGATCATGCCACCTGCTTGCTCGTGCCTCTGCGACAAGCGGATGGCAATGGCGATCGAATCCAGATCCGTGAACGAGTTTCTCCTTGCCATCGTGATACTGCCAGCACTGACGCCACACGAGTCTCTGAGCTTCGGCCCCCCGCAGAGGGGGGTATGGGGGAGGGGGGAAGGCTTCTTGGAAGCGCCCCTACCTCGTAGAAGGCGCGGGCCTTCTCTTTACACGTAGGGCCGGCGCCTTCTGGGAAGCAGCCCCCTTCTAAGAAGCCTTCCCCCCTCCTCCTACCCTTCAGTCGGGCATGTTCCCCACTACAGGAGGAAAATTCGAAAGTAGTCAAACGATTGTCTTGGGACGCTTCTTTGTTGTTGAGTATATATTGCATTCGTTTTGATTATCTTTTGAGCATGTTTGATTCTTCCTCCGAGGCCCGCCTGCAGGAGGACATGCCCGACCGAACCCCACCCCCCTCTGCGCGCCGCCAAGTGTCGAGAAACCCACGATGTCGAATGGCACCCAGGAGAGCCGAGCCGCCATGAGAGGCGAGCCATCGGTGGAGCGAGAGAAGCACGGCGGCACGACGGGAGCGGGCGTGCTCGCTGCCCGTGCCCCGGCATGCGCGGGACAGGGTATGGATACCCATCGGTCGTTGAAAGTAGAGGAGGGGGAGGAGGAGGAGGAGGAGGAGGAGGAGGAGGAGGAGGAGGAGGAGGAGGAGGAGGAGGAAGAGGAGGAGCAGGAGGAGGAGGAGGCGGAGGTCGAGGAGGAGGAGGAGGAGGAGGAGGAGGTGGGAGGATGATGAGGAGGAATAACAATACTAATCATGAGAAGAATACGAAGAATAAGTCTAATAACCATATTAACAAGAACAATACGAGTAGTAAGAATAATCCTGCGAATGCCAAAACTCATCGTACCAGCCCATTGCCACACAAACATAACACTTATCATACTAATAATAACATTGAAGACTGTTCATAATATGAATACTAAGAATATCAATGATGATAATCATGATAACAACAACATTAATACTATTAACAAGCATAAAAATATGATGAGGATGCGGAGGAGGAGGAATAGTATTTTTGGATTTCCAGATTCCAAGCTACAATGATCGAGCGGTTTCACCTTTTCCGTTCTCCTTGGGGGGCGGTCAGACACCCAATCTATTTTCAACGCCTCCCTACTTCATGTTTCTACCTGCTTCTTCCGACCGATGGGTACGACAGCAAGTATTCGGCGGCGGGCGAGGGGGGGACGGGAGAAGGAGAAGGCCTTCTCGGAAGGCGGCGGGGCTTCTGAGAAGTCCTCGCGCCTTCCGAGATTTTTTTTTCTTTCGGTCTTCGCGGAAGGCTCAGGGACAACTTCTCCGAAGGCGGGGGGACTTCCGAGCCTTCGGAGAAGGCCTTCTCTCGGCGTCACCCCAACAGACTTCTACTACATGTGCGTCGCCCCCCCAGGGGCGACGCGCGCACCGAGAAATCTTGTAGTATATGCGTCGTGGCGGGCGCTTTCTGGCCATACCGCTGGGGAAACGATACACGACGAGATGGGTGTACTAAATGTTCGGGTCGGACGCGCGCCTCCAAGGTGGACGGTGGACATATAGTACTAGTATGTCTCTGCGCGTCCCATTCTCTTTCTCACTTCCCCCCCCTCGCTCGCCGCCGAAGTCTGCGCCGTCCCTGCTGGGGCTTCGGCCAGCGCTCGGGAGGAGGAGGAGGCGGAGGAGGAGGAGGAGGAGGAGGAGGAGGAGGAGGGGGGGGATGAGGAGGAGGAGGAGGGGGATGAGGATGAGGAGGAGGAGGAGGAGGAGGAGGGAGGAGGAGGAGGAGGGAGGAGGAGGAGGAGGAGGAGGAGGAGGAGGAGGGGAGGAGGGGAGGGGGAGAGGAGGGGGGGGAGGAGGGAGGAAGAGGAGGAGGAGGAGGAGAGGAGGAGGAGGAGGAGGGAGGAGGAGGAGGAGGAGGAGGAGGAGGAGGAGGAGGAGGAGGGGGGAGGAAGAGGGGGAGGGGAGAAAACATACAGACGCAATGAATCGTCGACTCCCAAGAAGATGTGGGAAAATGTGGGAAGTGGGGGCAACACGAAAACCCAGAACATGTGAGAAGACGCGGGGAATTCTGGGATTTGTGTACATTAATTCGTGTGTCCCTGGGCCCCTTCAAGGATCACCGCCCACCAGACCACCCCAACCCGACCCGCAGGCTCCGATTTTTGCCCTCCGTTTCCAGTCTGGGGGGTCGGGGAGCATGGAAAACCACATCTGAAGCCCGCGCTCCCAACCAGCCCGAAATTCTGGTCTTCGGGTGGGGCTGGGGGTGGTCTGGTCAGGTTGCGCGCGAGAGAGCACGCTCCCCGGGCCGGCCGCCCCCGCGCCCGCGGGCAGGACTGTCGCGGCAGGCCTCCGCTGGAGCCGAGCCAGCAGGCGCGGCCGGGGGTGGGCAGCTCTCAGAGGCCCAGATCGCAGAAGAAAGCACGCCATGAAACAAAAACATGCACTTTTGGCGATCCGCGCGGATTTCTTGGATCCGTGCTGGGCCCCCCCAGCAGCGCTTCCGGCGCCGCCCCTGGCGCGCTCCGCGCGCCAGGGAGGGGGGTCCAGCGCAGATCCAAGAAATCCGCGCGGAGCGCCAAATGTGAATGTCTATGGCGTTTTTTCTTTTTCTGCGAGGAGGGGAGACGATCCCGATCGCGGTGATGGTGGCTGATGGTGGCAATGTTCGGGCTTCCAGGGTGGCCGGGATAAATGCCACCACCAGCACCCACATCTGGGATCCGCTTCCCCCCCCGGTTGAGGCAGACCCCAGTGTCGGTGCTGGTTCCGCGATTACAAAGGGTGCGGTTACGCCGGGGTGTGGTTTGCGATCGGCGCCGTGGGGGCCTGGGGGGCCCGACACTGTCCGCGTCGGGCCTCTGCGGGGCGCGGCGGAGAGCTCCGTCGAGGCCCCCGCTTGCCCCCCAGGGTGCCCCCCCAGGGTGCCAGTTGCAAACCGCACACTCTGCAAACCACACCCTTTGGAGCTGCCGAGTGGTGCCGATCTCACCGAGGGAAGACGCACGATGCGGCCGAGGCTGAAAGAACCAGGGGCCTCGGGCTTTCGGGCACGCAGGCGTCCGCCACGCGGGCCAGCTCGCGGGGCCGGAAGTCCCCGGCCCGCAGCGGGCGCTCCTCGCTCAGAGGGGGCCTCCTCGGAGGTGGGCGAGGGGGAGGAG
>CAUYUJ010001970.1:20000-25000 GCA_963575745.1 Prorocentrum cordatum | reverse complement strand
GAGGCACCGCGCGGATCTGAGGGAGACCTCGCCGTCCCTGAGGGGCTGCGATCTGCGAAACTGTCGCCACTTTCGAGGGCTGCTGGTGGGTCCTGCGGAGTGAGGCACCGCGCGGATCTGAGGTAGACCTCGTCGTCCCTGGGGGCTGCGATCTGCGAAACTGTCGCCACTTTCGAGGGCTGCTGGTGGGCTCGCCACTTGCGAGGAGGACTGCTGGTGGGTCCAGCGGAGTGAGGCACTGCGCGGACCTGAGCGGGACCTCGCCGTCCTTGGGCGGCCATGTCATGTTGTCGCTGCCCCGCCGACGTTTCAAGCCCCTTGCCCACAGTCTCCTTTTGGACCTTGCGTCTTCCTTAGTGACTCAGGGGTTCACTTAGTTACTCATCGTTTTTCCTTTGATTGGGGACCTGCGAACCTCCCGAATGCCGCTCGCAGAAGTATACGCGTCCATGCCACGTCGCCGCCTTCTCGTCAAGTCTCCCAAGCTACTCCTGCCCCGCATTGCGCAGGGGTTGGGTACGTCGCCAGGCTAATTATTCGTCAATCTTGAGATCCTCGGAACGGCTTGCGGAGGCAGCTTGTTCAATGTCCCAGGCTTCTTCAGCAGGCTTCTGCTGAACCTGCAGGGGGGAGAGTGGAAGGAGTGGAGGAGGGGAAGTGGAGGAGGAGGAGTGGAGGAGGGGAGGAGGAGTGGAGGAGGAGGAGGGGGAGTGGAGGAGGAGGAGTGCAGGGGGAATGGAGGGAGGAGGAAGAGGGGAGGGGGAGTGCAGGGGGAGTGGAGGAAGGAGGGGGAGGAGGAAGGAGGGGGAGTGCAGGGGGAGTGGAGGAGGGGGAGTGGAGGAGGGGGAGTGGAAGGAGTGGAGGAGGGGGCGTGGAGGAGGAGGTCGGCCCGAGGGCCTCCCCCGCAGCGAGGTGCGGCTGCAGGCGCCGAGCCCGCAGCACAGGTTCGGCCGCACGCCGGGGTACTACGAGGGGGCGTGCCTGCTGCCCCCCCGGGACGAGGGCGAGGGCGACTCCGAGGCGAGGGCTGCGAGGGTCGGGGGCCGTCCGCCTCGCTATCCTCGTCTTCGGCCGTCGGTCGTCGTCGTCGTCGTCGTCGTCGTCGTCCTCCTCCTCCTCCTCCTCCTCCTCCTCCTCCTCTTCCTCCTCCTCCTCCTCGTCGGCTGTCGGTCGTCGTCGTCGGTCGTCTTCGTCGTGTTCGTCGTCGCCGTGGTCGTCGTCGTCGTCGTCGTCGTCGTCGTTGTCGTCGTCGTGGTCGTTGTGGTCGTCGCCCTCCTCTTCCTCCTTTTCCGATGTTCGGCAAACATGAGGCGGGGCCTGTTGCATGGTCTGTTTGCACCCGATGCCGAACTAACGACTTGAGCGCAGCGATAGACAATTTAAAGGTGAACTAGGCGGCAGGCCCGTGTGGAACAGGAGCCTTGAAGAGTACGTAATGGTAAAAGCTGAGTGCCCGAAGGGCGTGGAGTAACGATGCCCGCCGCCGATGCGGAGGGGTGGAGAGAGAGAGAGAGAGAGAGAGACGAGATCACAAACCATAATAGCAATTGAACAAAGTCATAACGAAGGAAGGAGGGAAAACACCGTACAGAGTGACTGAAGTACACGTGCAAGTAAAGAACGAAAGGGGGAGTCAGTTCAAAGGCTAGCCTTCATAGGTAGCCGTAGAGCTTCGGCAGACGCAGTATGCTATTCCCCCCCCCGCACCTCGCAGCCCGCCCTGCCCGCCCGTCCAACTTCAACACAAAAGTGGCCACACTTCGTTGCGACACATTTCCAGAGAGCAACGGCACAGGAAAACTGCGAAACATGGCGCAACAAACCATCCGAGACGACAAGCCTCTTCGCGACAGGGTGTCATTCTTCGACAATTGCACACATCTTTTCAGTATGATTATGATCGTGATGATCTGTTTTTAGTAATTTCATTATCCGAAGGGCAACTATTGCGTATGTGAGGTCAGTTGTAAGGCCAATCGAGCCCGCCATGCAAGGTCAGTTTTTGCGTATACGCATCCCAGTGGCCCCCATTTAGTCTTGATCGTCTCCTTCCGGCCTTTTTCCCTCCCAGTTGGTCCCGCAGCTGCGCAGCATTCGGCAGGCATTCTACGCGCACGGGATGAGCGATGCTTAAGCGTACAATATGTGCATGCGGTCGGCAGGAAACACCTAAATCACGCCAATCGTCCAGGACTCTTTTAGCAATTGCTGAACACTCATATGGCGCGCCTGCGTCACGACTGCTGTAAGACGCACGTGGCAGGTGGTTCTTAAGCTTGCCATGAAGTGCTACAATGACGAGGAATAATCCTTGGTGTCGCACCAGTGGGGGCGGGGTGCACTAGTCGATGGCTGGCATGAGCATGATATTAGTCCATCCTCTCAGCCTTTGATTGCCCATTGTCACTGCGCCGATCGCTCTTTCCCTCCTCGCGTGCTCTCGTCCGCTTCTCCTGGTAAAACATACTTGCGGCATGCAGGCGCCATTGACTTTTGAGTACCCCGAGGTCACGGAGCGAATCCTTGAGGAGAGCCTCTCTGGAGGAGGTGACGGAGGAGGCAGATGTGGAAGCAGAGTGTGAGAATGATAATGTCATGATGATGACGACGAAGACGACGACGACGAGGATGATGATGATGATGATGATGATGATGATGATGATGATGATGATGCTGACGCTGATGCTGATGCTGATGCTGCTGCTGATGATGTTGATGATGGTGCTGTTGTTGATGATGCTGATGTTGTTGATGATGATGCTGATGACGATGCTGATTCTGCAGCTGATGATGTTGCTGATGGTGATGATGACCAGGTTGATGATGCCGATGATGATGCTGATGATGATACTGCTGTTGTTGTTGCTGTTGTTGCTGTTGTCGTTGATGTTGTTGATGTTGTTGTTGCTGGCGATGATGGGCGAGGAGGAGGAGGATGAGTGGACTGGGGGAGACGGAGGAAGAGGAGGAGCGGGGTGATAATGGACGGATGAATGGACATGCTCCAGGGGGGCGTGCCCGATGCCGACACTCCTCGCACGCTGCTGTTGACGGGCAGCCTCACTGAACACCTCTCTCTGTGCGCATAGGAGCGGCAGCCCTCGCGCCTCCACGCCCCTTGCTTTCACATTGCGGCAGTGCGGCACAATTATGTCGGGCGTGTCCCCCTACAGGGGGGTTCCGAGGAAAAAATAAAAGTACCCCAGAAATACTCCAAAAAGGTCAAATACTATAAAAAAAGCCCCCGGGCTATTTTTGGGGTATTCTTAGGAGTTTTTTGGGGGTATTTTTTATTCTTCGTCGAAGATCCTCCTGTAGGGGGACAGGCCCGACATAACGGTACAGGTAATTGGGTTTGACCCGGGAGTTGGTGTACGTGGCTTCAAGCGTAGGACGTAGGAGCCAAAACGGGGTGTCGCAGCATCCCAGTGTCATTCAGAAAGGAGGTGCAGTGCTCCTGGGCGTTCCTTGTCTCGGGTGTTCACAAGTGTTACGTCTCAGCCGTAAAAAGGTATGATGCCCCGCCTCTGGTCAGATCTTTCCGATCCTGATTCGCGCATGTACGCCGATTTTTGAGAATCCAGGTTCACAGGCGGAGTCTGTCACAGTGAACGAGGATGCGCATCTTTGAACCGTATTGCGGCGAGTGGGCTTTCAGCGAAGAGCGATCAGCTCATGGGCTTTGGGGAATGTGCCCGACCGTCTTGTGGCACGGATGGCAGCGGAAGGCGAGTGGCGAGCTCCCGGGCGAGTTCGCTGAGCATCAGGAGGAGGAGGAGGAGGAGGAGGAGGAGGAGGAGGAGGAGGAGGACTTTCTGCATTGCGAGAGTTCTTCGGCCCCAGGCTCTCCTTCGAGGCAGACCGCTCGGCCCGCCGGCGCCGAGGTGGCCGGCAGCCGCCGTGCGCTCTCGGCGGCCTGCGAAGGGCGCCCGCGGCCGCCGCGGCGGGCGCCTCTGCGCCAGGGCCCGCGCGCGGTCGCGTCGCGCCGCCTGCTCACCACCCACCAAACCACCCCAACCCAACCCGAAGGCCTCAATTTTTGGCGTCCATTTCCAGTTGGGGGGGGGGGGTCCGGGAACATCGAGAAAACACATGCGGAGCCCATACCCCCCCCCCAACCCGAAATTCGGGTCTTCGGGTTGGGTTGGGGTGGTCTGGTAGGTAGTCACCTGTTGCAGCCTCCGCTGCCGCGTCGTTCGGCCCTCCCGCGCTTGCGGATGAGATCGGCGATGCCGCGAGAACGTTCGGTGCCGATTCGTACGCCCTCGCCAGGGAGGTTGGCTGGAGCAGCGGGGTGTGCCTGCAGGCTCCCGTGAGGTTCCAGCCGGTGGAGCCCGTGAGGGCAGGCCATCGGCAAAATGATCGTGATGGGCGCCCATGCGGACCCGAAGTTAGGGTTTGCGGCTCAAGTCGAGTTCGTTCGCGACAAAGAGGTGGGCTGGATCAGCGGAATCTACCTTCGGGTAGTTCTAACCGCTGTACGACGTGAAGACCGTCGGCAACATGACCGTGATGGGCGCCCATGCGGACCCGAAGATATATTCCGCAGTTCAAGTCCAACTCTTTTGCGAAAGAGATGTGGGGTGGAGCAGCGGAATCCACGTTCGTGTAGTTCCAACCGCTGGAGGACGTGAAGGCCATTGACAAGATGATTGTGATGGGCTCCCAGGCGGACCGAGTATTCCCATGTCGTTCAGTGGCGGTTTCTGCCACGGTCCGGCGGGGTGCTCGATTCCCGTGTTGTTCGGCGGTGGCTTCGGCCATGGTCGGGCGGGGTGGGTGCTCCCCAAAAACCCTTGAGGCGCAGCTGCACAGGTCGCACCCATGCCCCTCTGGGGGCGCCCCCCCCCTTCGGGCAGTTAGGGGAGTTGGACTCGCGGTCGCTGGGATTGCGTCGTCCTGCGCAGGCTCAGGTTGGCCTGATTCCTGCTTATTGTTAGTGTTGGGCGCGGGAGTTCATAGGCGCTCCCTGTCGGGCATCCACGCTGGGGCGGTTGGGT
>CAUYUJ010001970.1:0-17500 GCA_963575745.1 Prorocentrum cordatum | reverse complement strand
GAGGCGGAGGAGGCGGAGGAGGTGGACGAGGCAGGAGGAGGAGGAGGAGAGGAGGAGGAGGAGGAGGAGCAGGAGGAGCAGGAGGAGCAGGAGGAGGAGGAGGAGGAGGAGGAGGAGGAGGAGGAGGAGGAGGAGGAGGAGGAGGAGGAGGAGGAGGAGTAGGAGGAGGAGGAGGTGGAGGAGGAGGAGGAGGAGGAGGAGGAGGAGGAGGAGAGGGAGGAGGACGGGGCGGAGGGCTGGAAGCGTCGACCTGCACCCCGCAGGAGCCACCGGTGACAGAGGGTGAGCCAGACTTCACGGCGGACACCAGCAGGCGGGCTTCGTCTGGGGCGCTGATGCCCTCTTCACTTTCTTTGGTCTCCCGCTGTGAAATTCGAAATTTCTTGGATCGAAGAAGTAGAGGAACTGTATAAACATGATCTTTCGGCGCTTCGCGCGTATTTCTTGGATCGGAGCTGGAGCCCCCCTTGGCGGCGCCTCCAGGGCCGCCCATGGCGCTCTCCGCGCGCCAGGGAGGGGGGTGGTCTAGGGCGGATCCAAGAAGTCCGCGCAGTGCGCGGATAGTTACGTTTATGCAGTTTTTCTTTCTCTAGTCCTGGAGCCCAGGGTGAGGCGAGGGATTATCCCCCAGCCAGCAAGCAGGTAACGTGATTCAGCACAGATGGGACTCAGCCAGAGCGCCAGATTTTGCAGTGTCCTGCAACAATGGATTTTGGCTGAGCCGGGTGTTGGGTCCGCTCGCGGTCTGGAGGTGGCCCTACATATCGGCTGAGCTGGCTAAGAACTTGCAGTGCATTTTTCCTTAATCTGGCTGAGCCGGTTGTGCGCCGTGCCGGGCTGGTCCACGCCCGAGTTGCAATTGTTTTGGTAGTCTTGGCCGACCTCGGCGCACCATCCGAGAGCTTTGAGAGCCCGACGGGCTCGACCAACTGCAGGTAGCCCTAAGAGAGAGTACCCTCGTGACCATCCTGTGAGGCTAAGACTTCCGGGTAAGTCATGGGGGGAGTCCCTGGTGGGAGACTGGAGATCCTCTGGGGACGTCCGACCGTCTGAGCGCGCTCGCCCCCCGTCTCAAGAGCCCCCTGGAGGGTTGCTCCGAAGGGCTTGGGGGATCCTCCTCCTCCCCCTCCTTCCTCCTCCTCCTCCTCCCTCCTCCTCCCTCCTCCTCCTCCCTCTTCCTCCTCCTCCTCCCTCTTCCTCCTCCTCCTCCTCCTCCCTCCTCCTCCTCCCTCCTCCCTCCTCCTCCTCCTCCTCCTCCTCCTCCGCCTCCTCGTGTCGCCTGCGGCCCCGGGGGCAGCCGTGCCGAGAGCCGCCTCCCCGTGGCTCGCTTCTGCTGTCCAGGGGGGCGGCCCGTGGAGCGTCGGCCCGCGGGCCTGGAGAGTGCTGCGCCGGCCTCGCCGGCCAGCGGGCGACGTCGCTCGGCGGGCTGCGGGGGTCATTCAGGCAGTGGCGAAGCGTCCTGGCTCGCCTAATAGCCCTACCAAGCAGTGTTCCAAGAACCTTTTGTGGCTTCTACGAAATGTTCTTAGAGCATTTCTGGCGGAGTGTGTCTTGTTTTATCACATCGGGTTTATGTTCTAAGATCATTACTTTTGCTCTTAGAGCGTTTTTGGGTTCTAAGAACGTTTCGTGGTATGACTATAGGAATGCCGGGACGGTCCCTGCTCAAGTCATGCTCGTCGGCGTGCGTGGTCCACGCCAAGAGTCGGCTACGCGCAGAGCCTCGCGCATGGGTGCAGGCGGGGAGCTTCAAGTGGTGCCCCCGCCGAACACAGCAATCGAGGATGCATCGCCCATGCATGGCCCATAAAGACACCACTGCCGGGACCCTGCGCCCGACCCCCACTGTCACCCTCCAAGGATCGCAAACATGGATCAAGGGGGCGTGGATTAGCGACGGATCCCGTTTCCATGGGGAATCACGGATGGCCGCCGCCGAGCGAGGCGCCATCGGCCGCACTTTGGGGAGGGCACCTCCCCGGATCCATGGAGTTGGCGACCGCGCGCCAAATCCATGGATCGCTAGTCAATGTTTGCGCGCCGGGGGGCAGGGGGAGGGGGGAAGGCTTCTCAGAAGCACCCCTGCCTCTTGGAGGGCGCGAGCCTTGTCCAGAGATGTCACGCTCGTGCCTTTGAGGAGCAGCCTCCTTCTAAGAAGCCTGCCCTTCTCCCCTGACCCCTTGTGCGCGCCACCAGAGTGTGTGTATGCACGTATGTACCTTTGTATGCATCTGCATATTAATTACGGATTCGTTTATGTACGTATGTATGCATGATTGCCCGTATGCTTGTTTGTATGTATGCATGTAGTTCATGCATGTAATGACATGGCTGCCTGTCTGTTTGTATGTCTGTATGCGTTTATGGCATGTATGTAGTGACTGTTAGAATGCGTATATATCAGTATATTTGCATGCGTAGATGTTGGTATGTATGCATGTATGCAAATACGCATGTATGCATATGTATGTACACATGCATACATGTAAGTATGCACGTTGGTGTATGTTTGCATGTGTGCATGTATACAGGCACGTACGTATGTATGCGTGTATGTATGAATGCACGTATGAATGTATGACTACGCATGTATGCATGTACGTGTGTGTGTATGTATGTATGCATGCATGTATGCATGCATGAACGTATGCAGGCATGCATGCATGCATGATGCTTGTATGTCTGTACGTATGCATGTACGTACATGCATGCATATTTAGCTATATAGTATGCATGACTGCATGCCTGCATGCATGCATGCATGCATGCATGCATGCATGCATGTATGTATGTATGTATGTATGTATGTATGTATGTATGTATGTGTGCATCTATGCATGCATGCATGAGTGTATGGATGTATGCATTTATGTATGTCTGTATGCATATACGTAAACATTGATGTCTGTCTGTCTGCCTGCCAGTCTGTCTGCCTGTTTGTATGTATGTATATACGTGTACATGCATGTCTGTATGCCTGTCTGTCTGTCTGTCTTTGTGTAGGTATGTATGCATGTACGTATGTATGTATGCATGTATGCATGCATGTATGTATATGGGCATGTCTGTATGTACGTCTGTCTGTCTGTGTTTGTGTATGTATGCATGTATGTATGTATGTGTGTATTGTAGTGGCCTTCGGCCAGTGCCGCCGATCCGGGTCGCTCGGGGTTATTCTCCAGACGCAGAAATTATGGGCGCACACTCAAACGCACACACACAGTCACACCACTTAACCTGCGCCGCAGACATGCGCACACAGCATCACCCACACACACATACTAGTTGGGAAACGCTCCTGTAGTACTAGTAGTAGTATTAGTAGTAGTAGTAGTAGTAGTAGTAGCAGTAGTAGTAGTAGTAGTAGTAGTAGTAGTGGTAGTAGTAGTAGTAGTAGTGGTTGTGGTAGTAGTGGTAGTAGTAGTAGAGGCCTCGTTCCGCGGCTTCTCTCGACTTCCCGCGGTCTCTCTCAAGTTTCGAGCACGCGGTGAGTTTCACGATATATGTGTGTGTATGTACGCGTGCATGCATGTATGCATGCATTGATCATGTGTGCCTGTGTGTAGGTACGTATGTATGTATGTATGCTTGTGCGCGTATGTATGTATTTAGTTTGTATGTATGTTTGTATGTGTGTATGATAATATGTGTGTATGTGTGTGAATGTAAGTATGTATGTCTGGAAGATTGTTTTTCTATGTATGCAAATGTGTTTAAATGTAGGTATGTATGCATGTGTGTATGGATGTGCGTTTGAAGAGCGAGGATGTTTCAAAGAAGAGGCACTCGGTGACGCGATCGTTGAGGGATAGGAGTGAGGTCGCAGAGGAGGAGGAGGAGAATGAGGAAGAGGCGATAACTTGAAGGAAAACGATGAGACGGAGGACATCCTGCCGGTGGCGCCCTGGGCGGTGCCGCGGAAGAAACCGGGGGCCTGCCGGAGGCAGTCTGGAGGCCTCTGGGGAGCTGTTTTGGGGCCTCTTGGAACCTCTTTTGGGCCTCTTGTGGGCTTCTTGGGGCCCCTTGGGGGTCTCTTGGGGCCTCCTGGGGGCCTCTTGGGGCGGAAAGCTCGGTTCTTTCGGTTCGTGGTCCCCCTCTTGGGCCCCTCTTGGGGCTCTCTTGGGGCCTTCTTGGGCTGTCCAGAGGCCCTCTTGGGCCGTCTTGGGGCCCTCTTGGGCCGTCTTGGGGCTCTCTTGGGCCGTGTTGGAAGCATCGTGGGCCGTCTTGGGACGGACTTGGGGGCCTCTTGGGCCGTCTTCGAGCGTCGGACGCCCGAAAAGGCAAGAACGCTAAAAACCCTGAGAAAACCAATGAAAATCAACGATTCTGGCCTCTTGGGGCCCTCTTGGGAGGCCTCTTGGAAGCTTCTTGGGGCGTCTTGGAGACACCTTGGGCCGTCTGGAGGCCATCTCGGGCGTCTTGGAGCGATTTTTCGGCGACTCGGGGCCCTCTTGGAACCCCTTGGGGGTCTCTTGGGCCCCCCCCCTCCTCCAAAGCGCCGGAAAAAGCGGAGCATGGCGCCCCCCCCCCCCCTATCTTCCACTCCCCCGGAGCGGCCCCGGGGTTCGCCGGAAACTCGCACCCCCCCCCCCCCCCCCACCCCCCCTTCCCCGGCAGAGCCACCCCGGCGACCCCCCCAGAGGCTGAAGCTCAGCCTCGAGGCTGTAGCTGAGACTCCTTGAAACTCACACGCCGGATCGGCGGATTTGTGTATGCATTGTATGTATGCATGCACGTAACTAAACTTTGTATGCCTGTAGGTAGTGTAGGTAGTGCGTGTGCATGCATGTATGTATGTATGTATGTATGTATATATGTGTGTATGTGTGTATGTATGTATGTATGTATGTATGTATGCATGTATATATGTATGTGTGTGTATGTATGTATGTATGTATGTATGTATGTATGTATGTATGTATGTATGTATGGATGTATGTATGTATGTATGTATGTATGTATGTATGTATGTATGTATGTATGTATGTATGTACGCGTGTATGCATGCATGCGTGCATAGGCATGTATGTATACATGCACGCACATGGGTATTTATGTTTGTATGTATTTGTATGTTTGTATGTATGCATGTATGTATGTATGCATGCATGCATGCATGCATACATGCATGTAGGTATGCATGCATGCATGCATGGATGCATGTATGCATGCATGTATGTATGCATGTCTGTATGTGTGTGTGTGGTGATTCTCGCCCGACGGCGAGCCTCCGAAGCGAGGAGCTGTTGCCGCGAGGGCTCCTTGGCAGCCCTGTCTGCCAGGGGCCCCCCTGCTTGGAGCCCTGCGTGCGGGCTTGAGTTCCCGGGCCAAGGGAGGACCGATCGCTGGGCCCTCCCCCACCCCCATCCTCTCCGCCGTGCCCTTTCCGTCCACCTTACCTCCGCTTCCTGAAACAATAGTAACGTTTCAATCGTTTCACCGTTGTTCGTTCATGGATCCCCTCTGACCAAGAGTGGCCAATGCGCCGCCTGGCGCGCAGCCTAGCCGCCAGAAGTGTACTGAGGTGGATTGGAGGAGAAGGAGGAGGAGGAGGAGGTCGTCTCCCTCCCCCTCCCGCGCGGAAGGTACACAAGAGCAGTAGGAGAGTTGGGAAACGGTCGATTTAGTTGCATGGTTGGCTGCGCTGCCGATGGCGGGTCCATCAAGGGGCGGCGATCTTGTTGGGCGCAGGAGGAGGAATCATAATAGTAATAATAAGAAGAAGAGGAAGGAAACGAATAAGAATACTGTGAATAATAAGACGGCTCGTAGTACTACGAGTAAGAAAAACATTAATACGAATAATAATAAGACGTAGAAGAATAATGAGACGAATGCGGAAAATCATACTAAACATCGGGATACTAAGACTAAGACTACGAATAGGAAGGCGAACACGAATAATAATACTAGTGGTGGCACGAACAGCAATGATAATGAGGCCACTAAGACGAAGAATGCGACTACTACGAATACCGTTAATATCAATAACAAGAAGACGAACACGACTAGTCACATGATTGATAATAGGAGTATGGGTACTCACGACACTGATCCGAATGATCGTATTAACACTAGTTCGAGTATTACTACGAAGACTAGTATTACTAGTGTTGCTAAGCTGAAGACGAGTACTACTACTATCAATACTTGTAGGACTCTGTATACTAGTACAAGTACTTATAATACTACCAGTCATATTTTACGGCTAATCGTACTACTCCTACCACTGATGTTCGCAACATCAATAATACCAGTATTATGAAGAAGAGCAACACTAATCACAATCATTTAACTACTACTGTTACAGATCGTATTGCTACTACTACGGCTACGACTTCGACTACGACTACGGCTACGATGATTACTACTACTACGACGACTACTACTACTACTACTACTTCTACTTCTACTACTACTACTACTACTACTACTACTACTACTATTAAACAGCCACGGCAATAACAAACTGATTAATAATACTAAGAGGAGGAGGAGTAGGAGGAGGATGAGGAGGACGAGGAGGAGGAGGATGATGATGATGATGATGAGGATGAGGAGGAGGAGGAGGAGGAATGGGAGGAGGAGGAGGAGGAGGAGGAGGAGGAGGAGGAGGAAGGGGAGGAGGAGTAGGAGGATTATGATGATGATGCTGATGTTGCTGATTATGATGATGATGCTAATGCTGATGATGCTGCTGATGATGATGACGATGATGATGACGATGACGATGGATGATGGATGATGGATGTTGTTGATGATGATGAGGAGGAGGAGGAGGTGGAGGTGGAGATGGAGGTGGATGTGGTGGAGATGGAGGTGGAGGTGGAGGTGGAAGTTGAGGTGGAGGAGGGGGAGGAGGAGGAGACGCGGCGCGCTGTCTCTTCAAAGCGAGGTTCCCGAACCACATGATGGTAGGGAATAAAACATAGACTCACAACCATAAACGGCAGCTCTCGCGTCTCCTCCTGTCTCCTACCTCCTCTTGCCTTGTGCTTCTTGCCTGCTGCTTTCTACTTTCCTACTTACCGCGCGCCTCGCGGCCCCTTAAGGAGGGTGCCACCTGCGCAACTGTCACCACTTTCGTGAGCTTCTGGGAGGCACAGCGGAGTGGCGTCCTACGCACATCCAGACTGGACATCGCGGTCCCCTTGGGGGGCTGCCACCTGCTCATTTGTCGCCAGATTCGCTGGCTTCTGGGAGGTCCAGTGGAGTCGCGTCTTAACGCATATCCAGAGTAGACGTCTCAGCTCCCTGACGGGGTGGAGTGAGGGAGGAATGGGGAGTGAAGGATATGATGGTGGTGGTGATGATAATCATCGGTGTGCTGGCGTGGATGGTGACAATGGCGACGATGACGAATCTGATGACGATACTGATGGTGATGTAGATGTTGTTGATGATGGCAATGAGGCTGACGACGACGGTGATGGTGATGTTTCTGCTGACGGTGATGATGTGATTCCATGTGATTGCCATTCAGATCCCGATGATGAAAGACGGCGATGATGAGGAAGACGATGTTTATGATCATGAGGAGGAGGAGGAGGAGGAGGAGGAGGGGCAGGGGAAGGAGGAGGAGGAGGAGGAGGAGGAGGAGGAGGAGGAGGACTAGGAGGACCTGCGTGGGGTGCAGGAAAAAGATGAGGATGACTATGAGGATGATAATGATGTTGATGAAGGTGACTGAATGATGGTGATGCTGATGCTGATGCTCCTGCTGATGCTGATGCTGATGCTGCTGATGATGATGATGATGATGATGATGATGATGATGGTGATGATGATGCTGATGATGATGATGATGATGCTGCTGATGATGATGATGATGGTGATGATGTGCTCGCACAACCCCCCCTTCCTTTCAAGGGGTTGTCCGCCACTCCTCCCCCCGGCGCGCGGTGGCCCGGGGTGTCCAGTCGGTGGCGCGTCGGTGGCGCGTCGGTGTCCCGTCAGTGTCTCGTCGGTGGCGCGGGGTGTCCCGTCGGTTGCTCCAGGTGTCCCGCCGTGGTGTTTCGATGGTAGCTCGTGAAATCAGTTGTGAGATCGATAGTGAGATCGATTGCGTGAACGATCGTGATCGTGAGATCTATCCCGGGTTGTCCCGTCGGTGGCGCGCGGTGTCCCGTCGGTGGCGCGGCGGTGAGATCGATAGTGAGATCGATAGTGAGATTTGTTGTGAGATCTATCGCGAGATCATTTGTGAGATCGGTAGTGGGATGTGCTTTGATATCGATAGTGGGATCGGTTGTGGGATCGCTGGTGAGATCGCTCGTGACATCTATAGTGTGATCGACAGTGAGATCGATACTGAGATTGATCGTGAGGCTGATAGTGGGATCGATGGTGAGATCGATTCTGAGATCGATTGTGAGACCGATAGTGAGAACTGTTGAGAGATCGGTACCGAATCCGAATGTGAGATCGAGTGTGAGTTCAATTGTCAGATCGATGGTAAGATCGATTGGGATATCGATAGGGGGATCTGTTGTGAGATCGATCGCGAGATTACTTGTGAGATCGATAGTGAGTTCGATTGCCAAATCGATAGTGGGATCTGTTGTGAGATCGATAGTGAGACCTGATGTGAGATCGATAATGAGAGCACTCGTGATATCTATAGTGGAATCGACAGTGTGATCAATACTGACATCGATTGTGATATCGATTGTGATATCTATTGTGAGACCGATCGTGAGAACTGTTGTGAGATCGATGGAGAGTCCGAATGTGAGATCGACAGTGAGTTCGATCTTCATATTGATGGTGAGATCGATCGGGAGATCGATAGTGAGATCTGTTGTGGGATCGATGGTGAGATCGCTTTTGAGATCGGTAGTGGGTTCGATTGTCCAATCGATAGTGAGATCGATAGTGAGATCGATAGTGAGGTCGATTGTGAGGCCGATAGTGAGATCGATTGTGAGATCGATACTTGTATCTGTTGTGAGATCGACACTTTGATCGGTGTGAGATCGATTGGCTGAGACGCTGGTTCCCCTTCCCCCCTCCGAATCGACATATCACCCGAAGTGTGGCCGCACAGGTAGAGCGCTGTGGTACCCACTCCTCTTCCTTCCCTCCCCTCCTCCCGTGGCCTCCTGCGCTGCTCCACGGGTGGCTGCGAACTGAGCCACCGCCGCCACTTTCGCGGGCTCCCGTGGGGCACGGCGGGGTGGGGGAGTGCACGCACGCCCAGCCAGCACCTCGCAGTTCCCTGGGGGACTGCGAACTGCGCCACCGCCGCCCTTTTCGCGGTCTCCTGGGAGGCACGGCGGGGTGGGGGAGTGCACGCACGCCAAGCCAGCACCTCGCAGTTCCCTGGGGGATTGCGAACTGCGCCACCGCCGCCCTTTTCGCGGTCTCCTGGGAGGCACGGCGGGGTGGGGGAGTGCACGCACGCCCAGCCAGCACCTCGCAGTTCCCTGGGGGACTGCGAACTGCGCCACCGCCGCCCTTTTCGCGGTCTCCTGGGAGGCACGGCGGGGTGGGGGAGTGCACGCACGCCCAGCCAGCACCTCGCAGTTCCCTGGGGGACTGCGAACTGCGCCACCGCCGCCACTTTCGCGGGCCCCGTGGGGCACGGCGGGGTGGGGGAGTGCACGCACGCCCAGCCAGCACCTCGCAGTTCCCTGGGGGCCTGCGAACTGCGCCACCGCCGCCCTTTTCGCGGGCTCCTGGGAGGCACGGCGGGGTGGGGGAGTGCACGCACGCCCAGCCAGCACCTCGCAGTTCCCTGGGGGACTGCGAATTGCGCCACCGCCGCCACTTTCGCGGGCTCCCGTGGGGCACGGCGGGGTGGGGGAGTGCACGCACGCCCAGCCAGCACCTCGCAGTTCCCTGGGGGACTGCGAACTGCGCCACCGCCGCCCTTTTCGCGGTCTCTGGGAGGCACGGCGGGGTGGAGACTCGCAGCTGCGCCACCGCCGCCCTTTTCGCGGTCTCCTGGGAGGCACGGCGGGGTGGGGGAGTGCACGCACGCCCAGCCAGCACCTCGCAGTTCCCTGGGGGACTGCGAACTGCGCCACCGCCGCCACTTTCGCGGGCTCCCGTGGGGCACGGCGGGGTGGGGGAGTGCACGCACGCCCAGCCAGCACCTCGCAGTTCCCTGGGGGATTGCGAACTGCGCCACCGCCGCCCTTTTCGCGGGCTCCTGGGAGGCACGGCGGGGTGGGGGAGTGCACGCACGCCCAGCCAGCACCTCGCAGTTCCCTGGGGGACTGCGAACTGCGCCACCGCCGCCCTTTTCGCGGTCTCCTGGGAGGCACGGCGGGGTGGGGGAGTGCACGCACGCCCAGCCAGCACCTCGCAGTTCCCTGGGGGACTGCGAACTGCGCCACCGCCGCCACTTTCGCGGGCTCCCGTGGGGCACGGCGGGGTGGGGGAGTGCACGCACGCCCAGCCAGCACCTCGCAGTTCCCTGGGGACTGCGAAAACTGCGACACCGCTCGTCTTTTTCGCGGGCTCCCGTGGGGCACGGCGGGGTGGGGGAGTGCACGCACGCCCAGCCAGCACCTCGCAGTTCCCTGGGGGACTGCGAACTGCGCCACCGCCGCCCTTTTCGCGGTCTCCTGGGAGACACGGCGGGGTGGGGGAGTGCACGCACGCCCAGCCAGCACCCGCAGTTTCCCTGGGGGACTGCGAAACTGCGCCACCGCCGACATTTTCGCGTTCTCCTGAGGAGGCACGGCGGGGTGGGGGAGTGCACGCACGCCCGCCAGGCACCTCGCAGTTCCGGGGGGAGGCGAAACTGGAGCAACAGCCGCCCTTTTTCGCGGTCATCCTGGGAGGCACGGCGGGGGTAGTGGGGGGAGTTTGCACGCACGCCCAGCCAGCCCTCTCGCAGTTCCCGGGGGGACTGCGACTGCGCCACGCCGCCCTTTCCGTTCTCCGGGAGCCACGGCGGGGTGGGGGAGTGCACGCACGCCCAGCCAGCACCTCGCAGTTCCCTGGGGGACTGCGAACTGAGCAACCGCCGCCCTTTTCGCGGTCTCCTGGGAGGCACGGCGGGGTGGGGGAGTGCACGCACGCCCAGCCAGCACCTCGCAGTTCCCTGGGGGACTGCGAGCTGAGCAACCGCCGCCCTTTTCGCGGTCTCCTGGGAGGCACGGCGGGGTGGGGGAGTACACGCACGCCCAGCCAGCACCTCGCAGTTCCCTGGGGGACTGCGAACTGCGCCACCGCCGCCCTTTTCGCGGTCTCCTGGGAGGCACGGCGGGGTGGGGGAGTGCACGCACGCCCAGCCAGCACCTCGCAGTTCCCTGGGGGACTGCGAACTGAGCCACCGCCGCCCTTTCGCGGTCTCCTGGGAGGCACGGCGGGGTGGGGGAGGGAGTGCACGCACGCCCAGCCAGCACCTCGCAGTTCCCTGGGGGACTGCGAACTGCGCCACCGCCGCCCTTTTCGCGGCTCCTGGAGGGACGGCGGGTGGGCGGGGGAGTACAAGCACGCCAGCCAGCCCTCGCAGTTCCCTGTGGACTGCGAACTGCGCCACCGCCGCCCTTTCTCGGTCTCCTGGGAGGAACGGCGGGGTGGGGTGTACACGCACGCCCAGCCAGCACCTCGCAGTTCCCTGGGGGACTGCGAACTGAGCAACCGCCGCCCTTTTCGCGGTCTCCTGGGAGGCACGGCGGGGTGGGGGAGTACACGCACGCCCAGCCAGCACCTCGCAGTTCCCTGGGGGATTGCGAACTGAGCAACCGCCGCCACTTTCGCGGTCTCCTGGGAGGCACGGCGGGGTGGGGGAGTACACGCACGCCCAGCCAGCACCTCGCAGATCCTTGGGGGACTGCGAACTGAGCAACCGCCGCCCTTTTCGTGGTCTCCTGGGAGGCACGACAGAGTAGGGGAGTACTCGCACTCAGCTGGGATCTCGCAGCTCCCTGGGGGTTGCGAACTGCGCAACCGTCGTTACTTCCGCGGGCTCCTGGGAAGCACGGCTGAGTTGGGGAGTGCGCACACCCAGCCGATAGTAATATAGGGCTTATACCTTAGGGCTTAGAGCTTAGGGCTATTGGCTTAAGCCGTAGGGCTTGTGGCTTAGGGCTTAGGGTTTAAAGCTTGGGATTGGGGTGTTAGGGCTTAGGGCTTATGGCTTACAGCTTCGGGCTTCAGGCTTAGGGCCTAGGTCTTAGATCTCATAACTTATGGCTTAGGGATTCGAGCTTAGACATTACATTCCAGGTGATAGGTGCTAGGCTTTGGGTGTTCGGGTTAAGGGTTTAGGTTAGGGTGTAAGGCTTAAGGTGTTTGGCTTAGGTTGTTATGCAGGTGGTGTCAGGCTTGAGGCGGATGGGTTAGAGTGTTAGGGTGTTCGAGTTCGGGCGTTTGGGTTCGGATGAGGGTGTCAGGGTGTTACGCTGATCAGATCAGGATGCTACGCTTTGGGTGGTAGGGTTCGGGTTAGAGCGGTAGGGTTCGGAGTACGGCGTTGGGGCTAGGTAGGGGTAGGATGTTGGGTTCGGGTGTTAGGGTTAGGGCGTTAGGGTTCGGGTAGGTGTGTAAGGGTCAGGGCTTACGGCTCAGGGCGGCAGGGTTCAGGTTCGGATGTTAGGGTCAGGGTGTTAGGATGAGGGTGTTAGTTTGTTAGGGTGTTAAGATTCGGGTGTTCGGGTTTGGTGTTACGCTTAGGGTGTCAGGTTTAGGGTGTTAGGGTTAGGGTGTTAAGGCTAGTGTTAGGGCGTTAGGGTTAGGAGGTAGGGTTCGGAGTAGGGTGTTAGGGCTAGGTAGGGGTAGGATATTAGGGTTCGGGTGTTAGGGTTAGGGCGGTAGGGTTCGGGTAGGGGTGTTAGGGTTAGGGCTTACGGCTCAGGGCGGTAGGGTTCAGGTTCGGGTGTTAGGGTCAGGGTGTTAGGATGAGGGTGTCAGGGTGTGAGGGTGTTAGAGTTCGGGTGCTTGGCTTTGGGTGTTATGTTGGACGAGCGACACAGCGATCGACCTTCGTGTGCAAGAGCTTTCAGACATACGATGGGACGTTGTGGCACTCAATGAGATATGGCGGACAGAAAAACAAGAGTATTGGGTCATTGAGCCTGGCGCGCACATTTTCGCAGCTTCTGGACATGACTGTCAGATATGAGGCGTTGCATTCTTAGTCCACAAACGACATGCACGACGCATACGAATATTCAAATCTGTCAACGATCGGGTCGCCCACATCGACGTCGACTTCCCGCAACAACCGCTCCGAATCGTCACGGCTTACTTTCCGCACGGAGGGTACGGCGACCAAAACGTGCAATGTAGTTACGACGTATTTACAGAAATACACGCCGACGCCCACCAATAACACTGGACGACCATCATCACAGGAGACTTCAACGCACGAGTTGGCAAACGGAGCGACGACGACGACTCCAGCACTCGCAGGGCAGCAAAACGTACTATCGGCAACCACGGGCAGAGCGGGTACAACCAGCGCGGCACTTGGCTACGATCGTGGGCGTGCGTGCGCAAATTCGCAATCACGAACACGATGTTTTGCAAGCATTTCGACAACGTCTTCACGTACACGAGCGCTGGCACCAACCACAAGCAAACGCAGATCGACTACATTCTTATGGATCAGCGGGCCCGGCATTTGGTTCTGGATTCATTCGCCACGAGACACCGCTGCACACATCGAACAAGCACTTGTAGCAGCTCAGAGAGACTACCAGCAACAACAAGACCAACAGCAACAACTTCCGCAAAACACAGCTAGCAGCGACGTCGTGGCCAAGCAACAACTGCACGCACTTATTACGCAACGCATAAACACACCACACACCGACACACCCACCAGAACATCTCTTAGCAAACGTATTATACGTTCATACCGGGACATCAAAAAGGGCTCAACGACAGGCAATCCTGACCGACATCATCGTTAGTTTCCGCGCCCTGAACAGGATCTTGGGGATCAAGTCCAGCAAGAAGAGGAACCTCATACCGGCCACGACAACAGCAAAGGGCTCCAACGAGACGGACCGACAGGGGATAGTAGACGTCTTCGCGGACTTGTATGCGGAGTTGTACAGGCGCCCTGAAATCACAACCTTACCTACGCCCAACAGCTCCCCTGACGCCTAAGAAAAAGCAGCACGGCGGCTTCGACAGAGCATTCCGCCCTTCACCCAGGGGGAGTTGCACCAAGCAAAGCAGTGAAGCACCCCAAAAACGGCAAGTGCAAGGACACGGCTGGGCTCACCGCGGAGTTGTTGAAAGCAGGGGGGACACGATTGAGAAGCATTTGCTGGTGTTCTTCAATGGCATTGTAGCACCTGAGCAGACCGCCGGGACAGTGGAGTCGCACCACCATCGGCGTAATCTATAAGTCCGGAGACCCGCAATTACCATGCAACTGCAGACCAGTCGCCATCATACCGTTACTACACCAACTCGTGTCCCAACTATTTTTGGAACCGCCTTGACACGTTGTTCGACGCACAACAATCACCTGACCAAGCTGGCTTCCGCAAGGGCCTGAGACTTTACGAGCAGTCCTACGAATGGCAGCTCCCATTGTGGACAGCTGCTAGCGATTTCAATAAGGCTTTCGATTGCGTCGACCACTCGTGTTTGTGGGATGCCCAGAGGAAACAAGATGTGCCGGAACCCTACATCACCTTGCTGCATAATTTCTACAACGACCAAAGAGCCACGGTAAAGACCGACGTCAGAAACAGACAATTCTACATCTGTTCGACGCGCTACTCGAGCACATATTCCGGAACATGAAACCACTTTGGACACGAAAGGGCTTCGAAATGCAAATGGGAAGTGCACAGACGACGCGCCTAACCAACCTGAGGTTTGCTGACGACGTACCCCTCCGAGCACCCAGTCTACGACAATTCAAGTGTATCTTGCGAGACGTCAAACACGAAGCTGCGAAGTGTGGACTTGCATTGCACCCCGACAAAACGAAAACCCTCACAAATGTTAGCAGGCGACAGGGGCGATGCATTACACACGTAGACATCGACGACGACAAGGTCGAAATCCTCAGTGCCGAGGAGAGCACCGAGTACCTGGGTCGCAATTTGACGTTGCACGACTTCCACCACACCAAGCTCACCAACAGACTTGGACTGGGGTGGCGCAAATTCAGCCAGTTCCGCAACGAGCTCACAAATAGCCGGTACCCCCTTTGCAGCAGACTCAGGCTTTTCAGCGGGACGGTGACGCCAACGGTCACGTATGGCTGCGCAACGTGGACTCTCACCAACGACGTGCTCCTGACATTCAGACGCACCCAACGACGCATGTTACGACTCATTGTCAAAACTTCGGGGCGCCGACCGAGGCAACCCCACGCCAACACCGACGAAAACACAACCAACCCCGACAGTGAACATCATGACGACAGCACAAATAACGACGGCAAGTCCAGCGTCAGACAGCACTTAGACGTTGAAGACGTCGACGACGAATTCGATTTTGAATCCTGGGACAATTTCATTCGCAGGGCTACCCACGCCGCCTCAGACTTTGCGACGCGCGCACATGTGGAGGAATGGGTTGCAATATTTCACAAGCGTGGATGGAGATGGGCTGGGCGAGTTTCTACACAACCGCACTACGATTGGGCCCGATTGGTTGCGGCATGGGAATCTGATATCCAGGACCCCCGGGCAGCACGACGCCGACAAGGCGGGCAGCGAAAACGGTGGAGTGATGACATCACACAATTTCTACAGACGGCTTTGGTTGGAAGCACACCCGGCACATGGCTACAGAGTGCTACAGCTTCCCAATTCTGGGCAGACCTCGAAGGCGACTTCTTGAAGTTCGCATGCCTGTGACTGGGCCCTGGCCCGCCCGCGCCGCCTTTAAGGGGCCTGCCGGCCCTCCGGCCGGCGGACTTGCGCGTCTACGTCTGCGTCTGCGTTACGCTGGGGGCTCCGATTTTCGAGTAATGGGTGGGGGAAAGGGGTTCAAACCGGGTTCCACCCCCCCCCTTCCCTGCTGAAAGGGGGGTGGGGGGTCCGGGACGACAGAGCGGGAAGGGGAGGAGGGGGAGAGGGGGGTCCGGGGACGACGGACCGCGGAAGGGGGGGAGGGATCCGGACCCACCGTTTTGAGGCATCCAACGGTGCGCCCCCGATGATTGGGATGTGGTTGATGCTAGTGCTGCTGATGATGTTGACCATGGTGATGGTGATGTCGCTGATGATGATGCTGACGATGATGCTGATGAGGATGATGCTGATGATGCTGTTGGTGCTGCTGCTGATGATATTCGTCATGCTGATGTTGACATTCATCATGCTCATGTGAAAGACAATGCTGCTGGTAATGATGATAGTGGTGATGCTGATGATGATGATGCTGATGGTGATCTTGCTGATGTTGCTCATGAAGCCGATGATGATGACGATGCGTGCGATGACACATGTCGTGATGGTGGTGGTGTTGAAAGTGATTCTTACCAGTATGATGGTGCTTACGGTTTTGCCTTTCGCAGATGGTATTTATGACGGTTTTGAAGATGAGTATGATGATGACGATGATGAGGGTGACGACGAGGACGATACTGATGATGATGATGATGACGAGGATGATGCTGCTGACGATGACGATGGCGATGATGCTGCTGATGCTGCTGCGGATGATGAAGATGATGATGGCGACGACGACGATGATGCTGATGATGATGAGGCTGTTGATTACGATGATGATGCTGCTGATGATGATGATTCTGATAATGATGCAACTGATGATGCTGATCTGCCGCTGATGATGCTTATCATGGTTCCGATAGCGATGCTGATGATGATGTTGATGTTGATGGTGATATTCAGCATGATGTTAATGATGGCGACGACGATGACGATAACGATGATGATGCCCATGAACATGATGATGAAGGTGGTGGTGATGATGATCATGATGATTTCGATGATGAGGAGGAGGAAGAACAGGATGCTGATGGTGCTGATGCTGATGATATTGATGGTGGTGTTGATTGTAGTGGGTGGTGGTGATGATGCTGATGATGATGCTGCTAATGCTGCTGCTACTGATGATGATGATGATGATGATGATGATGGCGACGACGACGGCAACGACGACGATGACAATGTTGATGAGGATTATGATGCTGTTGATGATGATGATGATGATGGTGATGATAATGCCGATGATGATGATGATGATGATGATGATCATAATGATGGTGATGGTGATGGTGATCATGATGATGATCATGATTGAGATGATGATGCTGATGATGCTGATGCTGATGATGATGATGATGATGATGATGATGCTGATGATGATGACGACGACGATGATGATGATGATGATGATGATCATGATGATGCTACTGATGATGATGATGATGATGTTGATGCTGATGCTGCTGATGATGATGAGGATGATGATGAGGATGATGATGATGCTGATTATGATGATGATGCTGATGGTGATGATGATGATGCTGCTGATGATGATGATGATCATGATTATGGTGATGGTGATGGTGATCATGATGATGATCATGATTGAGATGATGATG
>CAUYUJ010001969.1:600187-612687 GCA_963575745.1 Prorocentrum cordatum | reverse complement strand
TTGACATCGCTCGGACGTGTGGGTGTCTATGCGTCTGTCAGGAGGCCACATGCGTGCCCTACCCCACCACCCCAGGAGTGCGAAGGCGGAGGTGGGGTCGGATTCGCATGTGGCCTCTGATCAATGAGGACCATGGAGGAGCATCTTGGACCACTGCCGAGCATACAGCGCACGAAATCGAAAAGTGGGCATGGGACACGGACGTCTTGGTCGTCGTTGTCGTCGACATCTCGTCGTCGTCATCGCCGCCGCCGTCGCCGCGGTCAGTGCCGTCGTTGCCGCTGCCGTCGTCGTCGTCGTCGTCGACAACGTGGGTCACGTCGGTAACGTCGAGAACGTCGTCGTCGAGATCGTCGTCGTTCTTGGTGGGGGGGCCCAAGAAGGGGGAGCACCAGGGGGAGAGAACCGACGCAGGAAAGGAGATATCTGGGAGGACGAGGAAGGAGGAAGGAGGAGGGGAAATGGAAAAGGAGGAGGGAGAAGAAGGAGGAGGAGTGAGTCGCTCTTCCTATCTCCTCCTCCTCCTTCTCTTCCTCCTCCTCCTCCTCCTCCTCCTCCTCCTCCTCCTCCTCTCCTCCTCCTCCTCCTCCTCCTCCTCCTCCTCCTCCTCCTCCCCCTCCTCCTCCTCCTCCTCTTCTCAGGAGTGGGGGTGGGAGGAAGAGGAAGAGGAGGAGGGAAGGCGGGAAGAAGGGGAAGCGAAGGGAGAGGAGGAAGGAGAGAAAAAGAGGGGGAGACGGAGGATGAGGGGAGGGGAAGGCGGTGAGGAGCCGGAGGAGGGCAGCAGTAATGGTAGGAGGAGAAGGCGGGGTGAGACTTGAGGTGTTGAGGGGGGGAGGGGGGGACACCACTGCCAGCCTTCCGAAGCCTTCCCGCATTCCGAGGCTGCTACACCGTGGTCGAGAGGGTCACTGGCGGCCTCATCGTGGCGTTGGAGGCACGCGGGCGGGAACGTCCTCCGCCGTCAATTGCTCCGCCTCTTCCCGCGCCTCCTGCCCAGGCTCAGCCTACTCCTGCCCTTCCTTCTGCTGATGACCATCGTCCTTTTGAGCATCATCATCTTCATCATCATCATCCTCATCTTCGTCGTGCTCCGCCTCCCCGTCCCCCCCTCTTTCCAGCGAGAGGGAGCGTGTCCCGCGCACGCCTGCCCTCTTCTTCAGGGGACCGCCGTCCGGGGCTGGAGTGCAGGCCCGCCTGCCCGTGTGGCCTCCACCTCGCCCCTCCTCGTGCTCCTCCCCCTCGCCCCTCCTCTTCCTCCCCCTCGCCCCTCCTCTTCCTCCCCCGCGCCCCTCCTCGTGCTCATCGCCCCTCCTCGTGCTCCTCCTCGCCCCTCCTCGCCCCTCCTCGTGCTCCTCCCCCTCGCCCCTCCTCTTCCTTCCCCTCGCCCCTCCTCTTCCTCCCCCGCGCCCCTCCTCATCCTCCCCCTCGCCCCTCCTCGTGCTCCTCGCCCTCATGGAGGTTGTTCTTCAGCAAGGGGGCGCTCGACCTCTTCCTGCATTGACTGCTTGACCTCTTCCTCCGTCGTGCAGTGGAGACCCATGCCAAGAGACACCCCGCTTGCCTTCAGGGTGCCCTGGGTTTCTTGGGCTTCGAGGGCTTTGCTACGGAAGGCGCGAAGTTCCCGCACCAGAAATCCATGGACGTCCTGGGGCCTCAGGGTTGGGGCTCGCGTGGTCGGGCCCCTACTTTCTGATGGTGTACCTCCACTGGTGGTGGTGGGCCTATGGTGCAGGCGAGGGCGACCTGCATGGGCAGCGGCGGGCCTGCGGAGGGCCCGAGGCATACCCTGGCATCCTCGCGCCGAGAGGATACCGATGCCACCGCTCGTCCGGGAGGAGGAGGAGGAGGAGGAGGAGGAGGAGGAGGAGGAGGAGGAGGAGGAGGAGGAGGAGGAGGAGGACGAGTTGGGTTTCGCGTGGAAGGTTTCTTGTGGTCGGGCCCCGACGGAACTCCTCGCCCTCGGGGAGGCTGCTCCTCGGCAAGGGGGGGGCGCTTGCTGCATCGACTCCGCTGTGCTGTGCCCTCCTGCCCTGGCCGGCCGCGGCGCCCGCCGTGCATCCTCCGGGCCCGCTGGCTTTCGAAGATCTCCGGTGTTTGTCCTCCTCCGATGGTGTCGTTCTCTTGCCTTCGTCCAGAGGGGGAGGAGGGGGAGGAGGAGGAGGAGGAGGAGGAGGAGGAGGAGGAGGAGGAGGAGGAGGGAGGAGGAGGAGGAGGAGGAGGAGGAGGAGCTAGGAGGAGGAGGAGAGGAGGAGGAGGAGGAGGAGGGAGGAGGAGGAGGAGGAGGAGGGGGAGGAGGAGGAGGAGGAGGAGGAGGAGGGGGAGGAGGAGGAGGAGGAGGAGGGGGAGGAGGAGGAGTGGGAGGAGGAGGAAGGAGGAGGAGGAGGAGGGAGGAGGAGGGGAGGCGGAGGAGGAGGAGGAGGAGGAGGAGGAGGAGGAGGAGGAGGGGGAAGAGGAAAGGGAGGAGGAGGGGGTGGAGGAGGAAGAGGTGGTGGAGGAGGAGGAGGAACTGGGAACTGGGAACTGGACAGACGCGAAGCGTCATTACTCATAACTCAAACCCTACCTCCTTCAGAACTCCCCGAAGAAGAAGAAGACGAACAGGAAGGCGTACGACACGACCCAGACGCTGGAGGCCATGAACGGGAAGTACGTTGAAAGGCCCCGACGCCTATACCACGAGCGAGCACCTCACGCCAGCACCTGGAAAACCAGAAAAACTGAAGCTTTACTCCAACCCAAGACCACGCAGCCACGAGGACGTCTACACGGGCGGTTCCAATGAGAGGACTGGCGGCTCAACCGACACGGAGTTTGCTCGATACGGCCCTTTACACTGGAAAGCGCCAACAAACCAGTGGTCGTCGGGCAACCTCGAACTCCCAACGCGCAGGCTTGCGACGAAAGGCACCAAAATGAGATCGCATCCACCGCAGACGGCCTCGCAACCAGACCACTCACTGAAACAAACATATATTGAATTCGGCTCCAACCCACCAAGCCAGAATATGCATAGAGACCAGCGGGAGGATGGGCGCAGCACCCAGATGAACACCCCGACAGGATACCGCGGCCCGGGGCGGGTGGGAAGCCGCGGAAGATGCACAGCGGGCGCCTTTTGAACATCTCCCAGAACCACGCTCCAGGAATACACGCCTTAGCGGTGATGGGAGAATGTGGCACTATAGAAGACGATACCAGCAAGAGCCAAAATACACCCCCGTGCGGTGATGGGGGAATGCGGCACTTTAGATGACGACACTGCAAGGGCCTTGAACTCGTGAATTCGCTCCCCTTCGTCACCAGGAGAGGCTGGACGATGCCGTTGTGAGCAAACGACTCCCAACACGACCCAGACGTCCTTTTTTCCCTCAAGCGCTGACGCGGAGGCGGGAATCCAGGCTAGCTGAGCGAGAAGGAGGCAACAGATGGTACCACGCGCCCCGCCCACCTGTGCTTGAGCGGAGGAGGAGGAGGCGGAGGAGGAGGAGGAGGGGAAGGAGGAGGAGCAGGAGGCGGAGGAGGAGGTGGAGGCGGCGGAGGATGAGGAGGAGGAGGAGGATGAGGAGGAGGAATGAGCCGGGAAGCACTTTGGACGGGAGGGTGTATGGCATCACCCGCTCTGCGTGCTGGGCTCGTTGTGGTCCACCACTTCCCTCTCCTCCTCTTCCTCCTCCCTCCTCTTGGCCCAGTGGCTTGGCCGTGACTGGTCCAATGGCCATCAGGAGCCCTCCATAAGCACCTCGTCTGCTCTCTCGGTCCTGCTGTCTCACTTTGCAGGATTTTGAAGTCGAGGGTGGCCATCGACAAACAGCTGTTACTTCGTCTTCTCCTCCGCCTCCTGCTCCTCCACCTGCTCCCACTCCATTCCTCTTCTCATCCCCCCTTTTCTCTCATCCTCTCTCCTTTTCCTGTCGCAGCGTAGGGTGCCGACAGTGCCCTCTTCCTTCCTCTTTGCGGCCTGCTGCCCCAGCACACATCCATCCCCGCACCCAGCACTCTCTCCTTCTCTCTCCTCTGGTCCTCCGTCCCTCCTCTCCCCTTTTCCCGTCTTTGTTGTTCCTCCTCCCTCTCCTCCTCATCCTCTATTCTCCTTCATGCCTATATCCTATGTCTTTCCTCCTCCTCGTTCCTCCACCTCCACCTCCTCTTTTCTTCTCCTGTCACCCTCCTCCTCCTCCTCCTCCTCCTCCTCCTCCTCCTCCTCCTCCTCCTCCTCCTCCTCCTCCTCCTCCTCCTCGCTGGCCTCGCGGCCCCGTGCCTGCACCGTGCTTCGAGGGGCGACGAGCGCCCCCCCCTCGCCGCGCGGCAGGACGGCCAGCAGTGCTTCTGGCAGTGGCTCGACGAGGAGCGGTCGCCCTGGGGCGTCGCAGCGCGAAGGCTCCGGGCTCGAGGTCAGGCCGGGGGCGGCGTCCGTGGGGGGGGATGCGCCCAGGGGGGGAGGAGCGGTCGCCCTGGGCCTGGGGACGTCGACGCGCGAAGGCGCCGGGCCCTCGAGGTCGGATCGGGGGCGGCGTCGGGGGGGGGGTGATGCGCCCAGGAGGCGAGCGGCGCATCGGCGCCCCCGTCGCCCATGGATTGCCGAGCGGGGCCCGATGGCCCCCGCCCCCCGCCCTGGACTGTGCGGATTCGCAGCGTCGGCGGCCCATCTCGCCTATCTGCCGGCGACGTGCATCGCCGACGTCAGGTCGAGTCCCCCCCTCCTCCCCCGCCCCTGGAGCCAGTCCCCCTCTTCCAAACGTTTGGCGGCGAGTGAGGGGGGAGAGGTCTTCTCGGCAGGCTCTGAGGTCTCCAGGCCTTCTGGGAAGCATCCTGAGCTTGTCCTGGAGACATGGGAAGAAAAAACCTCTGAGAAGGCGCTGGGGCTTCTGAGGAAGTCCCGCCGCCTTCTGCAGATGCCTCGTCCCTCTCACTTCCCCCCCTCGCTCTCCGCCGCAACGCTCACCCCTCGCTGGAGGCGTCGAGGCCCTGCGCGCCATGGCGAGGCCCGCCTCCGGATGAGCTCCTCGCCTCCGGACGAGTGGGGCTCCGTCTCCGGGGGGGCGAGGAGGGCCCTGCGGAGGCCGAGGGCGCAGCCTCGTCTCGGGGTGAGGACCTCGTCTCCTCTTCCTCCTCCTCCTCGTTCTCCTCCTCCTCCTCCTCCTCCTCCTCCTCCTCCTCGTCCTCCTCCGCTGCTCGCGCCGCACCGCCCATGCGTCGGCGGTGCGGCTCGATGTGGCGCCCGATGTTCCCCACGCCGACGGCGCCGACGTCGCCATGCGTCGCCGATGCATCGGCGACGCGGCGCGATCCTCCGACCACAGCTGGTCCGACCCCATCTGGGAGGCCTCAATCTTCAGAGCCCCGGAGCATCAGGGCCTCGGGGGCCGTCAGCGACAGCCACACGCAGCTTCGCGCCTGAGGGAGGCCCACACCAGAGTTGCCCCAGGCCGAGATTACCCCCGATTTCTGGGAAGGACTGCATCAACGGAGCCAGTAGTGCACACTCGAGCTCGTAAAGCCACCATGTGCTATACGACGTCCGAGTTTCGGCGCTCCGGCGCCCCCCGCCGAGCTCTCAGAGGGCCGCCCCCCAGGGCGCGAATCGGCGCCTGCCCTGTCCTGTCCTGTCGATAGTATCTCGGGCGCCCAGGCATGCGCCCTGCACGGGCAGTCTCCTGGCAGCCTGGTGGGTGGGGGTGCGAGCTCTTGGGGAGGTCCGCGTGCGCCTCCGGCAGCTCCCGTGCGGGAGGCCTGCGCCTCCCGGCCCGCGCGCGCCTGCAAGGCCGAGCGCCGCCGCGGGCCCGAGACACGGGCCTCGGAAGAGAGCGGCGAACACTCGTGCCGCATTCATTTGCGAATGCCCCCCCCCCTCAGTGATCATTGCGGGCGGTGGGATGAGTGAGCTGCACTTCGACCGCAGTCTTCCCCCACGCGTGCCGGCGTCGAGTTTTGGGGAGCCGGGGGGGGGACCACGAGTTGTTTCATTCTATCGTGGGCCGCTCCCGAGCGACCCGCGGCGTCGGCACGTCGCGGCAGGTCACGGCGGAGCGATGCGCGCGGTGTCAGAAGTCGCCTTGACTTCGGAGTCGGCCGGGGGTCTGATCAGAGGCGTACGTTTCCCAGCATTATACTCCAGACGAGTGGTGGATGGACAACAACATGATGTCCGCCTGGGTCCCCGTCGGACGAGCGGAAATGCGAGCGCAGTGGCGCGCGCGACACCCCGCTGGTAAGAACGCGAATGCGCGGGCGTCGCGGCGGCGACGGCGACGGCGACGGCGACGACGACGGCGGCGCCTGCGCCGACGGTGGCGACGACGAACATCGCGGCGACGACGGCGACGGGGCCCGGGCCCACGGGCGAACTTGCGCCCCGCCCTCGCTCATGGAGTCCCGCGCCGGATCTTATGGGAGGAGCGAATTTTTTGCGCGCAGTTTTACCCCAGCCGTCCCTCCGGTTTTCTCAAGCTCTCTCTCTCTCTCTCTCTCTCTCTCTGCTTTAGTAAAACGTCATTTGTATCGGAATGTCTTGGAAGGCGCGCTTTTTTACTAAAGCCTTGTCCTCGCTTTCATAGAGCCGTCTCCTCGCTTCTACTATTGCCGCACCCTCGCTGTAGTCAAGCCGCTTCCTCGCTTTAGTTAAGTCCGCGGTCTGCCTTTGTAAAGCCCTGGGGATGCGGTGGTCATGCGGGACCAGGGCCCGGTCGGGGGGGCCTCTGTCTTTCCTACCGCTCCACCCCGCGATGCATTCGCTCGACTGATCAGGGTCGTGGCGACCCTTGGACATGTTTCCAGCGACTTGTACACGCTTCTTGACAGGAGATTCAGGACGCAAGCGCGCGACGTGGCTTGGCAAGTCGAGCGCGCCGCCGCGGCTGTCGCGCAACAGAGCGACAACACTTTACTAAAAGGTTTTTCCCTTTTAGAAAATAGTTCCTTCATACCTTTCCGTTCGCCCATTCCCCAATTTCAGGCCTCCTCGGAGGCCCTCGTCAACAACGTTGGATTCGCGTCGAAATTCTGGTCAGAACGCACCCCAGGAGAGGTACTGGGAGTAGCGGTATCGGAACCTTTTGGCTTCCCCAGAGGTGGCCCATCATTGGTTCCAGCCAGCAGGAAAGGAGGGCAGGTTCAAGGTTTGGGGGTCGGCACGTTTCTTTGTGGTTGCCTTTTTCGGTCTCCTTGGGCCGTTTTCGGGCTCAGGGATTTTCAAAAACAGATCCGGAGGACAAACTCGCATCATGATGCGCCCCAGGAGTAGTCGAACGACCGAGCTTGAGCGGATTTGTTTGTTTTCCTCGTTCTTGATCGATTTTCTTGGGGCCCCTCCAGTTCAGACCGTCGGTCGTCTCCAACCAGAGCGGCCTTCACCGCCCGTTGCGCTGCATCTTGCGTTCTCGCGCGAGCATTCGGCTTGGCTCTGTCTGGTATTCTACAGATGTTCCTTCCGCTCCCCCTCGTCCACTAGAGAGCTGGGCCGCCGCCGAATAAGGAAGAATTTGTTTTCCCAACCCTCCTTGGTTGGGTATTCGTTGTGAATAGAGCAGTGTGGTTTTCACTCCCTCCTTCCCTCCTTCCTTCCTTCCCGCCTCCCTCTTGCCTCCCCCTGTCTTGCCTGCGGGGGGCTGCGATCTGTGAAATTGTCGCCACTTTCGAGGCCTGCTGCGGGGCCCAGCACAGTGACGCCACGGGCGGACTCAAATTAGACCTCGCCATCCCTGGGGGGCTGCGATCTGTGAAACTGTCGCCACTTTCGAGGCCTGCTTGGGGGCCCAGCACAGGCACGCCACGGGCGGATTCAAATTAGACCTCGCCATCCCTGGGGTGCTGCGATCTGTGAAATTGTCGCCACTTTCGAGGCCTGCTGCGGGGCCCAGCACAGTGACGCCACGGGCGGACTCAAATTAGACCTCGCCATCCCTGGGGGGCTGCGATCTGTGAAACTGTCGCCACTTTCGAGGCCTGCTTGGGGGCCCAGCACAGTGACGCCACGGGCGGATTCAAATCAGACCTCGCCATCCCTGGGGGGCTGCGATTCGTGAAATTGTCGCCACGTTCGAGGCCTGCTGGGGGGCCCAGCACAGTGACGCCACGGGCGGATTCAAATTTGACCTCGCCATCCCTGGGGGGCTGCGATCTGTGAAACTGTCGCCACTTTCGAGGCCTGCTGGGGTCCCCAGGGCTGCCCAGGACCCCAGCTGATAGCGGTAACTTGACCTCACCTTCAGCGGCGGTTAGCTGCGACCCTGGACGCCCGCGGGGATAAGGACCCCCGCTGGTTGCGGTAACTGTACCTCACCTTCAGCGGCGGTTAGCTGCGACCCTGGACGCCCGCGGGGAATGACGGATTCGACGGAGACACTGGAGTGCAGGGGTGATGCAGTCGCAACAGCACCCTGGACTCGTCCCCCTCTTCAGGCAGTTTGCGACGTCCCTCGGCAGCTCAGCTCCCCTCAGCTCCCCTAGCCCGCTCACGCCGTTGGGACGGCCCTGGGCCTGGCGCCCCACTGGCGACTCGCCCATCGGTCTTCGCGCCTGTACGCCCACCCAGCATGATGGACACGTCGACACCTCCGTGCACGTCCCCGCGTCGTCTGTGTGGGTTATGCCTCACGGCATGCACCGAATTTCTCGGCATTTTGTCAGATTGCACGTGCCTGAGCTTCCCTGGATGCCCCCAGCTGTCAGCCTCCCGCACAGCCCCGCTGCTGCTTGGTGAGTGGGCCGGCTGGCTTGCGGCGCGTCTTGTAGCTAATTAGGTTTGCCCGTCGGCCCGGACAATTTCTCTCGCCGCTTGCGCGTTCGCTGGTGGCCGCGACCAAAAAAGTATCCCTACCAGCCCATGCAGAAACGATGCCCAGGGGAGTTGAGGTGATCAGGGACGCGGGGGAGCATGCAGAAGAACAACGGGGGGGGAAGCCGTCATACACCCCAAGAGAAGGTGGATGGAGGAGGAATCGTCGTCGTTGGAGGAGAAGGAGGAAGAGGATGAGGAGGAGGAGGTGGAGGAGGAGGGGGAGGAGGATAATGAGAAGGAGGATATGGAGTAGGGCGAGGACGAGGACGACAAGAAGGATGAAAATGACCAGACGGAGGAGAAGGAGGAGGGGGAAGGGAAGGCGGAGAGAGGAGGAGGAGGAGGAGGAGGAGCAGGAGGAGGAGGAGGAGGAGGAGGAGGAGGAGGAGGAGGAGAAGGAGACGGAGGAGGAGGAGGAGGAGGAGGAGGAGGAGGACGTGGATGAGGAAGAGGACGAGGACGGCGAACAGAAGAGCCAGAAGCTTCTTAAATGCCTCTCGGAGTCTCGTCGGATGTGTCTTGGAAGCTTTGTGGAGGCCTCTTGGAGCGTATTGGGGGCATCTTGGCGGGCCTAGGGTTGTCTTTGAGCGTCTTGGATGGCTCGGGGATCCTCCTGAGGCTTCTTCGGGGTCTCTTGGGAGCCTCTTGGAGGCTTCTTGGGCTCCCCTTGGGGCCGTCTGCCTTTTGGGGCCCTCTTGGGGCGCTCTTGGGAGCTTGAGGGGCGCTCTTGGGGCCATCTTGGAGGACATCGATCAAGAAAGGTGGGAGCTTTGATTAGCCTGCCCCCATCGCGAGCCCCTAACATCGCCTCTTGAAGCTTTCTTGGGGCGCTCTTGGGCGCTCTTGGGGCTGTCTTGGGGCTCACTTGAGCCTCTCTTGGTGGCCTCTTGGGCAATATTAACGCCATCCTGAGGCCTCGGATGGCCATCGGTAGCGAAAAGGCGAGACAGCCACACGCGGTCTTGGGGCCTCTTGGAAGCCATCTTGCGGACTGGCCTCGCTGTATTTATTTTTGTTTTTGTTTCTTTCTCCCTCTCTCTCTCGTTGGGGGGAGGCGGGCCCCTGGGGGGCCTGCTTGGGGCCTCCTGGGTCGACGGTGCAGGAACGGGGGCCTCGAGGGGTGCGGGGCCCCGGAGGCAGGAGCGGGGCCCCGAGCGGAGCCTTCACTGGTTGGGGGCCGCTCTTCCCTGGGGTCCGGTCGGGCCTGTCCCCTTGCAGGAGGAATTCTCCAGACACAGTCTAGAAATTCAGGGGGGGACGATTTCTCTTGAGTATTTGTTTTTTTGGGGGGGGGCAGTCTTTCCTTGTGCGTCCGGAATCCCCCTGCAGGGGAACAGGCCCGACCCGACCCTGGGGCCCCCTCCCTCAGGCCCCCAGCCTCCGGACCGCCGATTGGGGGGGGGCCCTTGGGTGACGAAGCAACAACACACACCCATACCCATAGGGGGGTCGGAAAGGGCTATGGGTGCGTGCTGTCGGATGGTGTGTCCCCGCTCGAACGGGAGCGTTCCCCAGGGTCCGACGACACACACCCATACCCATAGCCAGTCCTCCTCCCAACGAACCCCCCTATGGGTATGGGTGTGTGTTGTTCGTTCGTCATGGTGCGCGCTGCGTCCTGCTGCTCCGCCGCCGTTGTTGCCCCCGTCTGCCTCTCGCCGTTGGGCCGCCCGCGGCGCAGGACGGCGGCGGGGCGGGCGCCCCGCCCGGCGCCGGCCGCGGCGTCCACCGCGCCGTCCCCGCCTGGGTGCAGAAGGACCGGAGGCCCGCCGCCGCCGAGCGGGGCGGGGGGGGGGGGGCGCGGAGCGGCCGGCCTGGCCCCTCGCCCAGGACCCCCTCGAGCCAGGAACAACAAAGTCGCGACGGGAGGGTTCTCCTCCTGCTGTCTTCGGCCCCCTGGAGGCCCTCTCGAGGCCTCGAGGCCGTCAAAGCCAACGGCTCGGGAGGACAGAACCGATCCAGGGGGAGGGGTCGAGACCTCAGAGGGTCGACGTTGTGAAGCAAGTCGTGGCGTCGGGGGTCTGGGCCCGACGTGCCGCTGGCACACGGTCCGCGGACGCCAGCTGGTGTCGTGGGGGGGGGGGCCCCCTTGCGTGCTTCGTGTCTGGCGCCCGAGGCCGCGTGCGTGCTCTTCGTGGCGGCGATCCTCTGCGCCAGAGGCCTCCCGTCCGCGTGTTCCTCCTCCGCGGCCGCCCCCATCCTTTCCCCTAGCCGCCTCTCCGTGCCCGTAGTTCCAGCGCGGCCCGACGGCTAGCGTTTCGGGCGGCGCGCAATCGGGGGGGGGGCGTCAACAATGGGGGCAGCGAGGGCTGCAGAAAAAAAGAGCCCTTCGGGGCCTCGGGCCCAGAAGGGGGCCATGAGGACACGAGAAGTGAATTTGTCCCAGCCATCCTGTGGTGGTGGGTCCTCGTTTTGAAGACAGCGCCCCGCGTTCCTCCTTCCGCTGCCCCCTCCCCTTCCTCTCCAATCCCTGCCTTTGCCCTCCGACCCAGTCAACCATTTTAGCACACCCCTCGCACGATTTGTGCCCCCATATGGGGGCCCCGCCGAAGGCCCAAATGCCAGCGTTCGCATGTGCCCATCGTGCCCATTTTGGCACACTCTTCACACATCTCGTGGCCCCAGAAGGGGGTCCTACCGAAAGCCCAAATGCCAGCGTTCGCATGCGCCCACCCCGCCCATTTTGGCACGCCCTTTCACACGTCTCGCGGCCCCAGCGAACCCTACCGAAAGCCCAGAATGCCAGCGTTCGCATGGGCCCATCGTGCCCATTTTGGCACGCCTCTCACACGCTTCGTCGCCCCATAGGGAGCCCCACCGAAAGCCCAAAATGCCAGCGTTCGCATGGGCCCACCGTGCCCACTTTGGCGCACCCCTCACACGCTTCGTGGCCCTACAGGGAGCCCAGCCGAAGGCCCAAATGCCAGCGTTCGCACGCCCCTACCGCGCCCATTGTGGCACGCCTCTCACACGCTTCGTGGCCCCACACGGAAGCCCACCGAAGGCCCACATGCCAGAGTTCGCGTGCACCCACCGCGCCCATTGTGGCACACCCCTCCACACGTTTGGTAGCCCACAGGGAGCTCCACCGAATGCGGTGCATACAACGACGGTGCCTACAACTGCAGATGTTTTTTTTTTTTTGTTTTCGCCAGGTTATTTTTCCCCTCGGTGTGCCGCCCCCGCAGGCCTTCTTGGACCAGTATCGGGGGGTGCCATTTGGTCCCTCCAGGGCAGTGTGAGGCACTCGAAGAGGCCTCTTTGGCCATTTCGAGGCCCTCTTGGGCCGCCGTGGAGCTATGTTGGAGGCCTCTCGGGCCACCTTGAGCCGACGGAAACTTGAAAAGGCGATAACGACAACATTCTTCAAAACTGAAGGCTGGCAGCTCGCATCCCTCTTGCTACCATTACCAGTGCCACTGGTACTGCCTTGGTATCGCTACGATTGCGACACTTACTTTTATTATACTTACTACCACTACTATTAATAATACTGCTACTACTACTACTGCTACTACTACTACGACTACTACTACTACTACTACTACTACTACTACTACTACTACTACTACTACTACTACTACTACTACTACTACTACTACTACTACTACTACTACTACTACTACTACTACTACTACTTCTACTACTACTACTACTACTACTACTACTACTACTACTACTACTACTACTACTACTACTACTACTACTACTACTACTACTACTA
>CAUYUJ010001969.1:572687-597687 GCA_963575745.1 Prorocentrum cordatum | reverse complement strand
CTCTCGCACGCGGTACCCCCGCCCAGGGCAGCGCGTCGTGGCCTTAGAGGGAGCTCCACCGACGACCTCAATGGCTGCTTTCGCATGCGGTTCCCCCACCCAGGGCAGCGCTTCGTGGCCCCATAGGGAACTCCACCGGATGCCCCCCATGGCGCAGTTCGCATGCGGTTCCCGTACCCAGGGCAGCGTTGCGTGGCCCCATAGGGAGCTCCACCGAAGGCACCAGTGTGTTCTCGCATGCGGTTCCCCCACCCAGGACAGCGCTGCGTGGCCCCATAGGGAGCTCCACCGAAGGCCCCAGTGGCTGCTCTGCATGCGGTCCCCCCACCCAGGTCAGCGCTTCGTGGCCCCATAGAGAGCTCCACCGAAGGCCCCAGTGGCGCAGTTCGCATGCGGTTCCCCTGCCCAAGGCAGCGCTTCGTGGCCCCCTAGGGAACTCCACCGAATGTCCCGTGGCGCAGTTCGCATGCGGTTCCCGTACCAAGTGCAGCGCTTCGTGGCCCCATAGTGAGTTCCACCGAAGGCCTCAGCGGCGCAGTTCGTGCGGTCCCCCCACCCAGGGCAGCGCTTCGTGGCCCCATGGGGAGTTCCACCGAAGGCCCCAGCGGCGCAGTTCGCATGCGGTTCCCCCGCCCAGGGCAGCGCTTCGTGGCCCCATAGGGAGCTCCACCGAATGCCCCGTGGCGCACTTCGCATGCGGTTCCCCTGCCCAGGGCAGCGCTTCGTGGCCTCATAGGGAGCTCCACCGAAGACCCCAGTGGCTGCTTTCCCATGCGGTTCCCCCGCCCAGGGCAGCGCTTCGTGGCCCCATAGGGAGCTCCACCGAAGGCCCGGCCCATGGGCGCAGTTCGCATGCGGTTCCCCCACCCAAGGCAGCGTTTCGTGGCCCCGTAGGGAACCCCACCGAAAGCGGCACCCACAACGCGTTACAGGCAATTGGTTATGGTTGGGTCTTTCGCCAAGATAATTATTGTTAGCGCGACTACGACTACCATGTCTCCTACGATTCCTACGGTTTCTGTTTGTATTATTACTACCTCTACTACTACTATTACTACTACTACTACTACTACTACTACTACTACCACTACTACTACTACTACTACTATTACTACTACTACTACTACTACTACTACTACTACTACTACTACTACTACTACTACTACTACTATTACTACTACTACTACTACTACTACTACTACTACTACTATGACCACTACTACTACTACTACTGCTGCTACTACTACTACTACTACTACTGCTACTACCACCACTACTGCTACTACTACTACTACTAATACTAGTACTATTTCTATCACGTCTACTACTACTAGTACTACTACGACGAATGTTATCACCACTACGGCTACTACTATTTGTAGTCTGGTTAGTACTACAACTAGGCCGACGACGACTAGCACGTTTACCATTACTACTACTACTACTGCTACTACCACTACTACTACTACTACTACTACTACTACTACTACTACTACTACCACTACTGCTACTACTACTACTACTACTACTACTACTACTACTACTACTACTATTACTACTACTGCGACTACTACTGCTACTACTACTACTTCTACTACTACTATTACTACTACTACTGCTGATACTACTACTACTACTACTACTATTATTATTGCTACTACTACTACCGGTACTACTACTACGACTACTACTACTACTACTACTACTACTATTACTACTACTCCTGCTACTACTACTACCACTACTACTAGTACTAGTACTAGTACTACTACTACTACTAATACTACTACTACTACTACTACTACTACTACTACTACTACGGCTACTACTACTACTACTACTACTACTACTACTACGACTACGGCTACTACTACTATTATTGTTACGACTATGCTTATTTTTCCGGCAACGATTGCTACTACTATTGCTACTACTACGGCTACTACTAAGACACCTGATTTTGCGAAGTCTGGCTAGTACTATTCTTATTAGATACGAATACTACGACGATTAACATTATTAGTGCTAGTCGTATTATTGTTGCTACTACTGCTACTCTGCCTTGTACCATAACGATCACCTCTCTTACTACTTCTGCTACTACTACTACCACTGCGAATGCTATTAGTCGATGTAGTAGTACTATTACTACCACTGCTCTTACTAGTCGTGCGTTTACGACTACTACTACTACTACTACTACTATCGCTACTACTACTACTACTACTACTACTACTACTACTACTACTACTACTCTGCCTACTACCAGTTCTATGGCGACTTCCACCACTCATTATTATTATTTCGTCTACTACGACGACGACGGCTATTATTATTATTATTATTACTACTACTGCTACTGCTATTACTACAATTACTGCTAATACTATTTCTACTGATACGACTACTACTACGACTACTTCTAGTTCGACTACGACTACCACTGCTTCTAGGACGTTTTTGACTACGCGGATTTGTTCCCAACCATCTTGTGGTGTTGGGTCCTCGTTTTGAAGAGACGGTGCCCCGCGTCTCCTTCCTCCTCCTCTCCTCCTCCGCCTCCTCTCCCCTCCTATCATCCTCATCGTCATCATCATCATCATCGCCATCATCATCATTATCATCATCATTATCATCATCATCGCCATCAGCATCAACATCATGGCCGCCATCATAACCATCATCGTCATCATCACCATCATCGTCGTCATCACCATCATCGTTGTCCTCGTCGCCATCATCGCACGTTTCGTGGCCCCATACGGAGCTCCACCGAAGGTCCCAGTGGGTGTGCCCGCATGCGTCCCGCACGCCCATTTTGGCACACCCCTCACACGTTTCGTGGCCCCATAGGGAGCTCCATTTACGGTCCAAGTGGCGCAGCTCGCATGGCGCCACCGCCCCATTTTGGCACACCCCTCACACGTTTCGTGGCCTCTCAGGGAGCTCCACCTGAGGTCCAAGTGGCGCAGCTCGCATGGCGCAACCGCCCCATTTTGGCACACCCCTCACAGATTTCGTGGCCCCTCAGGGAGCTCCTTTTGGCACACCCCTCACACGCTTCGTGGCCCCATAGGGAGCCCCACCTAAGGTCCACGCGGCGCAGCTCGCATGGCGCCACCGTCCCTTTTTGGCACACCCCCAACACGTTTCGTGGCCCCATAGGGAGCTCCATTTACGGTCCAAGTGGCGCAGCTCGCATGGCGCCACCGCCCCATTTTGGCACACCCCTCAAAGATTTCGTGGCCCCTCAGGGAGCTCCACCTGAGGTCCAAGTGGCGCAGCTCGCATGGCGCCACCGCCCCTTTTTGGCACACCCCTCACACGTTTCGTGGCCCGCGCCGCGACGACAGCCTCACGGGGAACCTCGTGGGCCCGCTGGTGTTCATCGAGCCCCGCACGTCGGAGCCGATCACCTTCCGCACCTCCAAGGTCACGCGGACGGGCTTCCCGTTCTCGCACGGCAGGGTCATCACCACGGTGGCGCGCCAGGGGCGCACCATGCGCGAAGGCGACGGGGCGGGGGAACGGCGCTCCGGGGACGGCCAGACCTCCGGGGCGCGAGCAGTCCGCGGCCAGACCTCGGTCCTGTGGACTCTCGCCCTGGGCCGTCGGCTGCCCGGCGCACTGCTCCCTCGGCCAGGTCGCCCAGGTGTGATCCTGGACTGCGGCCGACACGAGGTCGGGAACGGCAAGAAGGAGGGCGACGACTGGTGGCTGGAGCTCTATGTGCTGCTCTCGCGCGCCACGCGCCACGAGGACCTCCTGCTCGCGCGGGCGCCGCGCATCGAGTTCTTCCTGGCAGGACCGCCGGAGGGCCTGCGGAAGCAGCTGGAGCAGTTTGCAGCGCGCGCGAAGCGGCGCAGGAGGGAGGCGACGGCCCTCGCCAGGGAGCTCGGCTTCACCGAGTTTATCCGCGAGGCCTGGCCTGAGGAGCGCCCCCCCCGAGCCGCGCCTTCTCTCGACTGCCCGCGTAATTGTTCGGCCTCGCGCCGCGGACGACCCGCGCGCGTCGCTGGGACCCTCTCGGGGCGACAGCGCGCGTCGCGGGGATTCCGCGCGGCGCTCTGCTCAGCGCCTCGCTCGCCCGTCGTCGCTCTGCCCAGCGGCCGGAGCCTTGCCCGCAATCAGCCGGCCGGCTAGCTCTCTGTGCTCCGCGCAGCGGGCGACCTGCGCGCGTCGCTGGGACCCCTCCGCGGCGACCTGCGCGCGTCGCGGGGACTCCGCGCTGCTCTGCGCCCGCAGCTTTGGATTTTTGGAGCGCGCAGGCAAAGAGGGGGGAAAAGAAGGGGCGGAAGCGGGTGCGATCCCCGTGAGGGGCGTGCCGACATGGGCGTCGCGGCGCGCGGGCGCTGCCGTCGGGGTTCCCGCGGAAGCTGCCTGCGGCGGCCACGCCCAGTGTCACGTGTGTTCGGACAGGCATGCTCGAGCGATTCACATTCATATACATTTACACTAGGCGTAGCCAAGATCGCATTCATGCAAATATACTCACTCCCGCGCAGACCCATTCACACTCAGACTCTCTCGCGCTCTGGCTCACCCGCGTTTATTCTTTCGTAATCTGACCTATCGTATTCCTTTGCGTTGTGTGCCCCGCCATATTTCGGCATACCCCTCATGCGGTTCGTGGCCCCATAGGGAACGCCACCGAAGAAGGTATTCACAATTGCGGCACTCAAAACTGCATATGGTTGGGTTTTTCGCCAGGATAATGTATGTTGCTACTCCGACTTGTTACGACTTAGCACGACCGACTACGATCTACTATGCCATACGACTACGACTGCATGATTTATGATTGCTACTGTTTCGCTACAGCGAGGACGCCGGCTATTATTATTACTACAACAACACCTACTGTTACTACTGTTGCTACTGTTATTACTACTACTACTACTACTACTACTACTACTACTACTACTACTACTACTACTACTACTACTACTACTACTACTACTACTACTACTACTACTACTACTACTACTACTACTACTACTACTACTACTACTACTACTACTACTACTACTACTACTACTACTACTACTACTACTACTACTACTACTACTACTACTACTACTACTACTACACCACTACTACCACCACTACTACTACTACTACTACTACTACTACTACTACTACTACTACTACTACTACTACTATTACTACTACTACCACTACGATTACTACTACTACTACGACTACGACTACTACTACTACTACTACTACTACTACTACTACTACTACTACTACTACTACTACTCCGACTACTACTACTATTACTATTACTCCTGCTACCACTACTGGTAGTCCGACGACTACTACTACTACGAGTGCTACCAGGACTTGCGTTGCTTTTTCTACTATTAATACGTATGCTACCACGACTGCGACTATTACAAACAATATCACATCTAGTCCGTCATACTTTTCCTACTACTACTTCGATTACTCTTTCCACTACGACTACTACGACTACTACTACTACTACTACTACTACTACTTTTACTACTACTACTAGTACTACTACTACTACTACTACTACTACTACTACTGCTATTACTGCCACTACTGCTACTACTACTACTACTACTACTACTACTACTACTACTACTATTACTACTACTACTACTACTACTACTACTACTACTACTACTACTACTACTACTACTACTACGAATTACTACTACCACTGCCACGACTACTACTACAACTATTTCGACTACTACTACTACTGCTACTGCTACTACTACTACTACTACTACTACTACTTCTACTACTTCTGCTACTCCTACTACTACTACTACTACTACTACTACTACTACCACTACTACTACTACTACTACTACTACTACTACTACGACTACTACTACTACTACTACTACTACGACCACTGTTGCCACCACTACCTCTTACCCTCGCTATAAGTAGCTGTGTCATCCATTTTTTTAATTACCAGGACACCGAGCACTATCAATATTATTATAAGTGTGCCGAGAATATCACTGGGCATCGCGGTGTCGTGGCCTTGCGCGCAGGGCCTGCTTCAGCAGCCGGATCTTGTTCGGGGTGCGCACCGATGGGCGTGGGATGGGGCAGTTTCAGTCAGTACCGAGGGACGCGGTCAGGAGCTGGTGGCGCGGGGGAGCTTATTGGCCCACCACCAGCAGGCGTATCGCAGAGGAGACTGCTGAGTGCAACTGAAGGAACGGACTCGTTACCAAGGCTGCAGGGGCGAGGGGGTGCGCGCCCGCGCTGGCAGGCGTGGTGCTGCGTGGCCTCCAACGGTAGCTCCAGGGAGACGGGAAGTTATCGTTGTCCTTGCTGGAGCCAGGAATTCCTGGCCACGACCCCACACAGGCCCCGTAAGATGACGTAGCGCAACTGTGCGATGACGTCCCTGGCAAGATCTTCCCGACGCCCTTGGCGAGGGAAGCGATTGTCGCAGGGTTAGACTTCTTACGCGCTTCTCCTGTACAAGAGAAAGTACCAGCAGCACCGGCAAACTGCAATAACATGATATCAGTGCGTTGGTGCGTCGGCAACAAAAGCGATTATGACAACATGATGTCGATCCCGCTGGTAGGCCGCCGTGAGTTCAAGTGGCAAGACCCGCTCATGCAAGGCACTTTTACGGCAACGCCGAAGACCATATGAACATTCTGTTCGGCGTCCCAAGCGAACACCTGATCTTGAAGAGGAAAGTTTGCTTGCCTTCGAGGATGATGGCGACACTCTATATCACAAGGTTGAACCGTTTGGTTGATTTTTTGCGCGTAGGACGGTGTACCGCTAATAATCGCATACGAGCCTGATCCCAGACACGTGGGCCTCCCAGTTGACCAGATCGAGCTGATCGGGCACTCGACGCGAAAACGTGGCGATGAGCATGTGGAAGACTCAGTCACGGTCAGCTCCGTGAGCGACAGTCTACACAGGTCATGCACCATGTGGATCGCAAACCGAGCGGCAGATTGCCCGCACACTTAGTTTTGTTCAAGTCGGCTTGCCCGTTGGATGAGCAAGCCCGCGATGGGCTACTGGAGCAGGCAGGAGTGCGCTGCGCGATACGTCAAAATGCAGGGGGCCACTTGGGTATGTAGACGTTTGGACAGATTTTGTTTGGGCGACAGGCCCACAGGACCGGAAGTCTGTGAGCTGCACTTTGGTGATAATCGGCAGTCATTGCCCACGGTGTTCGACTGTCACAGACGAGTCCGGCTTTGTCCTCCGGGGAGGCGGAGTTTGTGGCGAGCTTCAGAAGGGTGGCCACTCCTTGCGCATGCAACAGATGGCGCAGTATTCGACGACGAGTTGTGGATCCGGTTGCGTACAAACAGCACTGGCTTCAAGGGGATCGCTTCTCGGATAAATCTCGGGGAGGTGCGACACTTGGACACGGCGCCGTGGTGGACACAGCACCACGTTGGCAAGGGTAAGATCCGAATGCGCTTGTTGGCTTGCCTTCAAAAACAACGACGTCGAGGCGGCTGTGATAATAAGTTTTCTGGGAGGTATCGGATTCAAGGAGGAGGTTGGACGTCATTCTCAAACAGTGACAGTTTCACACGGCTTGGGCGGTTACGTGGAAGGGTGCCTTCAAGAGCAGACCGATGATGGCTATCGCCGTGCAGTGTGATTGGTTTCGCGGCGAGCCCCATGGGAAGTTCTGAACAGAGGGGCAGGAATGGGCATGCGTAGAGTCACTGGTTATGTACACCCGCTATCTTTATGGTGGGAAAGGTTCCGATGTGACTCCCCATCCATGTTCCGTATTCTTATACATGTGTATATATATAGATGTAAATATATATATGTCGTTCCATAGTTCAGCTCGTACTGTTTCCCATAGCCGCTTCCATCGAGGATCACATATTTATCTCCATCATCATCCCAGGAGGGGTCCAGGGAACAGCGTTATCGGTATCGCTGGGTTTCCCCACTTTTGCCTTGTTATCGCCCGCTTGCGGTCTTGGGGTGCGTTTCTTTGTCAGCCACGCCGCTTCACAGGGAAACCAATTTACCTTCGGGTGACTCCCATCGTCGATGTGCAATGGCGCAGCGGAGGAAATGTGTGTGCGTGTGTGGTGTGCTGTGGTGTGTGTGTGTGGCTGGTCGTGACGGCCGTTGGGACGTTTCCCCCCTCTTGTGCCTCGCCTGGTGTGTCAGCCCTTGTCGCCCTCGTCCAGCTAACATGGATTGCAGTATTGCCACGCGGTGCCACGACGAAGCTAAATATCTTGCCCGCACCCCGGCTCGATCTGTACAACCTCTGGACTGGCTGTTCAGCGTGTCCGAGGGAACTTCGTGTGTGACGCCGACCATTGGACATTCTTGCGGGTTCATTCTCCGGCCGCGTGCGACGCGAACATGTGTGTGTGTGTGTGTTTATGTGCGTTTGTGTGTATTTATGTGTGAGTGTTGTGTGTGTGTTCGTGTGTGTATGTGTTGGTGTGATAGTAACCGAGTGCGGGCGATAAGAAAGTAACCCCCTTTCCCCCCTCTATTTTTTATCCCCGTCCAACAGGATTTAACTGTGGAGATAGGCGCGGAGGCCGAACTTTCTAATCCACGGGGGAAGTTGCGAATCGAAGTTGCTATCATCTCATGTTGATTGGCAACAGCATCAAAAACGCTGAGCATGGCCATGGTGGTCTCACCACACCAGCCTCCGCAATCACGAGCGTGTGGCAGCGCTGTGGGATTCGCACCAGTGCAGTTTGCCCAAGTTACGAACGGGCGGCATGGCCATGTGATGATACTTCCTCCTCATATTTCTTTTCTTCTTGTTATTCATTATTACCCTTATCATTATTATCCTTCCCCTTGTTCATTATTAGTATTATTCCTTGTCTTCTTCCTCTTCTTCCTCGTCCTTTTTCTCTTCCTTCATTTCCTTCTCGTTCTCCTCCTCCCCCTCCCCCCCAAGGGTCCGAACTTTTTTAGCCCCCGTGTTTTTTCTCTCCCGCTGGGTCCCACAATGGACACACCTACATACGAGATCGAAAGCGTTCAAAACGAATCAGTTTTTACAACATAACATCCGACGGTCCCGAATCCAAGAATTGTTGGGAAATCGATCCTGGGGACATCCTCTTCTTTCTTTATTCTCCCACCGTTCTTCTTCCTCTCTTGTGCCGAGCGCCTGCTGGCAAGTTGTATAGCCACTAGCCTCGAGATCTCTCGAGTCAGTCTTGTGTTGAGCGCCTGCTGGCAAGTTGTATTGCCACGGCCCTCGAGATCTCTCGAGTCAACCTTGTGCCGTGCGCCCAGGATCACCATCGTCATCGTCATCGTCATCATCATCAGCATTATCCTCATCCCCGGGAACATATGTTATTATTCCCGCCAGAACCCCGAACTTGACTATCCCCGGGGGACCATGATCGCCCGCACCTGGTTGTGTTGGTGTGCTGGTATGTGTGTTTGTGATGTGCGTGTGCGTGCGTGCATGTGGTTGCGCGGGTGTGTAGGTGTGTGCGTGTGCTGCCCTCGAGGTCGTGGGCCACCCACGCACGCAGATGTGCACCCTGAGCCCCCGCTCCGTGAGATCTGCGTACCCATCGCTTCCCTCCTGCGGTACCGTGGCCCTCCCTTCTGTTCCGTCTGCCTCTCACTCTGCTCCTCCTCGTGCCCCACCGTTTGCCCTTTTCAGCTGCTGCTGCCCCCATGTTGCCCCTCGGGCCGCTTCTCATGCCCTCTCTCGCCCTCCTGCTGCTGCTCCGTGGCATTGCCCCCCCCCCCCCCCTAGACGCTCAGACCTCCTCCTCCTCCTCCTCCTCCTCCTCCTCCCGTTCGCCCTCCCCCCTATCCTGATCCGCGCTCTTCCTCTGTCCTGCTTCCTGCTGCTGCTCATCTGCCTCCCAACGTCGTTTTCTTCCCGTATGCATGGTGGCATCAGCCCTTCTCTCTCAGGTAGCACCCCAGCAAGGTGGAGGATACGGTGCTCGGCCGTCGCGCGGCATAGCTGATTGGGCGATCTGTGATGGCGTCGGTGCGGTTGTCGAGCGAGCTCAGCCTCGACGTCTTCGATTGGAACCGCATCTCCCACACCCCTGTGTGGCTGCGAGTCTTTTTCAGCAACCTGCTCTGTGGCTGCGCCGGCTTCGCGGTGGTCCTGCCCTCACTCTGGCCCTTCATGCGCAGCATGGGCGCAGACACGACCATGCTGGCCTGCGCCGTCGCCATGTACAGTGTCGGCGAGGGTATTGGCGGTAAGATTGTTGGCGGGGTGTACGACCGCGTTCCTGGGCACCCGAAGGCGATCCTGCTCGGCGGTATGACAGTGGGCTTCGCGTCGGCACTCGTATACGGGCTCGCGCCGCTCTTCGGCCCCCGTGGCGGCCCGCTGGTGGTGGTGGCCGCCAGGTTCTTCCAGGGCTTCGACAACGGAGGCCGCCAGACCATCGAGCAGAGCTTCCTCGGCACGCACGTGCCGGCGAGGCACATGGCCACGGTGTCCTCCCGCCTCAGCAGCTTCGCCATCGTCGGCATCATGCTGGGGCCCGCCTTCGGGGGGCCGCTGCAGGCCGTCCGCCTCACCGTGCCCGGGCTCGGGCTCCACGTCGACGGCACCAACGCCCCGGGCTTCTTCCTGGCCCTGCTGTGCCTGGTCAACATCCTCATGACGGCGAGGTTCTTCTGCCCGAACGCCGTGGCCTCGTCCCACGGCGCGTCGGCCGCGCTGCTCGGGGCGGCGGCGCCCGCGAGACCGGCGCCCCCGAGCCGGGTCGGGCTGCTGATCTGCTACGCGGTGTTCTTCGCCAACTCTGTGTTCATAGCCTGCCTGGAGACGATCACGCCAGTGGTCCTCCAGCGGCTCTACGGCTGGGGCCCGTGCCTCCGACCCTCGGAGTGCCCGTTTCGGCAGCCGCAGACGTACGTGAACATGCTGCTGAGCGCCGGCGGTCTGATCAGCCTGGCCTGCGCCCTGCTGATGGCATTCTACCTCGGCCCAAAGGTCCACGGCAGGGAGAGCCTGTGCATGTCCCTGGGCCTCGCGGCGCCCGTGCTCACCAATCTCGCGGACGTGGACTGCGGCTGGCTCGGCGGCCTGCCCGCGTGGCGCTTCGTCGCGAGCTACTGCCTCGGCTGCTTCTTCGCCGGCTTCCTGCGAGGGCCGTGCTACTCGCTGTTCTCCCAGATCATTGTCGGAGGCCTGGAAATTGGCACCAACACCAAGACAGAGGGTTGCCTCCACAGGGGGAAGATGATCCTAGATTTTCGGTGTTGGTGGTAATAGTTCGGCCACCTTGGAAGCCAGAATTGTACCACCATCACCGAGATCAGGATCTTCTTCCCCCGGAGGAGGCACACCGCCGAAATTGGTGTTGGTGTCAATCTCTGGGCCTGCGACATCGGCCCCAACCCGAAGGCCTCCTACATGGGCACCTCCTTCCTCGTGGGCGCCCTGCCCAGGGTCTTCGGCCCGTTCGTCTTCCTGGCGCTGCTCGACGCGCCGGCCTCCGTGGAGGACCGGGGGCATCGACCCAAACGCTGTTGTTTACCAGCCTGGAACACATCCCTGCCCCTATGCTGGGCACCTCCTCATCACGATGCCAATCTTAGGGACTCCCTCATTTTTAAGGGCGAATCCCTAGGATTGTCATCGCCTTGTGGCGTGTCAATCTTAGGGATAGGGATACGCTCGAGGCTGGTAAGTTGTTCTGGCGACCCCCTGGGCCGTTCTCGTTCCGAGGGCGCTTCTTGGCCAGGGCGGAGCGAAGCCCAAACGAGGGAGGTCGAACACAAAGCGTAAATGACAAGCACTGCTTAGGTTTGAGTCGGGCGTGTCCCTCTACAGGACGAGTATTCAAAAATAGGCAAACAATAATCTGGGGACGATTTTTGGCATTTCTTGACCATATATTGGAACATGCTTCGACCATTTTCCTTTCTCCGCCCAGAAATTCTGCCTGCAGAGGGGACATGCCCGGCCTAAGTTTGGGCCCCTCCCTGGAGAGGACGTGCACTTCGAGGACGTCTACAGCGGCCCCGCGCCCCGCACCTGGCTGCTCTACGGCAGCATGGCGGCCTTCAACGCCGCGGCCCTGCTGCTCGTCGTCGCCGGCGGCGCCACGGGCCGGCTGCGCCCACACCCGGCCGCGGCCGGCGCCCACGGGCACGGCCTCCCGGCGCGGCGCTGCGGCGAGGCGGCGGCCAGCCCCGGCGGCCGCTGCGCACCGGCCGCCGGCGGCGCCTGAGGGGCCTCCTGCTGCTGCTCCTTCCTCCTTCGTCCCTCTTTCCCTCCCTCCCTCCCTCATTCCGCCTCCTCCTCCTCCTCCTCCTCCTCATTCCTCCTCCTCCCTCCTCCTCCTCCTCCTCCTCCTCTCCTCCTCCTCCTCCTCCTCCTCCTCCTCCTCCTTCCTCTTCCCTCCTCCTCCGCGCCTTCCTCCTCCTCCTCCTCCTCCCCTCCTCCTCCTCCTCCTCCTCCTCCTCCTCCTCCTCCTCCTCCCTCTCTTTCTCCTTCCTCCTCCCTCCCTCCTTCCTCCTCCTCTTCCGAGATGCCGAAGTCCCAGAGATCCGACGCTTCGACAAAAATTGGAGCGGGCTGCCTTCGGGCAGGGTTCGGCCACGGGGGGCCCTCGCCAGGTCTCGGAAGGGTCAAGAAACGAGTCTCGAAGAAGAGAAAGCGCCATAAACATAACCTTTAGATCCCCGCGCGGATTTCTTGGATCAGCCGCTGGGCCCCCGCGGCGGCGCCTCCAGCGCCGCCCTTGGCGCGCTCCGCGCGCCAGGGAGGGGCGTCCAGCGCAGATCCAAGAAATCCGCGCGGAGCCTCAACCGCTGATGTCTAAGTCCGGCAGGTCCTTTTAAATTACCGGAGGACAATGCAGAAATAGTAACACAAATAGTTTGGGGATGGTCCCCTACTACTTTTGACCAAGTTTGAATGTGTTGGGTGAATGCTTCCTTTCTCTTCCGAGATCCGCCTGCAGGAGGACCTGCCCGACGGAAGAATCTGTGGATGGCGTCGTGTCCTCGTCCTGTCGGAGGCGCCCGAGAGTGGTGCGCGCCGCTGGCCTCGCACCCTGCGCGGTGGCGCCCTGTGGCCCCAGCGCCGCCCCTGCGCAGCGTCGTGCCGGCCTGGAGCAGATCCCTGGAGATCCGAGGACCTGATTTCTTCGATCCGGCGGTCTGTCCCGGATCATTCTGGGCCCGCTATCGGGCCTCGGGGGCGGCAAAGAGGGGGGTGATGACTAGGGGGGTGGATATCATGGCGTGGGCCATGACATTTCCCCAGATCTCAGAGCGCCCCTTCTTACATCATTACGTCCCTGGCCCCCCCGCTGGGCCGCGCACATGCCGCCGGTCATGATTTGCACCCCCCCTCTTGGGGACCCCCCTCTTGGCCGCTCCCGAGGGCCCGTGTGCCATCAGAAGCGGATCCGGCACGAAACGCCAGCCCCTTGGCATCGCTCGGGCGTGTGCATGTTCCCTCGGCGAGAGCCATCGATGACCGTCCTGGACCATCGAGCAACAAGAACACGCTCGAAACCGAGCAACATGCACGGGAGAGGGACGTCCGAGCGACGGCAAGGCCCGGGGGAAGGGGTCGGGACCTCTGGAGCCGCGGACTGGGAGAATCGCGTGGGCGGATGTCTGGGTCCTCATCCCTGGAATTGGCATCTCCTCATCTCGGTGTCGATCTCAAGGGTTCCCTCAGTTTCCGAGGGCGCAGCCCTGAGATCGTCGTCGCTTTTTGGTGTGACGGTCTTCGGGGTCTGGACAAGCTCGGGGCTGGTTGGCGTCAGATCCCGCGCGGTGGGTCGTGGCAGATCTGAGGCAGTGAGGCAAAGGACCTTCCCCTCTGTTCCGTAAAGGCCTGACGAATTTCTCCGATCGATTTGCGGGGATCAAGCCAGATGAATCGAGGGAAATTCAGATAGATCGGTATGCATTCAGGTCTTGTCTGGGTTGATCCAGGGATCCCCAGGGAAGTCTAAAGCAAATCGAGGAACAGCAGAAGTCATTAAGCCCATAACGACATGTTGCGCTGCTGATCCTCTGTCGAAGTTGCGCCAAAGGGCCCAGCTCGGCATGCCCGCTTCGCTACCTGGCGCAGGACCCGAGGCTTTTGCTAGGCACCCGTCCCAAGCCTTACCAAGAGCGCTCGTTTACCGGCGCCTTACAGGTTTGGTGTAGCCGCGGGTTGTTTGGCACGCCGCGTTGTTGCCCGCACATGACGGGAACACGCGAATTGCCTTCGTTGACAGAAGCGTACAGATATGAACCACGCTTGCTTCTGTATCCAATCCACTGATGTGCATGTAGATGCAATGTAGGTTATGTGAGCACAAGAGATGTTGACGTTGTTTTTTTCTGATCGCAGCGGGTCAAGACCGTTTTGTATGCGGGCGTGCTGTCCAGCACGCAGTGCAACCATCCAAAACTTGAAGGCTGGCCTGCCCATGCGGCAACGAGCGAGCGGGTGAGCAGCAGCAGGGGCACCAGCACGAAACGACCCAGCAGCAACACAATCCATGGGGGGGAGGCGGAAGCGGGAGCAGCAGGGAAGTTAGAGTCTGGGAGTGGGGAGCCCACCACTCCGGGCAGCTTCGGGCTTCTTGTCTCACGATGCTCGGGCCATTCCGGCGACCCCTGGAAGAGGATGTGTCCAGCCTTCCGCCTCCTCCTCCTCCTCCGATGTCGTAGGTGCTGTTTGCCACTTCCCGTCTGCCTGCGTGCAGTGTTGCTGGCGTGTTCTCCTCGTCCTCCGCGTGCGCTGCGGGGCGCCTCTCTTCGGGACCTCGGGTGCGGCCGCTCGGAAACGCGGAGCCTCTTCGGGGCTTCTTTCCTGGTGGGCTTCGTGCTGCCTTCGTGGCCTCTTGGAGGACGAGGAGGAGGAGGCGGAGGAGGCGGAGGAAGAGGAGGCGGAGGAGGAGGAGGAGGAGGAGGACGAGGAGGAGGACGAGGAGGAGGACCTCTCGTGTGGCCTCTCCAGGGCTTCTGGGGCCTCTCGGTGACATGTCAGGTGTGTGTGTGTGTGTGTGTGTGTGTGTGTGTGTGTGTGTGTGTGTGTGTGTGTGTGTGTGTGTGTGTGTGTGTGTGTGTGTGTGTGTGTGTGTGTGTGTGTGTGTGTGTGTGTGTGTGTGTGTGTGTGTGTGTGTGTGTGTGTGTGTGTGTGTGGGGGGGGGGGCGCGGCCCACTCAAACTTCCCCTCTTGGGCCGCTCGTGGTCCCCGCCTGGGGTCCTCTCGAGGGCCTGTTTGGCTTCCGTGGGGTCCTCTGGCGTCGGGAGCAGAAGGGCCCCTAACCCTAGTAGCACGATGAGGGCGCGTCCTCACTGAGGTATCCGTCTTCGCACTGGCGATCATGGTTCTGGGCGGTTTGGTCCAGTACATCTGCAGAAGCGACCCCCTATGCCTAATGTTCTTGCCCTCCTAACTTGGGTCCCCTCCCAACGGGTCAGGGGTCCTTTTATGGTTAATCACTCGTCGTGGTTCCCTCGTGGGCGTTCCTTGTGCTCTCGCGGGGTCCTCCTGGGGCCGCGGGGGGGGGGGCCAGTCTGGCGGGGCCTCGCGGCCCGCCTTCATAGGGCTTGCAGAAGCCCGAGGAGGAGAGAACGCTGGTGCTAGGAACGGGGAGGTGTTCAACATTAGCCAGGCGATCGCAAACATGGAGGGGGAGGAGGAGGAGGAGGAGGAGGAGGAGGAGGAGGAGGAGGAGGAGGAGGATGAGGAGGAGGAGGAGGAGGAGGACGAGGAGGATGAGTGGGGCCTTCGGTGGAGCTCCCCATGGGGCCATGAAATGCTGTCCTGGGTGGTGGATGACGCATGCGGGCGGTCCCACTGGAGCCTTCGGTGGAGCTCCCTATGGGGCCACGAAATGAGGGAGGAGCGGGAGGAGGAGCGGGACGAGGAGGAGGAGGAGGAGGAGGAGGAGGAGGAGGAGGAGGAGGAGGAGGAGGAGGAGGAGGAGGAGGAGGGGGGGGTCAGGCGATCGCAAACATGGATCAAGGGGGCGTGGAGTAGCGACGGGTCCCGTTTCCACCGGCAGTCGCGGATTTCCGCCGCCGAGCGAGGCGGCATTGGCCGCATTTTTGGGAGGGCACCTCCCTCGATCCATGGACTCGGCGACCGCGCGCCAAATCCATGGATCGCTAATATATGTCTGCGCTCCCCCCAAGAAATTAGGTCAATCTCATACTCATCATTACTTATCGCTTCGCTCACTCCGCCAGCCCATTTCGCATCCCGGGGGCTGCATGGTAGGGCGGGTAGGATTGTCCTCGCGGAGATCTTTGGAGGTGTGACTCGCACCATGTCGAAAAGAGCCGACAGACTGGCCCAGATGGCGCCAAGATGTCTCAAGAGAGCTCCAGCAGAGTTTCGAGACGTACCTAAGTTGTGGGTTGTGGGTCTCTTCGGAGGGCTCTCGGGAGCCTCCGGGGAGCAGTTGTAAGGCCTCTGGAGAGCCTCTTGGGTGCTTCTTGGGGGCATCTGGGGGCTTCCTGGTTCCTGGGGGCCTGTTGGGCGTCTTGGGAGCCTATTTGGGGGCCTCTTGGGGGCCTCTTGGAGGCCTCTTGGGGGCTCTGGGAGGTTCCTGGGCGCCTCTTGGGGCCGCGAGCTCGAAATGTCTGTTCGGGTTCCCCCTCTGGGCATCCTCTTGGGGCCATCCTGGGGCCGTCTTGGAGTCTTGGAGTCTTGGAGGCATACTGGGCTATCTTGGGGCCTTCTTGAGCCAATCGGGTGTCCTCTTGGAGACTTCTTGTGCCGTTTTGGAGCGATATTGGGCGGTCGGCAGCTCGAAACGGCGGTACAGCCCAAAACATCGTCAGACAATTCAGGCAAGATGAGTGATCTGTGCTGGGGTCTCTCGAAGTCCTCTTGGCACCCTCCTGGAGCGTTTGGGCGCTTCGTGGGCCGTCTTGGGGCAACGTCTTGGAAATCGCTCTTGGCCCTGGGCCGTGGCGCGCGCCACCCTGCTGGCGCCTCATTGGGGCGCTTGGGGGTTCGCTTAGGTCGGGCCTGTCCCCCTAAAGTGTGATCTTGGCAGAAAAAACAAAATACGAAATACACCAAACATGATCAACCATATTCAAAACATCGTTCCCAATGTTTCCCAACCACCCTGTGGTGTTGGGTCCTCATTCTGAAGAGACGATCCCCGTGTTCCCTCCTTCCTATCTTCCTTCCTCCCTCCCTTCCTTCCTTCCTTCCTTCCTTCCTTCCTTCCGCCTCCCTCCTCCTCCTCCTCCTCCTCCTCCTCCTCCTCCTCCTCCTCCTCCTCCTCCTCCCGCTCCTCCCTCATTTCGTGGCCCCATAGGGAGCTCCACCGAAGGCTCCAGTGGGACCGCCCGCATGCGTCATCCACCACACAGGATAGCATTTCATGGCCCCATGGAGAGCTCCACCGAAGGCCCCAGTGGGACCGCCCGCATGCGTCATCCACAACCCAGTGCAGCGTTTCGTGGCCCCGTAGGGGGCTCCACCGAAGGCCCCAGTGGGACCGCCCGCGTGCGTCATCCACCACCCAGCACAGCGTTTCGTTTCCCCACAGGGAGCTCCACCGAGCGTCATTCACCACCCAGCACAGCACTTCGTGGCTCCATAGGGGGCTCCACCGAAGGCTCCAGTGCGACCGCCCGCATGTGTCATCCACCACCCCGTACAGCGTTGCCGCAGAAGGGGGCTCCACCGAAGGCCCCAGTGGGACCGCCCGCTTGCGTCATCCACCACCCAGTACAGCGCTTCGCGGCCCCATATGGGGGCTCCACCGAAGGCCCCCATTGGAACCGCCCGCGTGCGTCATCCACCACATAGTACATCGCTTCGTGACCCCAGAGGGAACTCCACCGAAGACCCCAGTGGGACCGCCCGCATGCGTCATCCACCACCCAGTACAGCGTTTCGTGGCCTCGTGGGGAGCTCCACCGAAGGCCCCAGTTGGACCGCCCGCATGCGTGATCCACCACCGGGTACAGCGCTTCGTGGCCCCATGGAGAGCTCCACCGAAGGCCCCAGTGGGACCGCCCGCATGCGTCATCCACCACCCAGCACAGCATTTCGCTGCCCCACAGGAAGGTCCACCGAAGGCTCCAGTGGGACCGCCCGCGTGCGTTATCCACCACCCAGCACAGCATTTCGTGGCCCCGTAGGGCTCCACCGAAGGCTCCAGTGGGACCGCCCGCATGCGTCACCCACCATCCAATACAGCGTTTCGTGGCCCCGTATGGGGGCTCCACCGAAGGCCCCAGCGGGACCGCCCGCATGCGTCATTCACCACCCAGTACAGCGTTTCGTGTCCCCACAGGGAGCTCCACGTAAGGTCTCCGTGGCGGAAGTCGCATGGCGGCCCAGTGGCGGAGTTCGCATGGCGGCGATGTTCGATTTCTGAATTGTGCTGTTTTTTTCGACGTATTGAGGCCGCTTTCGGGCTGCGCATCCCGGGCGGGAGCCAGCCTGCTCGCTCTTTCTGCTCCGCGCAGCGGGCGACCCGCGCGCGTCGCCGGGACCCCTTCGGGGCGACCAGCGCGCGTCGCGGGGACTCCGTGCGGCGCCGCGCCCGCAGCCTTGGACGTGGGCGTGCACGGGCAAAAAAGGGAGAAGAAGAACGGGAAGGAAGCGGGCGCGATCCTCGTGAGAGGCGCACCGGCATGGGCGTCGACATTTCTGCACGTAGACTCACGCGCGCGCAAACTCACCTACAATCAGACTCACTCGCTCTCAGTCTCTCGCACACAGACCTACCGTCTTCGCTCGCGTTGCGTGCCTCGCCACGCATGTCGGCACGCCCCTCGCGCGCTTCGTGGCCCCATAGGAAGCGCGGGCGAAGATGGCATTCATAACTGCGGTATTCACCGCTGCATATGGTTGGGTCCTTCGCCAGGTTTTTTTGTGTGATTGTTTTCGAATATACCCCCTGAAGAGGGACAGGCCCGACTTAAGGGGTCGCCGAGGCCGCGCCCAGAAACTCTGGAACCTCTGATCCGACCTTGCCCGGACCGTGCCGGGGTATTTTTCGTCGGCGGACCCCTGGGGGCCGCCGCGCGCGCGAACTAGAAGCAGATTGACGTTTTTGCCGGAGATCTTAGCACGCATCTGGCCCGTCGGACTGGCGAACTTTTCTTTTGTAGCCTTGACGCCCCAGCGTCTCGTAAGTCCTTTGGCTTCAGCGGCGGTTCACAGTCATCTCTTTGCGCGTCGCTCCTATCGTATTCATCCGTCTTCCTGGCTGCTGTCAGGAATTAGTCCGTGCCCTTGGCCTCCTTTGGTGTTCGATGGTGCTGAATTGTCATCGCCCAACCTCTAATTGAATGTCAAACGCACTCCAAAACCATATTTTCCTTGTGTGCAGTATCATCCTTTCAAGTTCAGAGGTCCATCAACCCATCTCAACATAGCATTCGCTGGTGAAAGAGCCTCCTCGATTGCCGTTCGCTTATCGTAATTCAGGCCTGATCCTTTCAAGTAGTCGTGATGTTGATTGTGTGTTTGGCAAGAAGACTTGACGGCGGCGTGTGGCTATCTCCTACCATCGGTTGAGGTCGAGTTGTCAGTTGCACATTCACCCAACAGAGCAGAACCCACAACCACTCTACAGCCTTACTGGAATTTGTTGAATGCGACAACCCCGCTGTCAAAGTACTCGTGCACACTCGTTTGGATGATTTCGATGGCCTTCGATACTTTGGTACTTGGTTACTCGTCGTTCTCGGGCGTACCAGTGACACGACCATAATCACACATAATCGAAACTGCGTCCTCGATGCCGACACCTTATGCAAACCGCCGACGTCCGCACCTCCTGTTGCCTTCATTGATCGCCTTGTTCACGTTCGCCAGGGCCGCGACACAAGGAACTATCATCGCCCTCTGGCCCTGTTCGGCATGAAGCGCTGGATCCGCTCGGAGCTGACGTGGCAACCATGGGATCTCTCCCGTCGCCTTTCGCAAAGAAGAACCTTCTTATAGTTGGTCGGTGGGTGGACTGGCCGCGTCCGTTCTCCCATGAGGTGGCACCGTGACACCCTTCAGACTCGGTGAGTAGCCCTGCCCTTCAACGTGACTTCAACGTCGCCGCTGGGAAGTCTATTGTACATTCCGTCGTCGAAAGACGGAGCCCTTTTCCTGCTTTTTGCCTGCTGTGGCTTTGGGCAGGGTGGGGCTGGGCATGCTTGGCCGACAGGACGGGGGGGAGAAGGACCGCGCGCGCATTCGCAGCACAGCAGGGCGGCGCGAGGAGGGGGTGCGCCGGCGCGGCCGCCGCCCGCGTGGGCGCGGCCGCCGCGCAGCGATTGCATTTGCATTCGCGGTCCACGGCGGGAGGTCCCTTGCCCCATCTTCGTCGGATTTCGGGGAACTCGACCTCGCCCGCGCGCGTGGTAAAGCCGCTCTCTCTTGTGTGATCCAACGCTGCAGCCAGCCACATATCGACCAGGGCCCGTGCAGCCTCACGTAGATAAAGCAAAGTTTGTCCCAAGACTGACTGCGCCCATCGGTCTTTCTCTCGCGCCTTTCAGAAGGTTAACCAGAAGAACAGAGCGGCCCCAGCAAAAACGCAGATCGCCTCATTGGCCTTCCGCAGCTGTCGAAGACGAAGCCCTGACAGTCCGACCCGCGATTGGCTTCTGTAGACCTCGCGTCCGATGCCATGGCCTGGGAGGCAGGTCTCTGTGATGTCTCCGCAATTCATATTCATGTTGGTACGGCCCTCAACTCATACCACCTGCCTCACGCTTGCTTCCCCTAGGCAATTCTCCCCCAACACGTCCTGCCATAGGTCTTCGTGCCGCTCCAGGTGGCTTTCCAGATGTCTTCGTGCAACGGTCTCCGTGTCGTTGTCACGACAACGACCCTGTGGCGGCGGCCGCCGCGACGACGATATTCATAATAAGTTTGATTACGATACAGTTGTTGTTGATGCTGATGGAGAGGATGATGATGATGAGGATGAGGTTGAGGATGAGGATGATAATGAAGACGAGGATGACAGTGGTGGTGATAACGATGATGATGAAGGTGACATCGGTGATGGTTGTGGCACTGATGATGCTGAAGATGACGATGCTCACGACGATAATGATGCTAATGCTGCTGATGATGATGATGCTGATGATGATGATGATGATGAAGGTGACGATGCTCATGGTCATGGTGATAGTGATGATGATGCTGATGATGATGAAGATGACGATGCTCGTGTTGTTCATGCTAATGATGATGATGATGATGATGCTGCTGATGAACATGATGCTGATGTTGATGATGAAGATAAGGGTGGCACATGCTCATGATGATAGCGCTGCTGCTGCTGATGATGATGATGATGTTGAGCATGACGATACGCATGCTGATGCTGGTTTATGATAATGATGCTGTTCATTGTTGTAACGATGCTCATTGTGATGCTGATTATGATGATGCTGATGGCGATGATGATGGTGATGATGGTGGTGATGATGATGATGAATGAGGAGGATGATGATGAGCATGAGGATGAGGGTAAGGATGCTGATGAAGAAGACTATGATGATTATGATAATGATACTGCTGCTGATGATGATGCTGCTGATAATGATGTTGATGATGAGGATGAGGATGAAGTTGAGTATGATGATCATGATGCTGATGATGATGCTGATGGCGATGGTGATGGTGATGATGATGAGGATGAGGATGACGATGATGTGATGACGATGATGAGGATGATGATGATGACGACGATGACGACGACGATGACGATGACAAATAATGGAGTGTTGGTGGCCAGGCCTCCCTCGCGCGAAGATGACAGTGGCGACGCCGACGATGACGAGGACGCCCGCGGGAGGCGCGCGCGCGCCTCTGTCGCGACGCCCAGGGCACCGGAGCGCAGCCCCGCCATACCAGCTGCCGCGGGCGGGTCAGGCCAGACTCGGCATCCTTCGGCACCCCCCAAACATAGCTATACTATGTGTCCGTCGGCCCCGCAAGGGCGACGCGCACGTCAAGAAGGAGGAGGAGGAGGAGGAGGAGGAGGAGACGGAGGAGGAGGAGGAGGAGGAGGAGGAGGAGGAGGAGGAGGAGGAGGAGGAGGAGGAGGAGGAGGTAGAGGAGGAGGAGGTAGAGGAGGTCAGCTCAGGTCGGCTAGCTCCTTGAAGTCTATTCGCAACATAGCCGCCTCGTGTAATGAGACCTCCGAGCGTCGCATCCGCGACGGTCCTTCCCGATCGGAACCGCTGCTGGGCCCGCACGTCCTCTCGAGCAGAGCTTTCGAGGGGACGAGGAGGAGGGATGATGATGATGATGATGATGATGATGATGATGATGATGATGATGATGATGATGATGATGATGATGATGATGCTGATGATGCTGATGATGATGATGATGATGATATGATGATGAGGAGGAGGAGGAGGAGGAGGAGGAGGAGGAGGAGGAGAGGAGGAGGAGGGAGGAGAAGGAGGAGACGAGGACGCGAGGAGGAGGACGAGGAGGAGGAGAGGAGGAGGGAGGACGAGGAGGAGGAGAGAAGGAGAGAAGCAGGAGGAGGAGGATATGGGAGGAGAGGAAGATGGGGAGGAGGAGGCGTAGGAGGAGGAGGAGGAGGAGGAGGAGGAGGGGAGGAGGAGGAGGAGGTGGAGGTGAGGTTGGAGGAGGAGGAGAGGAGGCCGAGGAGGAGGTAATTTGGAGAGGAGGAGGAGGAGGAGGAGGAGGAGGAGGAGGAGGAGGAGGGGAGGTGGAGGAGGGAGGAGGTGGAGGAGGGGGGAGGAGGAGGAGGAGGGGGGAGGAGGGTCGAGGAGACGCTACCGTGGATCAGGGCGCGCGGACCAGCGGCGGGCCTCGTCCTCGTACGACATCGGTGCGCGTTCCTGGCCCGCGCCGCACCGTCTTGAAGCACCGAGAGCGCCCAGAAGTTGGAAACCATAACTAAAAAACAAGCAGGAAATCCCCAATGTAAAAGAAATCGTGAGGGGGCGCGGGGGAAGGCTGATGGGGGGGGGGGGGCAAGGGGAGGCAGGGCGAGGCAGAGGGGAGGGGGCGGGGGTGGGGGCGAGAGTCGTGCCGCGGGGGTCACTTGCCTCGTGCCTTGGGGGGTCCTCGTTTGGGGTCCGCGGCCCCGTCGTCCAGGGGGGGCGCACGTGTGTGCCCCCAGCAAAGGATCGAGGGCGGGAAGGCGTTGGGGGGGATGGGCGAGGATGGGAAGGGTGAGAATGATGAGGGGGAGGGTGCGGAGGGGGAGGGTGCGGAGAAGGAGGTGAGGAGGAGGAGGAGGAGGAGGAGGAGGAGGAAGAGCAGGAGGAGGAGGAGGAGGAGGAGGAGGAAGAGGAGGAGGAAGAGGAGGAGGAAGAGGAGGAGGAGGAGTGGGAAGGGGAGAAACGGGAAGGAGGAGGGAGAAGGATCGAGGAGACGCAGCCGTGGAACAGGGCGCGCGGACCAGCGGCGGGCCCCCCGTCCTCGTACGACATCGGTGCGCGTTCCTGGCCCGCGCCGCACCGTCTTGAAGCACCGAGAGCGCCCACAAGTTGGAAGACATAACCAAAAAAACAAGCAGGACGTCCTCCATGTATAAGAAATCGTGAGGGAGAGAGGGGGGGGGCGCCGGGGAAGGCTGAGGGGGGGGGGGGCAAGGGGAGGAAGGGCGAGGCAGGGGGGCACTGGTCTCGTGCCTCGGGGGGTCCCTGCCCCGATCCTCAGAGCAGGCGCCCCCGTGCCGGGTCCGCCCCGCGGCCCCATCGTCCAGGGGTGGCGGGCGTGTGCCCCCAACGGCGGGGCGAGGGCGGGAAGGCCCGGGGGGTGGGCGGGTTAGGACTGGGGAGGGTGAGAGTGGTGAAGAGTGTGGGGGGGGAGGGGGAGGAGGAGGAGGAGGAGGAGGAGGAGAGGAGGAGGAGGAGGAGGAGGAGAAGGAGGAGGAGGAGGAGGAGGAGGAGGAGGAGGAGGATGAGGAGGAGGGGAGAGGAGGAGAGGAGGAGGAGAGGCAAAGGAGAAGGAAGGAAGAAGAAGGAAAGGAAAAGGAGAAGGGAGAGAGGAGGGAGGAGGAGGAGAGGAGGAGGAGGAGAGGAGGAGGAGGAGGAGGAGTAGGAGGAGGAGAGAGGAGGAGGGAGGAGGAGGGGAGGAGGAGGAGGAGGGAGGAGGAGGAGGTAGTAGCAGGGGAGGAAGAGGAGGAGGGGGAGGGCGGGGGAGGGGGGAGGAGGAGAAGAACGAGGGCGAGGAAGGGGAGGGAGGAGGAGGAGGAGGAGGAGGAGGAGGAGGAGGAGGAGGAGGAGGAGGAAGAGGAGCAAAAGGAGGAGGAGGAGGAGGAGGAGGAGGAGAAGCAGGAGGAGGGTGGGAGGAGGGCCAGTGCAAACCCAAGGCTCATCAACGATGTTGCAATTCACCCTCCCCCAAGTTCCCTCATCGCATGGCCCTGCAAGGAGTTCTTTTCACGGAGGGAAGTGCCCCGTTGACGTCGCAGGGCACCCTCCCTCTAAGTTCTCTCGTCGTAGGGCCCTACAGTGATTCATCTCCACTGAGGGAAGGTCTCCGTTGGAAGACAATCGGTTGAAAAGCCGGAAATGTGCCAGAGCACCATTTCTGGGACCTCCGCGCGCCGCGAACCAGAGTTATTATTGCGTCTCGACGGCCCTGAGCCGTGCCAGAACACCATTCCCGGGACTTCAACACCGCGAATCAACGTGGATGTTTTGTATTGGCATTCCGACATCGCACCAGAACGCCATTTCTGGGACGTCAACCATGAGAGTCCTTGAAACTGCTACTAACTTTTGAGCGAATGCACGCGGCGTTGAAATGGAGCCGCCCTCCATCCGTGAAGCTGTTGCAAACGTTAGAGATGAATGTGAGCGGCGCTAAGGCGAGAAACACGTGTTGAAAGCACCCGCCCTACATCTGCGGAGCAGCTGCATGCTTACAAAGACAATGTGCGCGGCGCTAAGGCGAGAGCCACATACATGTTGAAGCCGACCCTCACTCCATCCGTATGATTGCTACGAACTTTTCAGACGAATGTGCGCGGCGCTCAGGCGAGAGCCACATTTTGAAAAACCACCCGCCTTTCACCCGTGAAACTGTTGC
>CAUYUJ010001969.1:542687-570187 GCA_963575745.1 Prorocentrum cordatum | reverse complement strand
CGGCCTGCGGCGCGGGGGCGCCTGCGATGCTCGGGGGGCCCGGCGGCCCTTCTCCGATCCCCCCGCCCAGACCCCTTCGAGTATGGTGAAAAAGTCGTGGCGGGAGGCTTTTCCTTATTTTTGGCTCCTGGGGGCTCTCACCGGGCCTCGGGACACGGCTCGGGATGAAAACCCGGCCCAGGGGAATGTGTCGAGGCCCCTGAGGGTCGACGGCCTGACAAAAATCTTGACGTCGGGGGTCTGGGCGAGCGGCGAGCATGTCCGTATCCGCGCCCTCGCGGTGTGGATGCCAAAGAGCGGTCCTGCAGGCGCGCAGTCGAGCGGGCACGCTCCGCCCGGGGCAGGTGCGAACAAGCGCGCCGTATCCGCGGGGCCGCGGCCCAGGGGATTGTTCCGCGAGGCCGCGGATACGGATGTGTTGTCCGCCCCCTGTTCTCTCCCATCCCAGATCTCCAATCTATGTAGACACGATGCGTTTGGTTTTCTTCTGCTTGTGCCCATCCGACAGGTGGGGGTCGCCAGGTTTTCAGATCAGACCTCCCGAGCAGCCCACCCAGCAAACCGCGGCCGCGAGATCCCCTAAGTCCACCGAGCGTCCCCCGAGTATGCCGCCCTTCGGCGCCGTCGACGAGGACGGCACAGCTCAACACAACAGCGCATAACAGAGCATAGGGGATCGGAGGAGGAGGAGGAGGACGAGGAGGAGGAGGAGGAGGAGGATAAGGAAGATTCGGAGGAGGAGGAGGAGGAGGAAGATTCGGAGGAGGAGGATTCGGAGGAGGAGGAGGAGGATGAGGATGACAGACCATCACCGAACACGACATGACAGACCAGAGCATGGCAGGACAGGGCATGGCACAGCAACAGATGGCATGGCAACACATCAGACTTGCACCCGCTTCAGAACACCTCAGCGCTGGCGGCGACGGCACCCCTGCCCGCGGACGCCCGACGCCCGAGTCCGACGTCGGGGTCAGCTCCAAAAAATTGGCTAGGGCGGGGGGGGGCCGGTGTTGGGGCAGGGGCAGCGCAGCACTTGGAAGTGCGAGCATGACAGTCCCGAGGAGCAGAAGGAGGAAGAGGAGGAAGAGGAGGAAGAGAGGGGGAGGAAGTGGAGGAACAGGAAGAGGAGATGGAGGGGGATAGAGCGGGAGGAGGAGAGGAGGAGGAGGAGGAAGAGGAGGAGGAGGAGGAGGAGGAGGAGGAGGAGGATGAGGAAGGATGAAGGATGGAGGAAGGCAAGGGGATCGGAGGAGGAGGAGGATAAGGAAGATTCGGAGGAGGATGAGGATGAGGAGGACAGGTACAGAAGGTCTCCGTTGGGCATCGCCCGAAACAGCATATTTGTTGTCTTGTTTTGTTGTGCTTCGTTTTGACTTTTTCTGCCTCTGGGTTTAAGTCGCCCAGAGGGGTTTTGGAATCTATGGGGTTTGAGGACCACTCTTCGTCGCCGATGCATCGCCGATGCGGCTGGATCGTCAGCCAAGTTTTCTCCAAACCGACGGTGCCGACGCTTTCCCCCGTCGCCAACGCATTGGCGACGCGGCGCGATCTTACAACCCCATCTACCTTGACCCCATGTATTCGCCCGCGAGTGGACAAACCCAAAAGACGGCTTAGGGTGAAAAGCAAGCCCTGGGGGAAGGGTTTGTAGTTCCCAGGACCTCGTGTTGGACAAATCAAGACGTCGAATCGGGATCGACCAGTGGGGATACTCCGAGGCCATGGTGTTACTCTCGGAGCTGATTTTCCCAGGACCCTTGGAGGCACATGATACGGATGATGTGTTTGTTTCCCCCAGGGGCCCTGACATGTTCATTGTGCATCGCCTGTCGAGGACCCGGGACGCGGATTTTTGAAAGTGGGCGCGTGGGTGCTGGCCGAGGCGCCTGCTGATGTTCGCAAGCAGTTGTGCGCGGATCCTGGGGCCGCACGGATTCTGGCCAGATCCTGGCGCTCCTAAGCCTCATGTTCCCCGCTTTCGCGCCTGCTGGTGTACAGTGGAGACCCATGCCAAGAAACACCCTGCTTGCCTCCAGGGTGCCCTGGGTTTCTTGGGTTTCGATGCTTTTGCCATGGAAAGCGTGACGTTCCCACACCAAAAAACCAATGGACGTCCTGGAGTCTCAGGGTTTAGGGTTTCTTGCGGAAGGTTTCTTGTAGACTGGCCTCCACGGTAACCCGACGTGGGCTCGGAGCAGTCGAGATCGGTCCAGAGATCGTCCTCCGCCTGCCAGTAGTGTTTTTTTGTCAGCGTCGCGGGAAAGGTACTCTGAGTTTCTTAATAAGCGTCGGGGGGGCGTCACCCCCGCCGACAGCCCCACATCGACCCCCGTCGCGGGCAGCCACCGCGCGTCGAAGGCGCTCCGACCCCCGTCGCGGCGCGACGACGAGGCGAGGTTGATCCCCGTCGGGGGCGTATCCCCCCACGCTTATTAAGAAACCCAGAGTAAGCCAAGTTCGTTGGATTTTCGTATTTCGGCTTCCCCTGGCTTTTCCTTGGCAGTCCCCCTGGCCTCCCTGGCCTTTCCCTGGCAGCTCCCTGGCTTCCGTGGCCTTTCCTCGGACGGGGCCAGGACGAGGACAACTCCGTTCCAGAGCGTGCCAGAACGCTATCAGAGCGCTCCTGGACGCTCTGAGAAGACCGCGGCGCCCGAGACATTTTCCAGAGCCGCCGGATCTAGGAGATTCCCGGTTCATCCTCACCCACATTTATCCTCGTTCTGGCTTCGTCATAGTTCCTTGCCCTGAGCGACGGTTCTTCCCTGGTTTTCCCTCGGCAGTTCCTCTTTAGACCTCCCCTGCCCAGGCCATCACACTCCTGTCGGGACGTGTGACTCTTTGTAGCTTGCCTAGAGTCGGGCATGTCCCCCTGCAGGAGGGATATGCAAAAATGGTAGAACCTAGTCTGGTGACGATGTTTCGTACTCTTTTGACTAACGTTGTTTTCCTTGACTATTATGTTTTTTCTTCTACAATCCGCCTGTCGGAGGACATGCCCGACCTGAAGCTTGCTCTCCGCGGACTCTAACCCCCAGCAGTCGGACCCCCATGACCAGGCAAACGATATCCCCGAGCCAATATGTTTCTCCGACAATGTGATTTTCTTAGTTTGCCCTCTGCGGACTCTAAACCCCCAGAAGCCTAACCCCCATGACCAGGCAAATGAGATCCCCTGGCTTCAACTGCGCGCAAGAGTGACCCTTCGCCGGAGTGACATCTGGTGCGGGCCCACGGGATCCCCCGGACCGCCGAGCGTGATGCCACCGTGGCGCCCCAGAGGAGGCGCACCACAGGCCATTCTTGCCCCGGGTCACTCGTGCGCGTAGCCGCTGGTTCATCATCGTCAGAAGCATCCCACAGTATAGTTCCCCATATCCTAAGATGGGGTTCTTGTTATTACTTGGACGCCTCCTACTCCTCCTTCTCCCTCCTCCTCTTTTCTCCTCCCCTCCTGTCGGACTTACTCATACTCCCACTTGCTCATACACAGACTTACTCATACTACTCACACCCAGACGTACTCATACACAGACTCACTCATACCCAGACTTACTCATACACAGTATTAGTCATACTCAGACTTACTCATACCCAGACGTACACATACACAGACTTTCTCATACACAGACCTACTCATACCCAGACTTACTCATACACAGACTTACTCATACACAGACTTACTCATACTCAGCACCCCTAAGGGGAGCCGCCAGGGGTGGTTGCACGGGCTCGTTCGCGGCCATTTTGTGGGGATGTCTCAGGCGGTTTGCCTGTTTCTGGGCCCAACATCCTTCGCTTGGAGAGCAGATTGTGAGGATGTCTCAGGCGGGGCGCTGGTTTCAGCACCCCTAAGGGGAGCCGCCAGGGGTGGTTGCACGGGCTCGTTCGCGGCCATTTTGTGGGGATGTCTCAGGCGGTTTGCCTGTTTCTGGGCCCAACATCCTTCGCTTGGGAGCAGATTTGGAGGATGTCTCGAGCGAGGCGCTCATTTCAGCACCCCTAAGGGGAGCCGCCAGGGGTGGTTGCACGGGCTCGTTCGCGGCCATTTTGTGGGGATGTCTCAGGCGGTTTGCTTGTTTCTGGGCCCAACATCCTTCGCTTTCGGAGCAGATTTGGAGGATGTCTCGAGCGAGGCGCTCATTTTCACCCCCCAGGTGGGCCAGATTTTGAGGATGTCTCGATCGGTTTGCTTGTTTTGGTGGCCAGGCTCGTGGGCGCAGATTCTTCTCAGGATGCCACAGGAGGCTCCAACAGGCTCCAGGAGGCCCCAGGAGACCACATGAGGTCCCAGGAGGCATCAGGAGGCCACAGAAAGACTCAAGAGGCCACAGGATGTCCCAAGAGGCTCCAGGAGGCCCCAGGAAGCTCCAGAAGGCCTCAGGAAACCACAGGAGGCCCCAGGAGGCAACAGGAAGCGCCAGGAGGCCTCGGAAGGCAACAGGAGGCCCCGAGAGGCCCCAGGAGCAGGAGGCCTCAGAAGGCAACAGGAGTGGCTCCAATCCCATGTGTTTTACGTATGCTCCTATCGATTGGGCCTCACCTGGAGCACGATTCTTTGATGTTCTACGTATGTTTCTATAGATGGTCCTTCTCCTGTGTACACAATCCTAAATGTTTTACTCATGTTCCTATGTATTGGGCCTCTCCTGGGGCACGAGTCCTTGGTGTTTTACGCGTGTTCCTATAGATTGCCCTTCTCCTGTGGCTCTAATCCGCAATGTTTTATGTACGTCTGTTGCTATAGATTGCGCCTCTCCTGGGGCACGAAACCTTCCTAGGAGGTCCCAGGAGGTCCCAAGAGGCTCCTGGAGACCCCAGGAAGCCCCAGTAGGTTTCAGGAGGCCCCAGGAGGCCCCAGGCTCATGCACAGAGACGCGCTCGTACTACTGAGGCTCATTCACACTCCAATTCATTCGCAGTTAGATTGATGTCCAGACCGTCACAACTGAAGCCCGTTAATATTCGAAAGCTCTTGCGCCTAGACATTCACGGCGGACAGGTCCATGCGAGTAGATGCACATATGGGGCGTCCCACGCAGTGAATAATTATTTACAGTGGAAGCCCGTGCAAAGAAACTCCCTGCTGGCCTCCAGGGTGCCCCGGGTTTCTTGGGGTCCGAGGCTTTTGCTGCGGAGAGCGCGACGCTCCCACGCCAAGAATCCATGGACGTCCTGGCGCCCCAGGGTTCAGGGTTTCCTGTGGAAGGCCTCTTGTGGACCGGCCTCCGCTGCCCGTGTTGGGCAGGATCCTCGGCCAGCTCTCCCAGCGCTATGCCCCCTCCCTGTCGGCGGGCGGTCGCTGCGGGACCCAGGGGAGACGGCACCGTCCCCACCTCGGGGGGTGCGGTGGAAGGGGGGACGGGCCGCCCTGCCAGTCCAGGGGCTTCCCGGTGGGGGGTGGGCACGGGCCTGCCGTTGAGAGTCGGCGTTTCTGGGGTTCCAGAGCCCAGTCTGCTTCGAGCGCCTTCCTGCTTCAAGGATCGATGAGCACTGAGCATCGGCTGTGTTGTGTCATGCACTGGGAGGACCTGAACCCGATCTACTTTATCCGCCTTCCTACTTCGTGTGTTTACCCACTTCTTCCGACAGACGTGTATGGTTTTATTGTGAAGGCCTCGCAGCTGGTGCCGATGACCCTGAAGGGGGACGACGACGACAACGGCGGCGGCGGCGACGACGACGACGCTGACGTGGGCCAGAGGGATGCTTCTTGGGGTCTCTTCGGAAGGCGTTCGGGGGCCTCGGGGGAGGAATTCTGGGTAATCCTGGGGGCCTCTTGCGGTCCTCTTTGCTTCTTGGGGCCTCTTCGGGCTTCCTGGGAGCCTCTTGGGTGCCTCTTGGGGCCTCCTGGGGATCTCTTGGGGCCTCCTGGGGGCCTCTCTGGGCCGCGGGCTCGAAATTCCCGTTCGGGTCCCCCGTCTTGGGCACTCTCTGCGAGCCGTCCTGGGGGCCTCGTGGGCCGTCTGGGAGGCGTCGTGGGGGTGTTCTGGGGCCTCTTGTGCTGTCTGGGGGCCCTCCTGGAGGCCTCTTGGGCCTGGGGGCGACCTTTGGGGCCTCTGGGGCCGTCTTGGAGCGGCGGGGAGCAGAAAAGGCGAGACCTCCCAAATCCTGGAGAAACCAAAGGGAATTCCATGAATTTTGCCTCGTGGGGTCCTTCTCGGGGATGCTCTCGGAGGCTTCTTGGGACGTCTTGGCGGCCTCCTGGGCATTCTGGAGGGCGTGAAGACCTTCGGGACCGATAGTTTGGCCACTGGGAGCCCTCTTGGACCGTCTCGGGGGCCTGTTGGGGCACTCTTGGCCTGTCTTGGTATTTTCGAAGGCCCCGGGACCATGAGGGGGTGATGCGTATCTGGCCCCCCCCCCCCCGGGCATCCCCTCCCCCCCCCTCCCCCCCCCTAATCACCGCCCGGGGACCTCCCCCCTTCCCGATGGGGAAGGGACCAAGGGCTCCCCTTCGACTCGACAACGACATTGCTAGACTCTTCCTTCGCTGACAGGCAGGAGGGAGCAGGGAACAGGGGACGACGGAGACGACGACTGGCGGAGGCGACGACTCGAACAGACAAGCCCACGCGCCGACGGGGTCGGCGGATTCTCGGTGACCCCAAAACAGGGTGGTGACGGATCGCGTGGTGACCTCGGTATCCCGAGAGACGCCTCCGCGCGGTCCGTCACCGCACGGCTCTGTTGGACCTCAGAGGCCCGAGTCCTCACACCCGTGCGGCGACCCCGAAGGCTCAATTTCCGAGGCGGGGTCTCTACGGGACCGCCGCCTGGAGGATCAATTTCCGGGGATCTCTGCACGGGCGGTGGATATGAACATATTCGGGCTCCCGGGGGCCAACGTACGTGTGTCCGGGCACCGGGACGTCGGTTCCCGGGCGGTGGATGCGTGGATGGCCCCCGCCTCGCACATGTGCGCACCTCACGGTGTGGCCACGGCACCGTCTGGGGGCCGCGGCATCTCGAGGGCGTCGTGGGAGATCTGGGCGCGAGCCGAGGGGTTCGCAGAGGTCGTCGGGGCCCCCGCGACTCCGTGCAGGTCGCCGCGCGCGGCCTCCCGTGTCCTGTGCCTTCGAGGAGGCGGAGGAGGAGGAGGGGGAGGAGGGGGAGGAGGAGGAGGAGGAGGAGGCGAGCCCAGGGAGTCGCTCTCGAGGGCACTGTCCTCCGTGTTCCTCTCGCCACCCTCTCTCTCTGTCCTTTCCCCCTCTTCCTCCCGTTGGCCCCCCCCCCGCTCCCTGCCTACCCGTCCCGTATCCTGGGCCTCCTCCACTTTGCCGCTTGCATCCCTTCTCCATCTTTAAAACCCCATTATCTTTGCTGTTTTGCTCCGCATGTACGATTCTTTGGCTCGAATTTCGACACGGTCACAAAGACGGGGGGGGAATTTGGGCTCTCGCACTCGCGCCGCGCAGTTTCGCTTTAAATGCTTGCAGCAGCTGCAAGGATGGAGGGGGGCAGTTTTCAAAATTGCGCTGTCGCCGCGCACATTCTTTTAACCTGTGCAACAGAAGGATGGAGGAGGCCTTCTTGTACGCTTCCTCTAATCGTAAGTTCTGAATATTGAACATCAGGAACCTCTGGCTGGATGGATGGATGGCGGGCCCTTTTCATAATGGGTCATCGCTCGAGAATTTCCGAACGTCATGTCATGACCAGAAGTTTGACATTGTGCATCAGTTACATGGATGGGGCGACCTCTTCTTGCAAAGCGGGGGCTCGGTGGACACCTGCTCGAAGTGCACGACCGTGTACATTTACACATGTGTGTGTTTGTATGGTTGAATTCCTTCTTACTCGCTAGAAGGATGCGGGGCAGTTCCTTCTCAAACTGGGGCTCTCACCCGAGCGGCAGGCCCGTGCGGTGCTGGCCTTTCAGGGGAGCTCTCCGTGAGAAAACGAAGGCTTGTACGGACTGGCGAGGAGGGAACCTTGGACGGGAGGAGGAGGAGGAGGAGGAGGAGGAGGAGGAGGAGGAGGAGGAGGAGGAGGAGGAGGAGGAGGAGGAGGTGGCAGGGTGTATTGCAGCGTCGCTGATGCATCTTCGACTCCATCAGATCCTCCGCCCGCTCAGCCTCCTCATCCTCCTCGTCCTGTTCCCTCCTCGGCCTCCTTGTCCTTGTCCTCCAGCCTCCTCCAGTCCCCCCCTCTGGCCACCTGTTTGCATTCTCCTCCCCCGTCCCTCCTCCTGCCTTCCAGTCTTCCCGCTTGTCCTGCTCCCGTCCTGGCCGGCCTCCGATCCCCCGTTCATGGGGGCGATAGATGAGGGCGCGGCGAGGGCTGCAGAAAAGAGGCCCTTTAGGGCCCCTGAAGGGTCTCTTTGGGCCCAGAAGGGGCCCCATGGGGTCCCCAAAAGGGCACCTCCCTTTCCTCCCCCAGTCGTCGCTTCCCCTATGAAGTCGCGCCCAACACTCCTCCCTCCCTTCCTCCCCGCCCCGCCACATCGGCCTGCTTGGGGCCCCCGCGCCAGACCCTGCGGCATGGTGGACCGATGGCCAGCCTGTCGAAAGAGTCGGCGGGCGGCGGGCGGCGGGCGGTGGGGGGGGAGGCACGGCCAGGGGCCCCGGGCCCCAGCGATCCGACGCTCCAAAAGACTGGAGCGGATGGTTTGGGGCTGTTTTCGGCCTCCATATGGGGGCCCTATCGCCCCCCGCTGGGCCTCGGGAGCGTCAAGGGACGACTCGGGACGGCACACACCGGCCCTGGGGAAGTGGTCTGGACCTCTGGGGCCCACGCATCGAAAAAACATCGGAGCAGCCGGATGTCTGGGCCCCCCGACGTTTTCCGGTTGTGCCCTTAATCACACGACGTGGGCCCTTGGAGCTTTCGACGCCTCTCCTCGCGGGCCGGCCTGCTCCCCCGGGCGGGCGGGCGCGGCCAGGACGTCGCTGCCCGAGCGCAGCCGCATTTGAGGGGAGCGCTCTGTGGGGGCCGCTCGTGCCGCTCCGGGCGCTCTGACGGGAGGCGCGCTCCCAGGCGCTCGCAGGCGCTCCCAGGCGCTCCCAGGCGCTCCCAGGCGCTTCCATGGGCGCTCGCAGGCCTCCCAGGCGCTTCCATGGGCGCTCCCGGGCGCTCCCGGGCGCTCCCGGGCGCTCCCGGGCGCTCCCAGGCGCTCCCAGGCGCTCCCAGGCGCGCTCAGGCGCTCAGGCCCTGTCGGGTCATGAAAGAGCACCACGAGTTTTTGTTTATGTTTTGTCTTTGGCCTCGTGGGGCCTTCGCCCGGCCCCGGGACCGCCACGAAGCGATCCCGGACGGAGCAACCACGGCGTCGGGGCTCTGGGCCCCGCGTGCGCCCTTGCTGCCACCGCGCCGTGCCGAGCGCGAGCCCGCTTCCCCGCAGCCGCTTCCCGGGACCGCTCCTCGCCCCCCTGGAGGAAGCGAACGGCGCAAGCACATAACATGTTCAGGCGCGGGGGGGGGTCCAGCGTCAGGAGGAGGAGGAGGAGGAGGAGGAGGAGGAGGAGGAGGAGGAGGACGAGGGAGGGGGAGGGAGGGAGGAGGGAGGGAGGGGGAGGGAGGGAGGAGGGAGAGAGGGAGGGAGGGAGGAGGGAGGGGAGGAGGGAGGGAGGGAGGAGGGAGGAGGGGAGGAGGAGGAGGAGGAGGAGGAGGAGGAGGGAGGGAAGGCGAAGGAGGAGGGAGGAGGAGGGGAGGAGGGAGGAGGAGGAGGGAGGAGGAGGGAGGAGGAGGAGGAGGGGAGGGAGGAGGGAGGAGGAGGAGGAGGAGGGAGGAGGAGGAGGAGGCAGGAGGAGGAGGAGGAGGAGGAGGAGGAGGAGGAGGAGGATGCTCGAAGTGGCCCTGGCCCAAAGGTGACTTCGGCTGTCCCAGGGAGGCGCAGACGGCTGCCAGAGCACCCCTCCTGTGGCTCAGAGGGCCCCATGGGCTCCGAGACGGCGCGAAAAGCTGGGGGCACCCAGGGCCAGAGGCTCCTCCTCCTCCTCCTCCTCGAGTCGAGCCGAGTCGAGTAGCTAAAGACGTCTGTCTTGGCCGCCTATCTAAGCGTGGGGGAAAATAAAAAACAAGGACAGAGGAGAGGGGGAAAGAAGAGCAGTGACATCAGGGGTCGACATTCCACGGATCCTCTTCGGCCGCCCAGGGGAAGTCACGAAGGGTATCCACACAGTACGGCATGTCAACAGGCATGTGTGCTTCGGGCGACATATGTCCCACGAGTTGGGCAACACTAACCTCTCCACTCAAATGATTCCTGCTGACAACAACTCCCATCCAACCGGTCCTGTGTTCAACTTGGCCTCGCGGATGGAGAAGGGGGAGGGCTCCTAGGCTGAGGGGGGAAGTTGAGGCAGGGGTAGGGAACTCAACTCCGAAGAATAAACCCCTCGAGATGGAAGCCACCAGCAAGGCGGTCGCGAGCTTGTGAGCGCGATTGTCTTCCCGCACGGCCTCGCGCTCACGGACGTTCAGATCGCAACGGCCCCACGGGGAGGCATGCGTCCTGAGGGACCTATCAAAGAGAGGACGGGAGGAGGTGGGGAAGTGGGGCTCTCTCCAGGTTTCACCTCCATCGATCCAGACTGCGCACACATGTCCAGCGAGGATGAGCGGGAGGAATTGATCTCTGGCATGCTGCAAGGAGGCTCTGAGCGGAAAGAGGCCTTGTTCAGCCGCCAGTGTGGCAATGCAGTGCACTCTCGATGAGTGTCCTACAAAAAGCACAGTCGAGTTTCCAACAGCACCTTGCGGACACTCAGGGATGAGGTAGGAGGGCGGAGATGGGGGAGACAGCCCAAGATCCCTGGCAGAAATGGCGGGGTAGACCATGGGGAGGGCAGGGGCACAAGGGCACGAGACATTAAGAGTAGGCCCAATAGTCCTAACGTCGGCGAACTCGGCATAATTGTCATGTAATCCTTTCCTTCTATTTTCAGCCTGGATGGTCAGAGCTCGCTCCCTCCACTCGCGCACCTCTTCAGCAGAGGCCCGCATAGGGTGAGACTGAAGCTTCATCCGGCAACCTGGCACCCTCTTCGCATGAGCATAGAGGCGGTTGGGAGTGCGACATTCTTTCATGCAAACAGGGCAACTCGTGCCTACAACGATGTTATTCACCTGTTTTTCCTGCTTGTGAGCCTTACGAATGTGCATTGTGAAGGTACGCCTAGTGGGAGTGTGAAACCCACACGCATAGCAAATGTAGTGGAGTTGCTCCTGATAGTCGGGCTGTCTGGTGGCTTCCATGGCCCATGGGGTTCCCAACCTAGCTTGGGCATCCAACCTCTGGCTCAACGTGGTTTCGCACTCGTCCGTTCGAATGTCACGGGCTCTGGTGGCCGCGTTCTGAAGAATGTTTTTTGTTTGTTCAAACCTTTTGTGAGAGCAACGCAAGAACTGACTCCAATCTTCGATGGACCCAGTATGCGGGATCTCCGTTTTTCCTACATAGGCCGTTAAGCCACTTAAAGTCATCACGGAGCATGGAGGGCCACCCCACTTCACGTGCAGCCAGGGAGTCCAGTGTGACCAACAACCCACTGGGGGCGTGCCGTAGTAAGCGTGGCAGGTATCGGAGGCGAGCAATACGTAAGATGGTGCTCATGTCGAGCCCAGCCACGAGGAGGGGCACTTCAGCTTGGGACCCGTGATCGTTCGCGTGGTTGCCGATGGCTTGTCCGAAGGCTGCGCGATGCACGGCGGATTTGGGCACTGGCAAGTCTCTGACTGGCACGAGTGGAGAGGGGAAGACCAGACACCCAGGTTGAAATACATGCTGGGCAAAGCACAGGCCTCGCTGTACTGCACCTTCTCAGTTAAAAGGAATGTTGTTCCGGTTGCCTAGGAGCACCTTGGATGGGTCGGGTCTCACCTCGGGCCCTGGCCGTACGGTGGGCAACCTCAGAGGGTCCATTGAGCCTTTTGTCGTTCACGAGGGTCCCGAGACAGCGTACCGTAGGGTCCCGAGACAGCGTATGGTAGGGTCCCGAGACAGCGTATGGTAGGGTTACGTTTATCCTCAACCTGGCAGCGGTGTATACGCGACGGCCTCCTGGCTTGGCCAGAAGGGCGTATACACAGCTGCTGGGTTCAGGGTGGGCCTGGCCAGAGAGCAGCGGATATGTATAGTTCTCGTCGCCCTATATGGTGCGGCGGATGGCAACAGCCTCAGGGGAGGGAAGAGTGACCTGGGCACCCTGTTTCCACGCCAAATTTTCTATGGCCTTTGAGCCTGGTCCCGCGGGTCTCCTAAGCAAGTGGGTTTTGGAAACGCGAAGGCGCAGACCAGTCCGAAAACCAAGTCTCTCAACCATCTGCGCAACCTTGGCAGCGTTCGCCTGAAGGAGAGCGGGAGAGGGGGCTGAGCCAACCACAGTGAAAGCATCTACAAAAGCACCAGTGTCCCGCGGCTGACACTGTCCTTGCTGCGAGGCGAGAAGCCCAGGCACACCCTGTGGGGGCCTCCAGCCCAGGTCTTGCTCTGAAAGCTGCTGCTGCACCTGTTTGACAATGGGGGCGAACGCAATGTTAAAGACATCGGTGGCCAGCGCTGTTCCAGGTTTGCACCCCGGCATGGGCCTTTTGAAGCCCTGAGCTCCCCTAACTTGCCAGAAGCCGTGGGTCTGAGATTCCGCGAACAGAACACGAAGATGACCATTGGAAACCAGAGAATTGGCCACGGCACGAGGGGCCAGGTTTTGAAGAGCGAACGCCAGAGCAGGGTGGACGGGGAGGGTACTCATGGCCATATCAAAATCTTTTTTTTCAGCTGGCAGATTGACAACTTGCTGTCTCACGATGGTGTAAAATGCGGCACTGAGGTCATTGCTGAGAGTGATGCAAGAAACAATTGCTACATGTTGAGCCTGTAATCTGGACAGCACGAAATGGGTGACGAAATCCGTGCTCCGCCCTGGTACACCTCCACACTGGTGCGTCGTCTAGGCCCGCAGCTATCGCGAGGTTAGAAGCCCCCGTATGCTTATATGTTAAAGTTTAGAGATGGTACTGCCAAGCAACATGCTGCGTCTGGCCGTCGCAAAAGCCGCGAGCGGGCCCCCCTTACTGATGTCGATGACCTGCCCTTGTCTAGACAAAAGAGGCTCGCGAGCCGCGAATGCAACCTTGACCACGATGGGGCGCAAGATGCGCGCCGTGGCCCTGGGGGCCGCCTTGAGAATATCATAGGAGGCACCGCCAGGCCCTGCAGCAGAGCCTGAACCCACCTTATTGATGAGGATCTCGAGGTCTTGGAGGGGCATGACGTTGTTAATATCCCTGCTAACGCTGGAAGGGGGGGAAGGGGGGAGATAGGACGACTGGTTGAGGAACGTTTGAATTTCTTTAGAGCTAACCGAGAGGGCGAACCCAGTTTCTCCAAAGTGCCTCTGGAGGTCGTTGGCCGCGTCTTGAGCCGTCTCCAAGACTTTGCCCGAGGGGTCCTCACGAAGGGGGAACTTGGTGTCTTCCTTGGGTTTCTTGCTACCTAGGGCAAGCAGGCTTCGCGCGCGTTTCCACTCTTCCCGCGGGGGAGAGCCACCAATGGCCATGCAGATGCCTTCGCCTTGCCGAGCGAGGAAGGAGGAGTAGTCGAGTTCGACACGGAGCCTCCGGGGAGAGGAGGCGGAGGAGAGGAAGGAAGCAATGGAGAGAGCAAGCTCTTCACGAGGAATCCTCTTACATGTGAAATCTTGGGCCGCCGTATGCAATGAAAGCCACAGCTCCCTCACAGCACGGATGCGCCGGGCAAGGGAGAACAAGTGGTGGACCCTACTGTCTATGCCACGTGTACGCACACAATAAAGCTCAGCCTTTAATCTCTTACGAATACGCACGAGCATGATCAACGGTTCAGAGAGGTAAGGACGACGGGTGCGGACGCGTCCCCTGGCAAAGCACAGGTTGGCCTGTTCGTTGATGAACGAGGTGGCCTGCTGCAGCTGAGCTTTCGCGTTGCATCCCCACTCTTCTAGCACATACCCTTCGCGCCTGAAACGAAAGCCCCTCCTCCGAACAGGGTCATTACGTTTTTCACGATCTAAGGGGGGTGGCTACCTTTGGGCTTAAGGGCAGATGCGGTCCATTCGAGGGCGCCAACAACAGGGAAGTGGTCCTCGTGGTCCATGAGGACCTCCAAGCCATGATCAACCGTGGTGCCGCTTAAGTAACCTGCGAGGTTATTGTCAAGGAGAATGTAGTCAATCCTAGTAGGTCCTTGACCTTTGGAGGCGCATGTGCCGCCTTCCCCCGTGCATTGAAACGCGCTGGCAGCAACAAGGTTCTGCCCTGAAAGAAATTGGTGCGTGCATTCCCCGCCGGCGTCTGCTTCTTCCACGAGGCCCGCCTGCCCAACACGGTCGGAGGGCAGTGATCCCAATGATGCATTGCCGTCGATGAGAGTGATCCCGAAGGGCCATTGATCACACAGACGGCCGAGGTCTTCCCAAAACTGAACACGCTCGGAGAGTGGGCGCCTTCGGTGAGGGGCGTGAGCCACACAGATGTTACATGAGAGGCCATGGGCACTGCAGCGAACAATGAGCACACGGGGCACATCATGTAAAACTCTAAAGTGTTCAGCCTTGAAGAAAACGTGTTTACCCTTGACGGTGCCGCATGGAACACACAGGTCCACCCAGAGCTCCGTACCGAGATTGTGATGGAGATGTCCCGAGGAGAACCTGAGGTGGACCCCCCCCGAGATTCCCTTCAGCTGTTTCTCGTCGCGGCCTTCCTGAATCCCCACCAGGGCAACTCCCGCCTGATGAAACCGTTATTTGACAAGGTTAAGGCGATGGAATTTGATGGCACCCTTAGTGCCTCGCCGACGCTCTTCACGAGCAGACTGCGGATTGTACGCAGCCGCCTTCAACTGCACATGAACAGAGATCTCGTTCAGAGGTGGTTGGGCGTCGAGCTGCTGCGCATGTTGGTCAGTGATAAAAAATCTGGCGTGGGAGCCATCATGGTGGCATGCCCATTGACGACATGAAACGTGGGTGGGCGTGTGCGTCCGCGCCCTGGAGCAACAGCCATTCCCACTTGCGAGCAACATGATATTGGACCGCCTGCACCAACCTACTATCAGGAGGGGGGGGTGCGAAGTTTCCCCAGAGCCGTGGCCTTGGCCACGTTGTCGGCGAGAACGTTCCAAGCGTGGCCTGCGTGGGCCTTGATGTGGTTAATTTGAAACTGAACTTGTGATCTGGCGTACCGGCACACAGACTCAAGCAGCATGGCTAACTGGTAATCGCAAGCTGGCCTGCTGCGCCCCAGTGCAGCACCTAGAGCAAGGAGAGAGTCGGCGTGGATGGTGGTCACACACCTGGGTTGCACCTGCACAAGCCAAAACAAACACCATATAAGTGCGAGGCATTCGGTGGTGGTGCTCGTGCTCCCTGATGGCAAAATCTCCATGGCATTGGTATGCTGAACTTCCCCCCTTAAGATTCCCTGTGAGGATGATCCCTTCTCACCCTTAGCTACAATTACTACTGCCTATGCTCCCCTCCCTTCCCCTTGTGTGTAGAGGGAGCCGTCAGTGTGCAAGTGGAGGTTGTGGTGAGCGCACTCGCGGTGCGGGCAGGTGTCCAGGGCGAGCTTGGCCTCTGGCCCGAGAAGGCCCGAGTCGTCGAGCTCCTGCCAGTGAAATTGTTCTAGCTCCTGCGCGCGCGCTTCCTGAAGGACTGACCGAATCGTCGGTGGAGCAGGGAAGATGCACTTGACCATGTCATGTGTACTATGCTGCAAAGCGTCATGCTGCTGGATAGCGCCTTGAGTGCCGCCGAGACTTGACTTATCCAGGGTGTCGCGGCCGACGGATGTGACCTCGGAGGGAACCTGGACATCACTATTACCCCTTGATGTCGGAGTGGGGGAGGCATGCATGGGCCGAGCACCTCTGGGCGTCAGCTCTGGGTTTTGCGCCTCGGAGCTTTTCCCCTGCTCGTAGGCGCCTGACTCTCCACCCTGTTCTTGAATTAAGCTCTGGGTAGCGGGGGCAGCTGGCAACGCGGATTGCCCTACGGCCCGCTTGCCCCGCAGCCTTCTCAAAATTGGTTTTACTGGTTGGTTGCTCTGCGTCGCCTCGGCAAAAGATGCCTTGCGCTGGAGCCGCGAATCAAGCTGGCGAACAGAGATCACTTCTGTACCAGCAGAAGAAGTTGTCTTGACTGAGCGGGCCGCCTGCCTACCTACTGCTTGTTGACCTCACTGCAGGCGGAAGCATATCGCACGATCCAGTCCTTCAAGGCGTGGATGCCCTTGTCGCTGGAGACAACGCGCATGAAGACGACGGAAGAAGGGGAGCAGCGGCAGCTCGATCACGCTGGTGATGAGAAGAGTCGCCGTCACTAGGTCGAGCGCTGGTCGACTCTAGAGCTGGGCGAGCGTGGGATCGTCCAGATACTCCTCGTCGTAGCCATCCAGCCTCTGCTGCTTCCTCGGAGGCGTCCGCGATTGCTCCCGCGGCTGCTCCGTGACTGGTGGCGGCCCCAGGATGTCCTCCGACGGCTGGGAACGACGCATCGGCTGAGTCGGTGACAAGGCCTCCCAATATTCGACTTGTGTGCCTGGTACCTGCCCTCCCCACATCTGTGTTGCCGCGGGTGTGGCTGGAGCTGGCATCGCTGAGGCTGTCGTAATCGGGGGCGGCTCGCTCGGAGTGCCCAACGGCGGTGGGGGCGAGCTCTCCGCCTCGATGGCTACGGGAAAAACTGGAGCCGATGCAGGGGGAGTTGGCGTCGGCTGCGACGCTTGCGAAGCCTGCGGTGTCGGGTGAGACTGCAAGACAGCGGCCACTTGTGACGGAGTGGCCGTTGCACTCGGAGGAGTTGCCTTCTTCCTGCTTGGGTTGCCGAGCTTTGTCATGAGCGCGGTCGAGGTGCCTGCCAACGCGCGCTCGAGATTCTGGTGCTGTTGCTGCATAGTCGCCATGTTCTGTGCCATCGGCAGGACGAAAGAGCTGTCGACCACAGGTGATGTCGAAGATGGCGGCCCAGCAGGTCCAGAACAGTAGGAGAACGGAGAAGGCGGCTGTGGCCCGAAAGGTCCCACGTGTCCTCCTGGAGCGACCGCGGGGACCTGATGACGCTGGGACGGATCCCGAGGAGCTTGATGCATGTGGGTGTCTTTCATGGCCTTCTCGTCCTCGATGCCTCTGCTGATGAAGTCTATGTGCCCCTGCACCGTCTCGAGCTCTTCTTGCGTGATGTTGGAGGAGGTCGTCGATCTTGATCTTGCTGGCCTCCAGCCTCTCCTCTAGAAGCTCCTTGCGTTTGGTGGCGTTCTGGGGCTGGAGCGCAAGCGGCTTGAACAAGGAGGCTGCGTACGTGAGAACTCCCATCTTTGTCTTGACCTCGTGGTATATGCCATGAGGCATAGACTGTTTATCTTCTCGAACGTTTCCTCCCTGAACTTGCCAACCTCGAGCGGGTCGTCGGAACTGGAAGGAGCTTGCCATTCGGGATGTTGTTCTGCTTGGGAGGGCGTGGCCATGGGAATCTTGGAGAGTACCTTCTGGAGAATGGACTTGTTGACCTGCATGTGCATCTGCTCCTTCCTCGACGCACTCTGCGACCTCCGAGTCTGTCTGTGCGACGAGCTTGAGCGAGGCACACCCTTGCCGTGGTCCCAAGCCTTGCCCTTGCCTGTGTGCCTGGCCTTGCCCTTGCCTTTCTGCATCGGGTACCAACTGTTCTGCGGCCTCACCATTCCACATAGACAGAAACGATGATAGCCCTTGACTGTTCTGAAGCATCGATCGCATGCCCATGTGGTCATGTGGGTGGTAAAGAAAAGGAGAGGCGAGTATGCTACCGAACTGCTATGGCTCCTTCAGGAGCTCACTGAAAAAGAAGACTGGCGCTTTGCCCTTGTGTCGCGGGCCGAGCTCCACGCCAGTCGTGGGGCTCTCTGCAGCAACTCGATACATGTTTTACTTGAGCCAAAATGGCTACGGATCTCCTCCTCCTCCTCCTCCTCCTCCTCCCCCTCCTCCTCCCCCTTCTCCCCCTCCTCCTCCTCATTCTCCTCCTCCAGCTCCTCCTCCCCAGACCCCGGACACGTCATGATTCTTGTAAGGACGTTGGCCCCCGGCGGTCTCGGCCCAGTCCCGGGGAACGGTCTCTCCTCCTGTGCTCTTTTTTTCTGACGGCCCCGAGGCCCGGCGAGGGAGGAGGAGGAGGAGGAGGAGGAGGAAGAGGAGGAGGAGGAGGAGAAGGAGGAGGAGGAGGAACCAAAGAGGAACCAAACATCCGCCGCCGCCGGTTTTTTGCTCGTGCCTCGAGGGGGGCCTGGGAGAATGCGGCACTGTTCGGGCACGGAGGAGCGGCCTCGAGCACTGTGCAGGCGGACCGAGGAAGAAGCTCGGGGGCGGCTCGGGGAGGGTGCCCCAGTTCGGAGGGCACCAACTATACACCAACACCGATCCTGGCCCAGGATCACCCTGGGCCCAGGATCGGTGTATATGCCTTCTTGCGCAAGGCAGGAGGGCGTATACACCGATCCTGGGCCCAGGGTGATCCTGGCCAGGATCGGTGTTGGTGTATAGTTGGTGCCTTCCTACCAGTGTTCTTCGCCGAGCGCGTTCCACTACTCGCAAAGCGCCTGCTCGCAAACGTTTGAACAGAGCAGGCCATCCTCGAGGTAATGCCTCGTAAATCCCCCGCGGCGGATCCGGGCCATTTTCGCGAGCAGTGGAACGCGCTGGTCCAGCTCTTCGTGCTCCTTGGGTGTAATTGTGCATCCAGGGGAGTGCCTCGGACGGGGCCAAGGCGAGGACAAACCCGTTCCAGAGCGTTCAATGACGCTCTCAGAGCGTTCCGCAAATCTCGGCGAAGGCCGCGGCGCCCGAGACATCCTTCAGAGCTGCCGGGTCTCAGAGGTTCTCGATGTATCCCCACCTGATTTTATCTTCGTGTTGGCTTCGTCTTGATGTTCTTCTGGCGTGGGTTCGATTGCACAGTGGAAATTCATGCCAAGGGGCACCCTGCTTGCCTTCAGGGTGCTCTGGGTTTCTTGGGGTTCGATGGTTTGCCATGGAATGCGTAACGTTCCCACACCAAGAATCAATAGCCATCCTGGGATCTCAGGGTTGGGTTTATTGTTGAAGGTTTCTTGTGGTCGAACTCCTACCCCAGACCCACGACGTCACGGTTTGTTCATAACGTCGACCCTCATAGGTCTCGACCCATTCTCCTGGACCGGTTTTTCATCCAGAGTCGTTTTTTGATGGTCCCGAGGCCTGGTAAGGGCCCCCAGAAACCGAACACACGGAAAAACCTCCCGTCATGACGTTTTCCATTCGCCCAGGGGGTCTGGGACTGCAGGTCCGACTGCAGTCGTGTCTGATGCGCGCTCCACGCCTAGACATCCGGCTGCTCTAATTTGTTTCGTGCGTGGGCTCTGGAGGTCGTGGCCTTTTCCCCATGTCTGGCGTTTGGTCCTGAGTCGTTTTTGGACGTCCCGAGGCCTGGCGAGGGAGGAGGAGGAGGAGGAGGAGGAGGAGGAGGAAGAGCAGAAGGCCGAGAGCAGCCCGCCCCCATTTCTTTCCTTTGGTGTATTGGAGCCTCGGAGATCCCTGGGCGTCTGTGCCCACTGCCCGCCTCCGCCCGTCCTCCTGGCGCCCGCCGCCTCCCGCGGCCTTGGCTCCGGCGAGCGGCGCGCGGCGGCCCCACCCCCGCGATCGGCCGACCCCGCGCCGGCCGCGCCGCCGGACCCCCCCCCTACGCTGGGAGAGGGAGGGGAGGCGCCGCGAGAGACCCACGACCCCGGACCCCCCTCCCAGATATGCGACCTCGAGATGTTTCCAGGACGGCGTCCCTGGAAGTGCCGACCCTTTTCCCGCGGCCGGTTTTTCGTCCCGAGTCGTTTCTTGACGGTCTCGGAGCCCGGCGAGGGTCCCCTCTGCAGGGCCGAAAACAGCGAAACACCTTCCGTCCTGATTTTCTCACGAAGCGATCATGTCTGGGCTCGGGCAATGAAACGATCATGACGGGAGGTTTTTTCCATCGTTTCGGCCTCTGGAGGCCTTCACAGGCCCCCGCGGGGCCGTCAGAAAGGATGCAGGAGGAAAGACTGGTCTCCCAGGGGAATGGGTGGAGGCCTCTGACGGTCGACGGTGTGAACAAGATCATGACGTCGGGGTTTTGGGACCAGGAGCCCGCGTTTTTTTCTGTCGACTCCGGCAGGTTTACCCGCATGGACGGGGGGGGGGGACGTGACATGTGGAGAGCACGCAAGGCGAAAAGGCACTTGCACGCCAGTGTTCGTCTTGAGGAGGGGCGCGGAGGGGGGGCGGAGGCTGGGGGGAAGGGCGGGGGCGAACGCCAAGCAGGTAGACATGCCCGAGTCAAAAAGCACAGGCTCTAGAGGGGGGTAGAGGGGGAGGGGGGGGGGGGGGGGGCGAACGCCATGCAAGTAGACTTGCCCGAGCCTAAAAAAAAACAGGCTCTAGAGAGGGCCCTGACGCCCCGAGAAAATTGGAGCGTCGTCGAACAAATCAGCACGGGGGGGGTCCATCGTCTGTTGCCAGTCCCGGGGCAGGGCCTGGTGACCCCGTCCCCAGACCCTCTCGGGTAATGAAAAAAACATGACGGGAGGTTTTTCCTTACTGTCCGTCTCGTGAGGCCCTTACCGGCCCTCGGGACCGTCATAAAACGACTCAGGACGAGAAACATGCCTTGGGAAATGGGTCGAGACCTCTAAGGGTCGACGTAATGAACAAATCATGACGTCGGGGGTCTGGGTCCAGAGGTCCGGCTGCAAGGCTGGGGAGTTCTCGAGGCGTCTCCGGCGAAGGCTGGAGTCGTCAGGGGGAGGGGAAGAAAACAAACATGTGGAGGACTTTCGCCCAGGCGGGGTTGGTCTTCCTCACCTCTCCCGAGCATTGCCCAGGCGGGATGCTCGGGGGAGGTTTGCCGCTGGGATCGCCTAGGCGGGAGCGCCCAAAAACGATTCGGGACGAGGAGTCGTCCCTGGGGAAGTGGTCTGGACCTCTGGGGCCCGCGCATCCGAAAAAATGGAGCAGGCGGGTGTCTGGGAGTGACCCTTCGCTGGGCTGACCTTTGCTGGCCACGCGCAGAGGTGGGCAGGGGTAGGGGAGAAGGCCTCATATAGGAGGAGGCTGCATCTTAGAAGGCGCGGGCCTTATCTTTAGATTCTGGATGATATCGGGCCAGCGCTTTTTTAGGAGCAGGCTATTCCTAAACAGCCTGTCCCCCTTGCCCTACCCTGTGCGCACCGCCAACTTTGGTGCGCGGCTTTCCCTGACATCCTGCCGTCCCACACTTCTTTCGAGGCGAGCGCTCCCGTCAGGTGTCGGTCTCTGTGGCGCATACCTCTGTCGGGTATAGCCAGGACCCCGGGTGAGGGGACCCGGTCAGTGGTAGGGCCCTGGAGCCCTCAATTGGCCAGATTCACTAATCCAGGTTTGCCGTAACTGGTGTTTTTCGGGTGACGGCAGTTCCGGTTAGTGGAAAAGGAGGAGGAGGAGGAGGAGGAGAAGGAGAAGGAGGAGAAGGGAGGAGGGAGGAGGGAGGAGGAGGAGGAGGAGGAGGAGGAGGAAGAGGAGGAGGAGGAGGAGGGGGAGGAGGAGGAGGAGGTTCCAGGTTCCACTACATCCAGTTCTGCCAACGCCCGACTCTGGGGCGCGCACCAGACGACCAGGCGCGAGAAAGGGCGAAGGAGGATTGGGTGTAGGGCTCTGGCCGGGATCTTGAAGGATGCTATTTTTTGTCGCGCCGTCGGATCTCGGGCTTCGGGGGGCGCTTCGGAGCCAAGCGCAAGCACGGAGACCGCCACTCTCGCCCCGCACGCGGCGCTGCGGCTGGCACGCCGCACACGAAAGGTCATGGGCGTCCCGTAGCGGTGGGGCTGCAGATGGGGGGGGGCAGGGAGGGCCGCAGAAAAGGGACCCAGGAAGGGGGCCTTCAGGGCCTGAGAAGTGCACCTGTCGCCCCTCCCCCCCATCTTATCGCCCCCTCATGAAGCCTTGCACGAGAGGTCACGCTTTGCCCAGGGTCGGAAGCTGCCACAAGGAATTGTCGGACAAGATTGGTTTCGGCAGACCCGAGGCCCCCCCCCAACCCAACCTGAGGCCCCTTGGCTCGGCCTGAGGCGTGCCAGCCGCCGTCGAAGCCTCCTCCACCTCCTCCTCATCATCCTCTTCCTTCTCCTCTTCCTCCTCCTCCTCCTTCTCCTGCTCCTCCTGCTCCTCCTCCTGCTCCTCCTCATCCTCCTCCTCCTCCTCCTCCTCCTCCTCCTCTACCGTAGCCATTGTGGCTCAAGCCATTTTGGCTCAAGTCTGGATGAAAGCTACGGTGTAGCGAGATTCCAGACTGAGGGCCAAAGTGGTCCTCATAGGCATTTTGCCCTCGAGCTGCCTTGTTTCCTGCTCCCGAGGCCAGGTCATCGGCCGCCCGCAGGACAGCTCCGTTTAGGCATCTTCCGAGTCAGTGCAGCCGCTCCGCTGCGATGGCCTCTAATGATGAGATGATGTGCCCAACGCCAGTGGCCGAGGAAGATTGTTCGGTCTCGAAGCAGGTGCGTACTGGCGACGCTGACTGGTTACGCGGGATGCTGGGGGACATTCGCTCGTACTTGGCCGCAAAGGACGACGTCAATGAGGTGAAGAGAACCATTCATGAGCACGAGGTCAAGATAGATGGTCTGACTGCTCGAATGAAGGTGATCGAGGACAGATCTTATATCAGCATGGAGGCAGCACAGTCCGCTGCCACCGCCGTCATGACTGAAGCTGTTGGCAATAAGCTGAAGGACATGAAGGCACACAATCTAAAGATGCAGACCGAGCTTGCTGCTCTGTCCTCGCGTACGCCATCGACCAGGTCGAATGCATCGGCCGCATCACAAGAGCCCGAGAAGGAGAGGGACAATCACAAGATCTGGATCGCAGGTTTCCCGAGGCCACTGCTAACCAAGGTCATGAGCGCCCACGCTACACAGCTCATCCAACAGCACGTCCCCGGCGGCATCACGGCAATGCCCAAGTCTCACAACTTCCAGACGGCCTACAGCATCATCTTCGATTCGAACGAGGCGGCCAAGGATTTTTTGATGCGCGCTCGGACCCTGGGTGTGAAGTGGCGCGACCCTCGCACCAATACTGACGGTGAGTTGAAGATACGCATGGACGCACCGCCTGCCATCCGCAAAGACAACCGCATCCTCGGAGTCCTCTGGTCCAAGGTTGTGGAGACAGCCAAGGCCAATAACAAGTGGAGTCCTTCTTCCACGCTCGGCTCGCAGGGATTTCGTGGCACGCTATGGCTGATCTCGAATGATGACACGGAAAACTTCTTTCAGGTGAAAGGCGTAGAGTCGATGCAGTTGGACGTCATTCCTAACGTCGTGGCATTGAAGAAGCTCGGCTTCGCTGATGCCATCCTCAACAGCACGGTTGAACACTTCCTGATATAGGAAATCGCTCTGCCAAGCCAGCAGCGCATGAAGGCCGTCTTGCATGATATGCCCCTGGGGATCCTCGCCTCTCCTGTGGATAGTGAGTTGGCTGGTTTGGGTGTCCCGTTCTGCGTGGGTGCTTGCGGTGTGCGTTTCACACCTGCGCAAGCGGCAGACCGCGTCTACCAGCGGCACGCCACATCTCCGCCTACGAAGAGAATTCGGGCTTCATGCGGAATAGCCACTTCAGCGAGAAGAGCAAGAGCCTCTTCCTCGTCGTCCTGCACGTCTGGGTCTTCCAGTCCTGGTGGGTCGTGTGCACGTTCGGCACCTTCGGCAAGTTCAACGTCCTCATCCTCCAGCTCTTCGTCGTCGTTTACGGTTGACTGGCCTGCGTTGTCGATGCGATGCAGCCCTTTCTTGCCGAGCAAGCGTTTTTCAGTTGTGTCTTGGATTGCTCGTTCGCTCTTCGGCGCACTGCACGCCCCGCAGCACACCCACCGCGCAAAGATCAGGCAGCTTATCACTATGATTCAGAATCATGATGTTGTATGTATTCAAGAGGCTCGCGGGACGTACGAGTGTTTCCGTGCCCTGGAGCGTGAGGTGTATCAGCTCCCTGGCTTCTCGACCTTTCTCTGCAACCCTCACTCTGGTGGTAGTCTTATTTATGTTCATCCTCGGGTACGCAACGCGTTTACATATGCGCAACATCGTGTCATTGCACATGGGCGTATACTCACTGTTGTTCTTCACAATGTCCAGCAAACTCTCCAGATAGTCAGTGAGCATAGTGATCCTGGTCTCCGTGTGCGAGAGCGCAAGCGTCAGCTACTGCAGATTCGTGATGCTCTTCGGCCCCGAGAACTCTGCCCTAGTTCTGTGAAGCTCCAGCTGCTGAGCCGCCTGTACAAAAATGACCACCGTCTGTGCTTTAATGACATGGATCTTGTTTTCCTGGCCTTCAGGAGGGCCGCCCCTCTCGTTCCGCCCTCGGTCCTCGCCTCGCTTCTGAAAGCAGTGTGTTTTGTCTGGTGCACATCTGGGCGGTTTCGGAATGTCACCACTCTTTGCCCGTTGCGCGGCCTCCGTGCCGCTGACACCCTCATACATGTGCTTGTATGCCCGAGGATTGACATCATTGGGATTTTCCTGCCTGAGCTCCCGTCTGCGTTCTGTCTTGCCCCTGGTGCCACCAGAATTCAGATTTATAGTTCCCCACATCCTGAGTGGGGTTTTTGTTCCCCACATCCTGAGTGGGGTTCTTGTTTTCCCAGAACACCCTCTCCTTCCCACCCACCTCCCGCTCCATCTTCCATGCAGCACAATGTTATTCCGACCACACACACACCATACCATACCATACCATATCACACCAATGCCACACCGTACCATACCATACCATACCTCCAGTACCATACCATATCATACCATACCGTACCATACCATACTACCATACCATTCCTTTCCACTCCATACCTACCACCTCGGAATACCATACTATTTACATGGTTTCGTGCCCCTCCCACCCCTCCAGGGAGGCCCCGCCTGAGCGAGGAGGGTATCGGAATACCATACTATTTACATGGTTTCGTGCCCCTCCCACCCCTCCAGGGAGGCCCCGCCGGAGCGAGGAGGGTATCGGAATACCATACGACCCCTCCAGGGAGGCCCCGCCTGAGCGAGGAGGGTATCGGAATACCCTACTATTTACATGGTTTCGTGCCCCTCCCACCCCTCCAGGGAGGCCCCGCCTGAGCGAGGAGGGTATCGGAATACCATACTATTTACATGGTTTCGTGCCCCTCCCACCCCTCCAGGGAGGCCCCGCCTGAGCGAGGAGGGTATCGGAAATACCATACTATTTACATGGTTTCGTGCCCCTCCCACCCCTCCAGGGAGGCCCCGCCTGAGCGAGGAGGGTATCGGAATACCATACTATTTACATGGTTTCGTGCCCCTCTCCACCCCTCCAGGGAGGCCCCGCCTGAGCGAGGAGGGTATCGGAATACCATACTATTTACATGGTTTCGTGCCCCTCCCACCCCTCCAGGGAGGCCCCGCCTGAGCGAGGAGGGTATCGGAATACCATACTATTTACATGGTTTCGTGCCCCTCCCACCCCTCCAGGGAGGCCCCGCCTGAGCGAGGAGGGTATCGGAATACCATACTATTTACATGGTTTCGTGCCCCTCCCACCCCTCCAGGGAGGCCCCGCCTGAGCGAGGAGGGTATCGGAATACCATACTATTTACATGGTTCCGTGCCCCTCCCACACCTCCAGGGAGGCCCCGCCTGAGCGAGGAGGGTATCGGAATACCATACTATTTACATGGTTTCGTGCCCCTCCCACCCCTCCAGGGAGGCCCCGCCTGAGCGAGGAGGGCATCAAGAAAATGTGTCCCGCAAAACCGTTAATCTTTATGTGGGGAACTCCGTTAGCATAATTTTCCCAGGACACCATCTCCTTCCCACCCACCTCCCGCTCCATCTTCCATCTTCCATACCATTCCATACCACTCCATACCGAAAACCATACTATTTACATTGTTTCGTGCCCCTCCCACCCCTCCAGGGAGGCCCCGCCTGAGCGAGGAGGGCATCGGAATACCATACTATTTGCATGGTTTCGCGCCCCTCCCACCCCTCCAGGGAGGCCCCGCCTGAGCGAGGAGGGTATCGGAATACCATACTATTTACATGGTTTCGTGCCCCTCCCACCCCTCCAGGGAGGCCCCGCCTGAGCGAGGAGGGTATCGGAATACCATACTATTTACATGGTTTCGTGCCCCTCCCACCCCTCCCGGGAGGCCCCGCCTGAGCGAGGAGGGTATCGGAATACCATACTATTTACATGGTTTCGTGCCCCTTCCCACCCCTCCAGGGAGGCCCCGCCTGAGCGAGGAGGGTATCGGAATACCATACTATTTACATGGTTTCGTGCCCCTCCCACCCCTCCAAGGAGGCCCCGCCTGAGCGAGGAGGGTATCGGAATACCATACTATTTACATGGTTTCGTGCCCCTCCCACCCTTCCAGGGAGGCCCCGCCTGAGCGAGGAGGGCATCGGAATACCATACTATTTGCATGGTTTCGTGCCCCTCCCACCCCTCCAGGGAGGCCCCGCCTGAGCGAGGAGGGTATTCGCATCACCTGTTATTTATCAGGTTTCGTGCCCCTCCACCCCTCCAGGGAGGCCCCGCCTGAGCGAGGACGCTATTCGAACACAGTGTTATTTATCAGGTTTCGTGCCCCTCCCACCCCTCCAGGGAGGCCCCGCCTGAGCGAGGAGGGTATCGGAATACCATACTACTTACATGGTTTCGTGCCCCTCCCACCCCTCCAGGGAGGCCCCGCCTGAGCGAGGAGGGTATCGGAATACCATACTATTTACATGTTTTCGTGCCCCTCCCACCCCTCCAGGGAGGCCCCGCCTGAGCGAGGAGGGTATCGGAATACCATACTATTTACATGGTTTCGTGCCCCTCCCACCCCTCCAGGGAGGCCCCGCCTGAGCGAGGAGGTTATCGGAATACCATACTATTTACATGGTTTCGTGCCCCTCCCACCCCTCCAGGGAGGCCCCGCCTGAGCGAGGAGGGTATCGGAATACCATACTATTTACATGGTTTCGTGCCCCTCCCACCCCTCCAGGGAGGCCCCGCCTGAGCGAGGAGGGTATTGGAATACCATACTATTTACATGGTTTCGTGCCCCTCCCACCCCTCCAGGGAGGCCCCGCCTGAGCGAGGAAGGTATCGGAATACCATACTATTTACATGGTTCGTGCCCCTCCCACCCCTCCAGGGAGGCCCCGCCTGAGCGAGGAGGGTATCAAGAAAATGGGTCCCACGAAACCGTTAATCTCTTTATGTGGGGAACTCCGTTAGCATAATTCTTTTCCTCTTGACAATTGTGCGCTGTTGTCTAGCGCGTTGTTATCATACTTGTCACCATCGGCCCGCGTCGCCCGTCGCCGTGGCAGGGGCCCGTTTTCTACTGGTCTGCAGGCAGAGGGCAGTCCTGTCCGCGCCGACTGGCGCGGCCCCGCAGGCGCCTCCCCGCGCGGCCGCGACGACGACGTCTTGCCCTCGTCTCGCTTCTTGTCCGCTTGCCCTCTTCTCGTCC
>CAUYUJ010001969.1:525187-537687 GCA_963575745.1 Prorocentrum cordatum | reverse complement strand
CCCGGGCCGTCCTCGGCCTCTGCGTCCTCTGCGCGATCCCGGCGCGGCGCTTCCTCGGCTCGTCGGCCCCTCGCGAGGGTGCTGCCTTCGGGCCCGGTGCTCCTCCCCCCCCCTGGCGCTCTTGCTGCGATGTCGGGCTCCGGGTGCCGCTCTCGGCCGGTGCCCCCCCCCCCCAGAAAGGCCCGCCGCGTTCGGGCCAGGTGCCCCCTCCCCCCCCCCCCCCCCCCCAAGGTAGGCCCGGCCCAGGCCTCGGCGACGTGATCTGTTCCGTCCCAGTCGTGTCGTTCCCTCGGCCGCGGCCTCCCTGTGCCGCTCCCGGGCCCGATCTGGCCATCTGGCAGGGGCGCTGGGGCGCAACAGGTCGGCGGCCACGCGCGAACCCTAGCCCACCTCCACGTTCAGAAGTCGTGGGGTGGCAGAGCAGGGCTCGCATGCGGCCTCCTGTAACAGACTGCCCACGGGGGAGGTGTCGAGAGACCTCTACCGAAGAAGAAAGACAACGCCGTAGGCATAGACTTTTGGCGCTCCGCGCGGATTTCTTGGATCCGTGCTGGGCCCCCCTGGCGGCTCTCCGGCGCCGCCCCTGGCGCTCTCCGCCCGTCAGGGAGGGCGGGTTCAGCGCAGATCCAAAAAATCCGCGCGGAGCGCCAAAAATTTATGCTTATGGCGTTTTTGTTCTTCTTATTTTTCTTCTTCTTCTTCTTCTCTGGGACCGTCGGATGGGACAAGGCACACGGTGGACGAGTCAGGGGCGCCCGCTCACGGTCGGCGGGGGGAAGACATGACTGCGCCGCTGCTCGGTCGCGCGGGTCCTCTCGACGCCACGGCCTCGGGTTTCCGGCCGCGGCGCACCCTTGGAGGGGTCCAGGGGGGTAGCGTGAAGTCGGGCACGTCCCTCCACAGGAGGAATCTTTGAGGACAGGTTTAAAACATAGTCAGGGGGCGATTTTGCGTGCCCTGTTGACCATTTTGCCTATGTTTGATTATCTTTTATTTGACTTCCAACATCTGTCTGTAGGAGGACATGAACGAGCCAAGGGTAGCGGTATCGATACCTTCTGGTCACGCCTTTGGCCCGCTGATCTCCAGGCAGGGGCGCCCCGATGCCGAATCGCAGCATCACTTGTGCATGGGGTCCGCACGGGTTTCGTGGGTCGGCGTTCGCCTCCCCCCCCCCCTCCGCGGCGGCCCCTTTGACGCCGCCCCATGCGTGCTTCGCGCGCCAGGGAGAAAAGAGGGGGGGCCTCACGCCGACGCAAAACAAATCGACAGATTGCTTGTGCCAGTAGGGTTGAGTCCGGCATGTCCTCTGACAGGAGGAGTGTTCAACTAGAGTCCAACATCGTATGGGTACAATATATAATGATTGATTGTGTTGGTCGCATGGTTTGATTATTTCAAAGTCATTCGCATGTCCGCCCGACCTTACAATAGGGACCTGAAGGTCCGAGTTTTGGGCCGCCGACTGGCGGGGGGGAGGCAGCGGCCCCGGCAGTCGCCAGTGCTTCCGGATGGAGCCTGGGTGCCCCCCACACCCTGGCAAGAGAGAGCGCGCGGGCGCACCCGTGCGCGGGGTGCTGCGTGGTGAAGGTTCCCCCCCCCACCCCTCCTCCTCCTCCTCCTCCTCCTCCTCCTCCTCCTCCTCCTCCTCCTCCTCCTCCTCCTCGTCCTCCATTCCTTTTATAGATAACTCCTCCCTGTCGCACCCCGAGGCCAGTTTTTAGGGCGGGTCGGGCGTTTCGCCTGAGACTTCCTCACCATTCATGATCCTGAAGCTTAAAAACGACAGCAGGTTCACAAACATGTGGCTCTCGCCTGAGCGCCGCGCACACTCGTCTTAAACATTTGCAAGAGCTTCGCGGATTCAGGGCGGGTCGTTTTCAAAATGTGGTCCTCGCCTTCGCGCGGGGCGCACACTCGTTTTGAACATTTGCAAGAGTTTTACGGATGGAGGGCAGGTCGTTTTCAAAATGTGGTTCTCGCCTCAGTGCCGCGCACACTCGTTTAAACAATTGGATGGGTTTCACGGATTGAGGGCGGTACCTTTTCGAAATGTGGCTCTCGTCCAGGCGCCGCGCACATTCGTTAGAAACATTGCAAGAGCTTCACGGATTGAGGGCGGTTCTTTTTCAAAATGTGGTTCTCGCTTCAGCGCCGCGCATATTCGTTTTTGGTGTGTATATATATATATATAGAGATGCGCGTGTGTGTGTGTGTGTGTGTTGAAATCCCAGTAATGGCGTTCCGGCACGATTCTGGATCGTCAAGACGCAGCAGTCAGGTTGGTACGTGGCATTGAAATCACGAGAACAATGTTTTGGCACGCTTCAGGATCTTCACACCGTTGTCTTTCAACGAGGCATGTCATGTCCTTCAATGGAATGAGCCGTTGTAGGGGCCTATGAAGAGGGAGTTTGGAGGGAGGTTAATTCCAACATCGTTGATGACTCTTGGGTTTCCACTGGTCCTCCTCCTCCTCCTCCTCCTCCTCCTCCTCCTCCTCCCCCTCCTCCTCCTCCTCCTCCTCCCTCCTCCTCCTCCTCCTCCTCCTCCTCCTCCTCCATCCTGCCTCCTCCTCCTCCTCCTCCCCCTCCTCCTCCACCCCCCCGGCCCGAGCGTCGAGGGCCCTGGACCTCCACAGCGACGGGCGAGGAAGAGGTGGACAGCTTTTCTCTCGGGCGCCAGGAGCAGCGCCCAGTGGCGCTGCCGTCCTGCATCGGGCTCCCACGCCGGACCCTGAGGGAGGCTTCGAGAGGCGGGAGACCCAGAGCGCCGACGCTCCCAGAAGCTTGGGGCAGGCGGTTTGGGGCCGTTTTCGGCCCCTGGGGGCCTTCGCCCGGCCTCGGGAGCGTCAGGACGCGATTCAAGACGGAAGCCGGGCCCAGGGGCAGTGGTCCGGACTTCCTGGGGCCCACGCATCGAATGGATATGGGAGCAGCTGGATGTCTGGGGAAGGAGGCCCTGCCCAGAGAAGGGTTCCCCAAGCTGCCCCAAGTGTACAGTGCCGTTTTAAATACATGCTCCGCGTGCGGATTATGTCTTAAACATGCAGGGATTTAGCATCAAATACAACGATGAGTTCATGCATATATTCGTCCATCAACAAATCATGTACTTAAAAATCTCATGTTATGTATTAAAAACTGCCCTGTATGGAGCCTGCGCGCATGTAGGATCCAGGGCTCCAGGCCCCTCCCTCCCGTTTTTGGATGCCTTCGCCCTCCCCCCCCCCCGATGGTCGGGGCCCCGTGGGCCTGGCGCGGTCTTCGTCGTCGCGGTCGCCGCGGTCGTCGTTGTCGTCGTCGTGGTTGTCGTCGTAATACGTCGTCGTCGTCTTCCGTCGTCGTCGTCGTCGTCGTCGCTGTCGTCGTCGTTGTTGTCTCCCGTCGTCGTCGTCGTCGTCGTTGTCGTCGTTGTCGTCTTCGTTGTCGTCGTTGTCGTCTTCCGTCGTCGTTGTCGTCTTCCGTCGTCGTCGTCTTATTGATTGTCGTCGTCGTCGTCTCCCGTCGTCGTCGTCTTCCGTCATCGTCGTCGTCGTCGTTGTCGTTGTTGTCGTCGTCGTTGTCGTCTTCCGTCGTCGTCGTCGTTGTCGTCGTCGTTGTCTTCTTCCGTCGTCGTCGTCGTCGCCGTCGTCGTCGTCGTCGTCGTCGTCGCGTCGGACCCCTGAGGCCCTCACGGACCGATCGGGTCAGAGACTTCAAGCCTCCTAGATGACAAAGGAGTGGATGGGGTCGATGGATCGCCCCGTGCCGCCGAAGCATCTGAGATGCAACTCGATGTGGAGCACGCATTTCTTCACGCCGGCGTCGCCGATACATCGTCGATGTATCGGCGATGCCTCGGCGATACTTACGTTGTCGATGCAGTGGGAGTTTCCGACCCATCTATTCCATGGCGCCAACATCGCAGAGAGGATTTCGTTCGGACAACGATAGGATGGGCCTTGGAGTATCCCGGAGAATTTCTTTCTGGGTTTCGGGGTGAATTTCATGCGGTTGTTTTTGGCCAGGAATGAGGACCAAAAACAATCCACGCGAAACTCATTTCGTTTTTCACTCGCTGTGTCGGTGTTTTGCATTGACAGAAATCCACGCAAAAATCCGCTGCAGCACGTCTGCAAGGTCGGTGCAGTGATCTACTCGGAGCCCCTCAGAAGGTCTCAACGGAAGCGCACCCCACCCCCCCGGGGCCTCCCTTGACGATGGGCCTGTTTCTCAGAAGCCACCACCATTAGTTGGAGGGGGGCAGGAGGTAGAGGACGAGGAGGAGGAGGAGGAGGACGAGGAGGAGAAGGAGAAGGAGAAGCAGGAGGAGGTGGAGGAGGAGGAGGAGGAGGACCTCCTCCCCCTGCACCTTATGGGTGTGGTGGTGGAAAACAGGCCAACCCCTTGACCCTCCAGGGCTGGGCCGGGACGTCTCGCAGATTGTTCCGTCGCAGCGCGGCAGACCCAGACCCCCTCGGGCAATGAACAAAAACATGACGGGAGGTTTTTCCTTACGTTCGGCCTCGGGAGGTCTTCACGGGCCCTCGGGACCGTCAAAAGACGACTCAGAACGAGAGATCGGCCCCGGGGAACGGGTCGAGACCCCTGAGGGTCGACGTTGTGAACAAATCATGGCGTCGGGGATCCGGGGCTCGGCCGCGAAGTCTCGCAGCTTGTTCCGTCGCAGCGCGGCAGAGGCAGCCCGCACGCGCGCTCTCGCGGGCCAGGCAGTGGCAGGCACGGGTTGTCCGGCTGCGCAAGAGGAGACAACCCGGGAGCCTTGAGACGGGGGTCAGTGCAAGCGGGGGTCGGCCAGAGCGCCCGATCTTGCAGGATCCTGCGGGGCCAAGGGTCGCGTTGACCCTGGCTTGGGTGCAGGATCTCCTGGAGGATGCTCCAGGAGCGTTCGCGCCGACCCGGGCCTGGGATCCTGCAGGATCTTGCAGGATACCCTGCGAGGCCTGCCTGGCCCGGGCCCTGGATCGACCCGGGCCAGGAGGTCCCCGAACGAGGGTGGAGCGCGGCCGCGGAGGGGGGAGGGAGGAGGAGGGAGGGCGCCTCGGCGCGAAGAGCCTCAGCTGGAGTGGCCGGGCCGCGGACGGGGTGCGGCGAGAGCACGCCACCGCCGCCCGGGCCGTCCCCGGCCGGGACCCTCCCCGCCTCGCCCCTCGGGGGGCGGGGCCCCGCTGGGGGGGGGAGGGGGTGCGCTCCTGCAGGAGGGGAGGGAGCACGCAGGCCCCATAGACGGGTGCCGAGTCCCAGGAACAGTTCTTTGGTCTGCGGGTCGAGAGCGGGCCTCTTCCGGTTAAGAGCTAGGCGGGGCGCGCAAAGCACTGATTGGGGAGACAGCGCACAGGCGGGCGGAGCCTCAGGCGGCCGGAGGGCGGGCAGGGGTGCAGGCGGTGCTGAGGAGCTTGCACAGGACAAGGAACGCCTTGGACAGGAGCCGGAGGCGAAGTCCCGGAGGGTGAGCGGTGTGGTGTTGCCGTCGACGGCGCATCGTAACCACCATCCTCAAGCGCTGACCGAGTCCTAGGAACAGGCGGGAGCAGATATGGGAAGTGTGTGGGGGGGAAGACGAAGACCCAGAACAGATGCATCGGACCTGGAGTCCTGAGCTGTGTGTCTGTGCAGTGCTGTGTCCCAGGGGCCCTTGACTCTTGCTCGCCCGACCTGTCCGGGGCTGTCTCCACCGCGCTCCTCCTGCGACGGGCACCAGCTCTCCAGGACTGCAGGCCACCCCTGGCCGCCGGCCCCCATTGTGCTCTCGCAGCGGGCCGCTCGTCCACCCTCGCTCCAGTGGAACTCGGGGCGCTCCCAGAGTGCATTCCGTGGGCGAGTCCTTCCTGGATCGCCTGGAACTCAGGGGCGGGGAGTTATCCAGTACCCTTCGCTTTTGCCATCGATCTTCGGGGACCTCGGCAAGCGGCGGGCTTGGAATTGATATATATATATATATATATATATATATATATGTATATATAATATCATATACCGAATTTCCCCCCCCCCCCCCGCCCGTAACCCACTTTGCCCCCGGGCGTCCGGAGGCTCTTTTGCGCCCCCGGAGGCGTCCACCACGGCTTCCGGGGACGGCAAGAAGCCGCCAAGACGGGCCAAGAGCGCTCCAAGACTCTCAAGATAGCCCCATCAAGGCCCAAGGGGCCCCCAAGAAGCCCCAGGGGCGCTCCGAGAGGCTTTCCAAGAGAGCCCCAAGAGGCTAAAATCATAGATGTTCATTGTGTTTTTCAATGTCTTTTGCTTGCCCGCGTTTTCGGGCTTCTGACCTTCCAAGATTGCCGAGGAAGCCTCGAACATCGCCCCAAGACGGCCCAAGAGGCCCCCGAGAGGCCCCCAAGACAGCCCAAGGGGGCGCCCAAATGGTCCAAGAGGCGCCCAAGACGACCCAAGAGGGCTTCAAGACGGCCCCAAGAGGTGCCAAAGAGGGGGGACACGAACCGACAATGGAGATTTCCGCCCCAATAGGCCCCAAGAGGCCCCCAAGAGGTCCCAAGAGGCTTAACAATGCCCCCATCAGAGACCCCAAAGAGGCCCCAAGATGCCCCAAAACCGCCCAAAAGGGTCGGCCTGTGGGGCTCACCGAACCCCCCGAGACGGCCCCAGAGGCCCCGAAGTCGGCCCAGGAGGCCCAACCAGACGGCCTCAGGGAGGCCCAAGAGGGCCCCGTTCGAAATCATGTTCCCGGAAGCCTCTCCGGGAACATGATTTCCGGGTTCCGAGGACGCCCTAGAGGGCCCAAGGACAGCCTCAGCGAGGCCCAAGAGGGCCCGCGATGGCTTCAAGATGGCCGAAGGGGGCCCCAAGAGGGCCTTCAACAGGCAAAAATCAGCCCGTCACCGTAGTAAAACGTACGGACTCGGCGCGAGACAACTGGCGACCGCAGCTGCCGTCCCTTCGTGCTGGGCGAGTGCGAACCTGGCGTTCAGTTTGGACGGGACGTGTCGGGTCTGTTGCCAATCGGGGCTGCGCCAGGTTAGGCCACCCCCAAGGTCAGGTTCGGGAATGGGTCGCAGCAACACGACGACGACGACGACGACGACGACGACGACGACGACGACGACGACGACGACGACGACGGCACGCCCCACAGGCTCCCCAAGACGCCCCAAACCCATGCTCCCAGAAGGCCTTCTGGGAACCCGATTCATACGGCCTCCGCCCCCTACACAACAATTTTCCTCGAAGGCCTTTCGGAATGCAGATCGGTATGCGTGGACTGTGGTCCACTACTTCAGTGGAGCAGTGAATTCGTCAAGGCCTGGGGCCTGCTAAAACCTGAGCGCGCGCGAAGCGCGCGCGATGGTTCTAGTCTGTATATATATGTGTGTGAGGAGAAGGAATATTCTAGAGAGTTGTGTTTGATGTATATATATGTACAGAGTTATTGTTGCATTCATTGATTCGGGGGCCCTGGGGCCCAAGTCTAGCCATATCAACCACCCACTTGGGTCCCACAGGACATGGTTCCCCCTGGCGGCGGCCATGGATAAATCCCGGGCTCGCATGGAAGACCTGCTCGGGCCAGGGGTACCTCTGGCAGCACCCGATTGGTTGGAGTTCTTCGTCAGCAAGGGGAAGCTCTCGCGAGAGCTCGTGGGGCAACTGATCCTGGCGAGCGCCCCAAGGCTCGCCGACTACTCGGTGCGAGAGCTGTGGACGGAGTCTGCCAGCAGGAGGTGGAAGCTCGTCGCGCTGCGGAAGCCCTTCAGCACCCTCGTCTACAACCGGGACGACCTCTTCGACGGCGAGCCCACCGTGGCGGCTTGGTTCGCCAGGGCGTACCCGGGTCTGGGCATGTACCCCTGCCACTCGATGGAGGACGAGGTCTCCGGCGTATTGCTCGTGGGCACGTCCAGGAAGGTCTGCTGGGATGCAGTTCCTCGGATGTTAAGTTCAGAATCGGCGCGCAGACTGGCTTATTCAACATCATCCCTTTTCATTCCCTGAGATTTTGGCGTTCCAATTGTTTTGAGCTGGGCGTTTTCGCTTGTTTTCGGCCCCCAGGACCCTCACAGATCGATCCGGCTCGAAATATGGCGCAGAACGATCGGGTCTAGGGCTATGTGTGTGATTGTTTGCGATGTTGTAGTTTTCGCTATGTCGGATCTCAGGGTCCAGCATCGATCCTTTTTACTTCGTTTTGGCCCCGCCTAATCCGGCCCATCCAGACGTCATCCAGCCTAATCCAGCTAGCCGCTTGCTCGCTCCGACAGAAATTATCCCAGTGCGACCCTACCTAGGAGTTGGAGCCCCTAGGAAAGCAGCATTAGTAGTAACAGTAAAGCTAAGCTAAAGCTAAGCTAAAGCTAGGCTAAAGCTAAACTAAAGCTAAGCTGAAGCTACGCTACAGCTAAGCTAAAGCTAAGCTAACACTAAGCTAAAGCTAAGCTAAAGCTAAGCTGAAGCTACGCTACAGCTAAGCTAAAGCTAAGCTAAAGCTAAAACTAAAGACAAGCTAAAGCTGAGCTAAAGCTAAGCTGAAGCTAAGCTAAAGCTAAGCTGAAGCCAAGCTGAAGCCAAGCGAAAGCTAAGCTAAAGCTAAGCTAAGGCTAAGCTAAAGCTAAGCTAAAGCTAAGCTAAAGCTAAGCTGAAGCTAAGCTCAAGCTAAGCTAAAGCTAAGCTACCACTAAGCTAAAGCTAAGCTAAAGCTAAGCTAAAGCTAAGCTAAAGCTAAGCTGAAGCTAAGCTAAAGCTAAGCTAAAGCTAAGCTAAAGCTAAGCTAAAGCTAAGCTAAATATAAGCTGAAGCTAAGCTGAAGCTAAGCTAAAGCTAAGCTAAAGCTAAGCTAAATCTAAGCTAACACTAAGCTAAAGCTAAGCTAACACTAAGCTGAAGCTAAGCTAAATCTAGGCTAAAGCTAAGCTACAGCTAAGCTAACACTAAGCTGAAGCTAAGCTAACGCTAAGCTAAAGCTAATCTAAAGCTAAGCTAAGGCTAAGCTAACACTAAGCTAAAGCTAAGCTAAAGCTAAGCTGAAGCTAAGCTAAAGCTAAGCTAAATCTAAGCTGAAGCTACGCTAAAGCTAAGCTAAATCTAAGCTAACACTAATCTAAAGCTAAGCTAAAGCTAAGCTAAAGCTAAGCTAAAGCTAAAGCTAAAGCTAAGCTAAAGCTAAAGCTAAGGCTAAAGCTCCCAGGGGACTGGGGGAACCGCGGGGCGGGGACTGGGGGAACCGCCCAGGGCGGTTAGCACTGCCCGGCCCTTTAAGCAAAGAGAGTAAGAACCCTTCTAGGCAGAGCCTAAGTAGGGAAAAAAACTCCCAGGAGTTGTCTCCCGAAGGTCTGTCAGGACTGCAAGCTGCTGTTCGAACAGCAGAGGGTCACCAAGACGTACCACGCCCTCGTGCAGGGGCATCCCATCGTTGCGTGATTTCGACCCCGAACCAAACCACCGGGTCGGTTTTATCGGCGGCGATCGAGGAGGGGAAGCGAGAAGGAGAAGGCCTTCTCAGAAGGCTCCGAAGTCCCCCGGCCTTCTGAGACGTGTTCTAAGCTTTCCCCGGAGACAAACAACAAACTCGTCCGAAGGCGCGATGGCTTCTGAGAAGTCCTGCCGCCTTCTGAGAAGGTCTTCTTCTCATTTCCCCCCCTCGCTCGCCGCCTATTCTGCAGGTCGCCAGGGTGGTCGCGGAGGCCATGCATCGGGGCAAGGCTTTGTCAAGGAGTGGCATGGCCCTTCCCAGCCCGCCCCTCTGCCTTGCGATGTATGGCGACAGAGAGTTGGCCACGCACAGTGGGGGGGCGCATCAAGAAACCATACGCTTTTCGTCAGGGTATCCTGGGTTTCTTTGCTCCTCGCGCTGCGCGGCGACTTCTCGCGGCCGTTGAAGGAGCTGCTTCGTTCAGGGTGCACCGGGTTTCCCCTCCGGTGCACCTCGCGCGCGGATTCTCAGGGTTTGGTTTCTTGCGAGGGTTTCTTGCGGCCGCACCCGCACTGTATGTCCAACATGAGCAGTCATGCTGCGTGCTTCCTTGGTGCAGCTGCATAGGCAGAAACTTGGGTAGCTCCGCGTGGGTTTCTGGGATATGTGTTGGGCCCCGGAGCAGCCGGATGCGCCGCCAGGGGGCCCCAGCACAGATCCAACGAATCCGCGAGGAGTTCCGAAAGCTTATGCTTATGCCTTTTCGTTTCGTCCTCTAGGTCAGGGGCCGATCCATCAATGCAGGATGACGATCAAAACAATTTTCGGGGGTCGTGTTCACACGGGGGTACCCGGGATGATGACTAGAAAAACCGCCCCCGGGCCGAAACACTGTCTTTTTTCAGTAGACCCCCCCCCTGCCTTCCTCGCGAGAGCGCGCCTGGACGGTCGACGGGCCAGACGGAGCCGAAGGGAAGCGTAAGCTGGAGACTCGCAAACTGTTCTGCGAGTCGCCCCCGCATTCTCTGTCAGCTGTTATCTCACAGTATCGGCGCGCGGAGTGCACCGGGAGGGGAGCCAGAGGCGCCGCCAGGGGACCCCGGCACAGCGCAGATCTCGGGGGGGCGAGCGAGTATCAATGTCACGCCGCCGCGGGGGCCCCCAGGGCCCCATCGGCTTGCAGCTGTCGATGTGCGCTGTCTTCTTCGAGCGAACAACGAGGGAGTGACACGCCGATGGGGGCCCCGATGGGGCCCTGGGGGCCCCCGCGGTGACGTGACATTGATATGCTTTCTCCCCCCCGAAGATCAAGAGATCCGCCTGGAGCTCCGAAAGTGTATGCTTATGCCGCTGTGCTTCGTCCTCGAGGGTAGGGACCGATTTTTCGAATGGCCTTCGGCCCATCCCGCTACCGTGCCTGGAATGTGGGTTCGAGTTTTCAGGGGACGCTTCTTCGGGTCGCTTCGGACCGCTCTCGGGGGCCTCTTGGGTGCAGTTTTGGGGCCTCCTGTGGGCCTCTTCGGGGCCTCTTGGCTGCTCTGGGTTCCCAGACCCCCGACGTGATGATTTTTCGCATCGCCGACCCTCAGAGGCACGGACCCATTCCCCTGGACCGCTTGCTCATCCCGATTTTTTTTTCTGACGGTCCCGAGGGCCGAAACGCTGTGAAAATACCTCCGTCGTGATTTGTCTTCATTGCCCGAAGGGTTGGGGTTCCCAGACATCCGGCTGCTCCCATTTGTTTTAAGTCGGGCCTGTCCCCCTACAGGGGGATTTTCGACGAGAAATAAAACATACCCCAAAAATAGTAAAAAAATAGTCCAAAAATAGTCTGGGGACTATTTTTTGAATATTGTTTGATCCTTTTGGGGCATTTTGGGGGTATTTTTAATTTTTCGTCGAAGATCCGCCTGTGGGGGGACACACCCGACATAACATTTGTTCGATGCGTGGGACTTGGAGGTCCGGACCAATTCCCAAGGCCCGGCGAGGCTCCCCAGAGGTCGAAAACGGCCAACAACCGCCCGCTCCAATTTTTGCTGGAGCGTCGGATCTCTGGGTTGGGGGTCGACGTCCTGATTTGTTCGTAACGCATCCCGAGTCGTTTTTGGACGGTCCCGAGGCCCTGTAAGGGCACCTGGACGCCCAAAATAATGAAAAACCTTCCGCCGCGATTTTATTTCACGACGCGGGCGGGGGTTGGGTTGGGGGTCGCTTCTCACGCAACCGCCCCAGCTGGCGCGGGGAGGCATGCCTGGACTTCCGTCGGTAGCAAATCATGGGAGCCTGGTATACCCTCTCAATCTTATACTTAGCGTCGACTAGCGTCGATTAGCATCTGGGAGTCGATGAGCTGGCGCTGATTCAGCGTCGGCCAGCGTCGCTTAGCACCCATTTGGCGTCGACTAGCGGCGATTCGCAAGAGCCAAGGTCATGACTTGTTCATGACGTCGACCCCAAAAAGTCTCGACCCATTCCCCATTCTCCGGCACCGGCTTTCCCTCCCGAGTCGTTTGTTGACGGCCCCGAGGCCCGGTGAGGACTCCCCGAGGCCGGAAATACAACAAACAATTTCCCGCAATGATCTCTTCATCGCCCGAGCATTCCGAGTCTTTTTGTTGACGGTCCCGAGGCCTTGTAAGGGCCCCCCGAGGCCGAAAACTTGGAAACACTTCCCGTCGTGAGTTTTGTCATTGCCCGAGGGGGTCTGCTATGAGGAAAATCCTGGAGGCCTCGCACGGCGCGTAATAGAAGTATTATCTGGTCCACACGTCAGCTCCGCAAGCTGTGGCTCGACGCTCGCGCGGCGATGCTCCGGAGTCAGCCCGACGGAAATCCGACGTGATTCCGACGTGAACCCGACGTAAATCCGACGTGGATCCGACGCAAGACGCAAGCCGGGCCTCACGTAGGATCTTCCTCGTAAGGTCTGGGCTCCCACGAGTTGCCGCCGTCACTTCCCCGCCCGGGGCGGCCGCCCCCGAAGCTTCGTGCGCGTGGTGCGGCGGGGCTCCTGGCAGCCGCCCGCGCCCGGCGCCGCCCCGCGGCCCGCCGCGCTGGTGGAGGCGCCGAGGGGCCCGGAGAGATCCGACGTGCCAAGCCCAGGAGGAGGACGAGGAAGAGGAGGAGGAGGA
>CAUYUJ010001969.1:483596-525087 GCA_963575745.1 Prorocentrum cordatum | reverse complement strand
GATCGCGCGCTGGGTCAACTGCGGAGTGCCTGGCGGATTCCTTGCGGTGTCGGTGTATCTTGTGGCAGCCAAGGGCCTCGACGCTGAGTCGAAGCTCATCCTGGGGCAGCTGGGAGAGTACTTGGCCTACGCGCAGGTGCCCTACGTCATCGGTGGTGACTGGAACTGCAAGCCCCAGGAGTTGGAGGCTTGGGGCTGGCCCCAGGAGGTCAACGGCATGGTGGTGGCGCCTGGCGTGCCGACATGCCGCGTCGGCTCGGGCTCGGAGATCGACTACTTCGTGGTGTCGAGTGGCCTGGGCGGCAAGGTCAAGGGCTGCAGCAGGCTGGACACGGCTTTGGCGCCTCACTGGCCCGTGCGCATGCAGCTGAGTGTGAGGGGGCTCCCCGAGCGCAGGCTGGTGCACAAAGCGGCGCGCGCGCTGCCAGCGCAGCGGCCCGTGGGCCCACGGCGCGAACCGCCTGACTGGGCGCCCTTTCTGGGGTTGGCGCGGGCGATGCTGGCCAGGCTGGGGGTCGCCGTGCAGTGGCCTGCGGCGGCGGAGACCGCCTCGAGGCCTACGGTGGCACGGACGGGGACTTCGGCAACTCCTTCTCGGCCGCCAAACTCACCCTACGCCTTATCCGCTGGGGTCGCCGACTCCAGCGCGGTGGCTAGGGCAGAGGGCACCACAGGATCTGCGACTGGGGCTACTTCAGGTGCTTCGAGTACGAGGGTCTCAGGAGCGGAGGAGATGGGCGAGCCATCGGAGCCAGGTTGGAGGCTCGACAGTGTCCTGGGGCCTGGCTACCAGCTGCCTGTCAGCGCCCACGCGGAGTCGCTCAAGCGCTTCAGGGCTGGCTACGACGGAGACTGGGCGGACGCAGTGTTCGGCCTCTGCGGCGACACGGTGGAGGACCCAGTCAAGGTGGACTCAACGGAGGAGGAGGCTCTTCCCCGCATCAGTGAGGATTCTGATCCGTCATCGGCAACACTGTCAGAGGAGCGATGCCAGCAGGGAGAGCGGAACCCTATAGATGACGCTAAGTACGTGGGGAACCCTAGGGGCCCTCAGAAGCCAACTGGTGAACCCACTGGCTCAGCGTCGTCGCAGCAGGCACCCAGCGGAGGCGCAGCATCTGCGACGCAGGACGTGGCGGCGCAGGAGCCGCAGGGGATGGTGGACTTGCTCTACGGCGAGTTTGCCAAGTTGATGGAGGCCGACCTGCTCGGCCTATACCACGTGCCGCCGACGGACGCCCACCTGTACGTCGGACGCGCGGCGAACCCGAAGTTTGTGGAGAGGGACGTGCTGGTGCCAGGTGGGGGACCGTACCCCAAGGGCTGCCCAGTCTCTGCTCAATGGCGCCGCATCGGGGCCGTCATGTGGGAGATGATGGCAGCTCGCAGGCGCTTGCACGTGGAGACGGCGATCCCAGCGGCCCTGGCTCAGTTGAAGGGGCTCGCGGCCAAGGCGGGTGCCCTGGCATCGGATGACCTCGGCGGCGACTTGCTCACGGTTGAGGAGGTTCGTAGGTGGAAGCGCCAGCTGCACACGCTCAGCCACCTCACCTTCCGCGAGTTGGAGAAGCTGGAGCAAGAGGCCAGGGATCTGGCGGCGAAGCTGGAGGACCGCTGTGGCAAGAAGCGGTGCCATCAGTGGCGCCAGTGGGCGCAGGAGGCGGTGCAGGACGGTGCGGGCGCCGCCCACCGCTACTGCAAGGCGCCACTGGCCTGGGCCCCAGACCTCGAGGGCGAAGGGGGGCCAGCAGGCATCTCGGCGACGCTAGGCGCGTTGAGGGACGAGTACCTGGAGGTGTGGAGGCACAAGGAGGTGATGCCGCTTGACTTGGACGACGCCCTTCCCTCCGAGCTGCTCGAGGAGGCAGGGGCGGCGCCCACCCCTGAGGCCATCAGACGGGCGGCGGCTTCGTTCAAGGCGTCGACGGCGACGGGGGTGGACTGCATCAAGCCCCAGTCCTTCGGCCTCCTGAGTGATGACGGTTTGCTCGCGCTGGGCCTGGTGCTGCAGATGCTGGAGGCGACTTGCAGGATCCCAGGGCAGCTCGACACCCTCTACATCTTTTTCCTGGCCAAGGCCGAAGGCGGGTGGAGACCCATCGGCCTTTTGAGCAGCCTCGTCAGGCTGCTGGGCAGGATACGCCGAGGAGAGGCCCAGGAATGGGAACGCCAGCATCCCAGGGACTTCTTCTTCGGCGGCGAGGGCAAGTCATGCGAGGACGCGGTATGGCTGCAGGCCTTCGACGCGGACTTGGCGACAGCGATGAAGCAGCACTCGATGACGTCCATGCTGGACCTGTCCAAGGCCTACGAAAGGGTCAGCCATGCAGGGCTAGTGGCTGCAGCCCGAAGACACGGATTCAGGTTGAGGCGCCTGAAGCTCATCCTCCGATCGTACGGGGGACGGCGCAGACTCTGTCTGAGCAAGTGGGTCTCGGAGGCTTTCTCGCTGGGGACGTCGATCGTGGCGGGGTGCACCTTCGCCACGACGCTGCTGAAGGTTATGCTCCTCACGGCCATGGACCTCCTCATGCAGACCTGGCAGAACGTGCGCGCCTACCTGGTCGTGGACGACGTCACGCTGGCGGTGTACGGGCGGCTGCGCGACGTGGAGTTCGGGGTCTTCGGCGCGACCAGGTGGCTCTGCCAGAGGTTGGAGGAGGACGGTTTCACGATCTCGGTCACCAAGGGGGTGATAGTTTCCAGTGACATCGACGCTGGCAAGAGGACGGCCCACCGCCTCAGGAAGTGGGACTTCAGGCTGCGGCGCGAGGCCAAGAACCTGGGGATTGACTTCAGGCTGGACGGCAAGGCCTCATGGGGCGTGCTGCGCGGGCGCCTGGGGCGATTGGCTGTGAAGGCATCGCGCTACATGCAGCTCCGACGGGCTGGCGCCAAGCTGGGCTCAGTCTTCAGGTGCAGCGGCCTGGCGACCATCCTCTACGGGGCCCGCGTCAGGGGAGTGCCGTCCAAAGTCTTGGACAAGGCCAGGACCATCAACGGCCAGGCCATTTCGGGGGCGTGCGGCAAGCGGTGCAGGACGCTGCAGTTCGCGGTCCAGCCTGGGACGGGTTGGCGCCGCGACCCCGCCTACGAGGCCAATGGTCTGCCGCTGCGGGGTTGGGCCAAGGCGGTGTTCCAACGGGCCAGGCCCGCGAGCAGCATGGGCACCGTGTTCAGCGCTGCTCAGCCTGCCCACTGGGGCCAAGTCACAGGACCTGCAGGGGCGGTGCGCCTCAGCCTCGCTCGCATAGGCTGGCGAGCGGAGAGCTGGCACGTCTGGGTCACCGACAGGGGCGAGCGCCTCGACCTGACGGTGCACAGCCCGAAGCTGGTCGGAGTGTGGGTCGAGCGGGGGGTGCACAGGGCGCTGATGAGGACGGTGCCTGCCCACTTCCACGACCAGCTGGAGGGGCCGCCCACCATGTACCCCGTCCGCGCGGCGCTGGACCTGATCAGGGGGCTGGGCGACGCGGAGCAGACGGCGCTGGTGGAGAGCCTCGTGTGCGGAGGCCTTGTCTCGCAGTGCAACCTCTGCGACGAGAGGGCGGCCCTTTCCCCTGACTGCCAGTGGTGTGGCTACGGCATGGGCACGCACCACCACAGGCTGTTCTGCTGCGAGGGGACGGCGACGGTGGCGCGCGACATCGGCCTGGATGCTGTGCGCGCCGCAGGCGCAGCGGCGGCGGTCACGGACATGGGCTTCGTGCGATGCCTCGTTCCGCTCGGGCTGGAGCAGGCGCCGCAGCCGGCTGCTGCTGAGCGGAGTCTGCGCGCGGGGGCCCTGCGGAGAGCGGGGTTTTCGGGCACCGTGTGCATCGACGGCTCAGCCTTTTTCCCGCAGCTGGTGGAGATCACTCGCACTGGCTGGGCTGGTGTCATGGTCACCCCAGACGGCCGGGTGGCAGGAGGCGTGCTGGGGACGGTGCCAGGCCAGGTACAGGAGATTGGGTTTGCCGAGCTGTACGCGCTGCTGGTCGTATTGCGTGAGGCCGACGGCGACCTGGAGATCATCACGGATTGCAGGAACGTGGTGGACGATTTCGAGAAGGGCGAGCTGTGGTGCACCAGCCCAGAGTCCAGGTACGCGGAGCTCTGGGGTGAGGTGTGGACGCGAGCCCGCGACATGCCTGGGACGCTGGCCCTCCGCTGGACTCGTGCCCACACCAGCTGGGCTGCGGCGGAGGCGGCAGGGGTGCCAGCACACTGGCACATCGGCAACCAGGAGGCCGACGTGCGCGCCAAAGAGGGCGCCAGGCTGCACTGGGACTTCGTGGAGATGGAGGAGCTCGCCACCCGTGTGAGCTCGGCGGTGGAAGCGAGCAAACTGCTCCTCCGCCATCATGGCGCCGTGTTGAAAAGTGTCGCTGGCGCGGGCTGGCCCGATCGGAGTCCTCTTCCCCGTCCCTGCCCCCTGCAGGTCCTCTCCCTCGTGGCGAACCCTAATGGGCACGTCTTGGGCCGTCTTGGGAGGACCTGGGGATGTGGCATCTGTGGGGTAAGGAATGGGCTCCGATCTCGTATAGTCTGCCACCCGTGCCCTGGAGTGCCTAGGCCTGCGGCGATCGCCCATCCCTCCCATAGGCTGTGGGTGGTTCGGCGTGGGCGTAGGACGGGTGGTGGGGTCGGTCGGAGCCATGGGGGGGACGAGGCGATCGTCTTCTGTAAGCTCTGCGGGGCTTACGCCCGTCGGCAGACCCATCTTTTGGCCGTGCCCTGCCGTCCCTGGTCCAGTCGCCCCAGGGACTCGGTCCGTCTGGGGAAGATTGCCCTGGACCGTCTGCGAGCTGGACGGGAACCCCAGGGCGACGTTTTTTGGGGGCACCCTTTTCCGCTCGCCCGTGTTTCGGCCCCTGGTCCGAAAGTGGTCGAGGGAGCCGAGCCTGGTGCTCTGCGGGCACCGCCAACCCTTGGCGGCGCTGCGCCAGTCCTGGTGCCCCGAGGTTCCGAGGTGTTTTGGCCTTGACTTCGGTGGCGGGTCCTGCCACTGAGCAGGTGAGCGAGTCTCGGCAGAGCTGGACTCGCTTGGTAGGATACCAGAGGATACCAGAGGAAGAGGAGGAGGAGGAGGAGGAGGAGGAGGAGGAGGAGGAGTGCGAGGGGAAGGGACGAGGCAGGGAGCGAGGGCTTGAGGCGAGAGGAGAGAGGAGTGAGGAGGAGGTGTGAGGAGGAGGAGGGGGGGGGAAGAGGAGGAGGAGGACCGAAGAACAGCGGACGAGGACGCGGCGTGCGGGGGACGAAGAGGTAGGCAGGAGCGAGAGGAGGGAGGAGGAGGAGAAGCGAGGAGGGGGGGGGGGTGAGGGGGGGAGGAGGAGTTGGAGGAAGCGGACGATGAGGTGGAAGGAGGGGGGAAGCATAGGGAGGGAGGAAGGAGAGAAGAGGTAAGAGATGAGGGAGAAAGGGAAGAGAGGGAAGGAGGAGAGGAACAAGAGAGAGGTAAAGAGGCCAGAAGACAGAGGACGAGAGGGAGGGAAGAGAAATAGTGCAAGGAGGACGGAGGAGGAGGAGGAGGACGAGGAAGAGGAGGAGGAGGAGGGAGAGCAGGAGGAGGAGGAGGATGGAGGAGGAGGAGGAGGAGGAGGAGGAGGAGGAGGAGGAGGAGGAGGAGGAGGAGGGGGCGAGTAGGGTGGGGAGGAGGAGGAGGGGAGGAGGAGGAGGAGGAGAGGAGGAGGAGGAGGAGGAGGGGGGACGAGAAGGAGGGGAGGAGGAGGAGGAGGAGGAGAGGAGGAGGAGGAGGGAGGAGAGGAGGAGGAGGGGGAGGAGGAGGAGGAGGAGGAGAGCGAGAGTTGGAGGGGTCTTTGCTAAATGTGGTCGAGGAGGTTGAGGAGGAGGAGGATGAGGGGACGGAGGAGCAGGAGAGGGAGGAAGGGAGTTGGAGGAGAGGAGGAGGAGGAAGGGAGAGGAATAGGGGAGGAGGAGGAGGAGGAGGAGGAGGAGGCTTATTATTGCGTATAGGAGAGGAGGAGGAGGAGGAGGATCATCTCCCTGCTTTACTAGGGTCCTCTTGTCTCTGCCGTCTTCGCCCTCGCCGTCCTCTGTCGTCCTCCGTCGTCCTCCGCTGCGAAGGTCTACCACGCCGTCGTCCTCGGCTCCCCGCCCTGGGACGAGGACACCTGTCTGGACTACGATCTGGAGGGCAAGGCGTCGCAGGAGCGCCCTTCCTCCCCTCGAAGAAGAAACCTCGACGGATTTGGAAGCGACTCCGTAGCGAGCCCAGGCTCGCTGCACGGCCCTGGCCAGCCCGGGCCTGCGCGGACCCGTGCTGGCGCGTCCCAGCAGATGGTGAGGCGCTGTGTGTCCCAGATTGTCGGAATTCAGAGGAGCGAAAGGCATGGACACTGGTGCCCTTGCCTCGCCTTCGCCCTTTTGGGCCTCCTGGGAGGCCCTCGTCGCCACTGCAAGGGGGCCACATGCGAACCCTAGCCCTACCCCCCACGATCTCTGAGGGGAAGGGTGGGGTTCACTTTCTGAAGTGAAACCCACCCTTCCCCTCAGAAATCGTGGGGGGTAGGGGTAGGGTTCGCATGTGGCCCCCTTAACTGCTGGATTCGCCTCGAAGTTCGGGTCAGAACGCACCCCCGGAGAGGTCAGGGGAGTTGCGGTATCGGTGCCCGTTGGTTCCCCCCAAGGGATTGGCGCGTGCGCGGTCCGAGTCCTTGGAAGAGCAGCACATGGTCAGGTACCCTGGGCTTGGCGCGCCGCTCGGCCAGTTCTGGCCCCACCACGCCTCGGCGTGACACCTGCCATGTGCGAAACGGGTCCTGAGTCCCGAGGGAAACGGGTCCTGAGGTCGTTCGCCGCTTTCGGACCCTCCTCGGGGCCCCCTGCGGACCCCGTGCAACGCAACGCAACGCAAGAGCCATACGCCCTCCGGCGCGTGGGCGGGGAAGCGCGCTCAGCACAGCCTGCACTGCAAGGAAGAGGAGGGGGAGGAGGAGGAGGAGGAGGACGGGGCAACCGAAACGACTCGGGATGCAGGACGCGTCCTGTGGGGGAAGGCCCCGGGGTCCAGGGCCCGTTCCCGTCAGGACCGTGATGACCCGCTGCCCCCCATGCCGACGCGTGGTCCACGTCCCAGTCCCCGAGCGCCGACGCCCCCCAAGACCCCCGACGCCATGATTTTGTCACAGCGTCGACCCCTCGGGGGTCTCGACCCATTCCCCTAGACAGGCTCTTCATCCCGAGTCGTCTTTTGACGGTCCCGAGGCCCGGTGAGGTCCTCCAGGGGCCGAAGTTTACGGAGAATCCTGCCGTCGTGATTTTTGTCGATGCCCGAGGGGGGTTGGGTGCCCCCCATGCTTGATGGACAACTTTTCCACCACCACTACCATAGGTAGGACGGGGGAGAAGGGTGGACGGGGAGATCCTCCTTCTTCTCCTTCTCCTCCTCATCCTCGTCCTCCTCCTCTTCCTCTTTGCATGTGCCGCATGTATCCCCAGATCTTCTGGTAAAAGTGTGAGGGCGTCTCGGAGTGCAGGAGCTCTGGCTCACAAACTAAAGATGGGCTCGCGGACCCCCCCACTTGGGAACCTTGTTCGCCAGCGCGTCCCCCAGAGTGGGCACGCAAAAAGGCCAGCAGCTGTTCCCCTCGCCCCGACCCGCCGGGACTCGTCTGAATCAGCGAGCCTCTCTTACGGGGCCACCTCGGAGCTCGCCCCTTGAAGTTTCGGGGCATGCCCCCTGCTAGCCCCGCATGAGAAGTCTGTGGCTGCGGCATACTCTGATCGCAGGGGGTTTTGCTCGTCGCGCGCACAGCTCCTTCGTAGGTGTTGACGCTGGCCCCCTTTCTGCGGATGACCTGACCTGACCTCCTCCTCCTTCTCTTCCTCCGCCTCCTCCTCCTCCTCCCTCTCCTACCTATGGCAGTGGTGGTGGAAAGTCGGCTCATCGATGCTGACGCGTTGCCCACGTCCCCGGTCCTCGAGACCGCCGACGTTCCCGAGCCTTGCCCGAGCGAGCCGCGCGCCCTGCGTGGCACTGCGCCAGCGGAGCCGCACGCCACGCCACCCCGCAGGGCTCACAGCGCGGGCCGCGGGCCGCGGGCCGCGGCCCGCAGGCTAAGCTTAGCTTGAGTCGGGCCTGTCCCTGTATAGGAGGACTATTCAATCATAGCGTACATAGATATAAATCGGCGGGGGGCGATTTTTGGACTACTTCTGACCGTTTTTGAAGAGTGTTTGACTATTTCTCTTTTTCCTCCGCGATCCGCCTGTACGGGGACATGCCCGACCTACGGCTATGCACAGGCCCCCGACCGTGGGCACAGCGATCGTTTTCTTATTCATTGTTCTGCTGATCGGCGCGGACCCTCGCACCCCCCCTCATGCCCCCCCCCTTGTGGAGTAGATCTTGGCTGTTTGTGGTACCTGTTTCGAGCAGGTGGGGTCCCCCCCACGGGACGCACTGCTTGCAAACAGTTGCATTAAGCAGAGGTCCCGAGCCAGACCACCGCCCTCCCCCCTTCCCTTCCGCCCGATGTCGAAACGCCGAATAAGAACATGTCTTGACCCAGACCCCCTCGGGCCCTCGTGTAATGAAAAAATCATGACGGGAGGTTTTTCCATATTTTCGGCTTTTGGAGGCTTTAACCGGATACATCCTTACTACTGCCATACGTGTCCATACAATGCGTGCTCACCTTGGCAACAGCTACGCGGATGGAGGCAGTTCTGCTTGAAAGCGTGGCCCCCCCGTAGGACGTAGGATTCCCACGAGAGTTGCCACGAGCAGTTTCCTGCACCAGACACTATAGCTTTGGCCTGCCTCGCCGACGCGCTCATCCTTTCCCTCTCCCGCCTCCTCTTTCTGTAGACCCCCTCGGGCAATGACACAAATCATTACGGGAGGTTTGTCCATCTGTTCGCCCCCGGGATGCCCTTACTGGCCCTCGGGGCCGTCAAAAACGGACTCAGGATGAAAAGCACAGGGGACTGTGTCGAGACCACTGAGGGTCGACGCCATGAACAAATCATGGCGTCGGGGGCCTCGGGGGGCCCTTGCAGATTTCAGGGATCGGCGCTGGGCCCCCCTTGGCGGCGCTTGCCGCGCCGCCCCATGGGGGCGCGCCGGGGAGGGACGTGCAGACGTGCAGGGCAGATCCAAGAAGTCCGCGCGGACCACTGGATGCTTACATATATCATATGTTGTGTGCTTGTCGGCCTTCGGGACTTCGCCTCCGGCTCCTGTCCACTGCGTTCCTTTTCCTGTGCAAGCTACTCAGCACTGCCTGCACCCCGGCCCGCCCTCCGGCCGCCTGCGGCCCCGCCCGCCTGTGCAATGTCTCCCCAATTCGTGCTTTGCGCGGCCCGCCTAGCTCTTAACCGGAAGAGGCTCGCTCTCGACCCGCAGACCAAAAAAGTTTGCCAGCCTTGATCTTCGTCTCTTCCAGGCGGAGGATCGGGTCGGGGCTCCGCGAAGAGGTCTCAGTAGGGAGCCCTTACTGGGGGATCCGTTGTCCTACCGTGGCCACCAGCCTTAAGTCGGGCATGTCTCCCTACAGGAAGAATGTTCATACATATTTCAGCATTAATGGAGGGACGATGTTCTACTAAGTTTGATCATGCTGGAGCATGTTTTGACTATTGTTCACCGTTCGTCCAAACTCCGCCTGCAGGAGGACTTACCCGACCTAACACCAGCCCTTGGCGCCCGCGATGAGCGCGCGGTCGCGCTGGTTCGCGAAAGGTAACAGAAAGCTCCCCTTTGGGAGGGCGCTGGGTACAGCAAGGTCATAACTTATGGTGGAGGCGAAGGCGAAGGCCAGTGCCCTCAAACCAGACCAGGGAGAGGAGGGGGAGGCGGGTCAATGTTTTGGGACGTTCTTGGTCGCTGTTGGGCCTTTGGGTGCCCCCGGGGTCCTCTGGAGGCTTTCAGGGGCTGTCGCCGCCGCCGCTGTTGTCGTCGTCGTCGAACCCGTTGTGGTTGTTGCGGTCGTCGTCGTGGGGGCCTGGAAGCCTCAGGGAAGTTGCAAGGCAGTCCACGCCTCCACCTCGTGCGTCCTCCTCCACCTCGTTTTCCTTTTCCTCCTCTCCCTCTCCACCCCTTCTCGTCTATGTTCCTTCCCCTCTTCACTCTCCCCGTCTTCCTTCTCCTCCCCCCTCTCGTCGTGCTTTTCCTTCGTTTGTTGTCCTCATCCTTGACTTCTCTTCCTCCTCCGTCCCTGGTCGCACCACCAGGCGTCTCGGTCGGGCGGGGCGGCATTTTTCCGCATAGGGGCGTAAGCCAGGATGTTTGACATGCACAGCACTTGCACTGATGATTGGCGGGCGTCATGTATGTTATGTTCGCCGTAGCGTCGCGCAGAGTAGATTTCACACAATGCAAGTTCTACAGGGATGGTGGCCCGCTGGTTGTCAACAAGTTGTTGTCACTTGTTCGCCATTCACAGATGTTTTAACATCTTTGCGGGAGTTGTAGGGAGCCCTGCTTTCGACATGTGACTCTCGCCTGAGCGCCGCACGCATTCGTCGCAAAGGCCTGCAGGGGTCGGAAGGCACTTCCTTTTCAAACTGGGACTCCTGCTGGATACATTCCTACTACTGCCGTGCATCTCCACACGCGCACACCGTGGCAACACTTACCTTCTTCGCCGGTGGCCAGGCAGAGGCAGTCCGCTCCAGCGTGTGGCTGTGCGGGGCAGCCAAAAGGCGAATGGTCCGGCGGGCAAGAGGGAGGAGAAAGACGAGGGTGGCAGCGCGGGGGGAGTCAGCCACGCGCAGAGGGGGGTGGGGGGAGGGCAGAGGGCTCCTCAGAAGCACCCCTGCTCCTTTGAAGGCGAGGGCCTGATCTACAGATGTAAGGCCGGCGCCTTCTGAGAAGCAGCCTTCTTCTAAGAAGCCTCCCCCCCTCCCTCCACCCCCTTGTGCGCGCCGCCAAGAGAAAGACGAGGGTGCCCGCGCGCGGGGGGGTGGAGGGGAAAGCAACGGCAGCAGTTAGTTACACGGATGGAGGCAGCTCCGCTCTAGAGCGGGGCTCCCCCGTAGGACTCCGCCGAGAGCCACCTGTAGCAGCCACCTGCACCAGACACGATAGTCTTGGCCTGCCTCGCCGACGCGCTCATGGTTTCCCTCCCTGGCCTCCTCTTTCCCTGGACCCCCTCAGGCAATGCAAAACATCAGGACGCGAGGCCTTTCCATACTTTCGGCCTCCGGAGGCCCTCATGGGGCCGCGGGACCGTCTAGACACGACTCGGGATGAAACGACGATCCAGGGGACTGGCCCGAGACTTTCAATGGGTCGACGTAATGACAGAAACAAAACAAATCACGACATCGGGGGTCTGGGGCTCTTCTCCTTCCCCTTTGCGCCTCGCAGCCGCGCCTTCAAGGGGCTCCCAGGCTTCGCAGGCTGGCCTGGGAGGCGTCTGGAAGGACTCGAGGCCGCTTCGGGTTGAGCGCCCTCCAGAGGTCCTCTGCGGGCCCCGAGACCTAAAGCAAGGCATGCCACAATCTGCGGCACGACATCCATGCAACAATCGGGTCGTCTAGATTCGACGGTCCACGTGGTGTCAGATCTTGCCGTTGAGCATTCGCAGTCCAGATCCTGATCGCCGCCACCATCCTCTGCCGTCCCTCCCCCTGTATCACTGCTCTTGCTCATATCCTGATGGTGCTGCTGTTGGGTAACTACATATTCCCACGCTGCGCTCTCCTTCTAGGAGGGATGAGGTGATCGTTTTCTTGTCAATTGTTCTACCGATCGGCACGGGCCCTCGCACCCCTCCCCCCCACCTGTCGTAGATCTTGGCTGTTTTGGGCGCCCGCTTCAATCAGGTGGAGTCTCTCACCCATAATTCAGTCGCACTTTGGCAAACAGTCGCGCTAAGAAGAGATCCAGAGCCAGACCCCCCCCCCTTCCCCCCCCCCTTCCGCCCATAGGACGCACTGTGGCAAACAGTCGCGCTAAGCAGAGATCCGGAGCCAGATCCCCCCTCTTCCCCTTTCCCTTCCGCCCAATGCCGAAACGCCGAGTAAGAAAACACTCACAAGGGAGGAAGACCTTTCCCCAGCGGAGGTGTCCGTCCTGGCTGGCAGCCTTCGGGGCCGCGGAGGGGAGAGGGGGTGGAAGCGGGGGGCAGAAGGAGGAGAAGAAGGAGGAGGAGGAGGAGAAGGAGGCAGGAGAAGGAGGCAGGAGGAGGGGAGGAGGAGGAGGAGGAGGAGGAGGAGGAGGAGGAGGAGGCAGGAGGAGGAGGAGGAGGAGGAGGAGGAGGAGGAGGAGGAGGAGGAGGAGGAGGAGGAGGAGGAGGAGGAGAGGGAGGAGCGGGAGGAAGCGAGGGAGGAAGGCCTTTCCCCGCCTTTCCCCGCCTGCCATCGCGCCCGGCTCTCCCCAGACGCACGTGCGCGTGATCGAGCACGGCCTGTGGCGGGGCCCGGGCCCGGTGGCCGGCGGCGGCCTTGCGCCGCCGCGGGCGGCCCTGCTGCCCGTGTGCCGGCCAGGGGATCGACTACAGAATCGATTCACCCCAGGATTGGTTTTCTCGTCGAGTGATACGCAGACTGTTTTTGTAGTTCTACGGCCGCTCGGCGCAGTTCTCGCGGATCCGGCGAGCAAGGCAGGTCAGGGGCGAGCCGGTTCTGTGGTCGATGCCCTGCTCGAGTGTTCCTAGTCTGCTGCTTCCAGCGTCGTCGGGGCCGTCGCACCCGGGAGGTCGGTGCTGGTATTGTCGATGCCTTCGCTGCGCTGTCGTCGGTGCCTCCTTATTAGATATGCCATGAGGGGGCCTTCCTAGGGCCCACCTAATGGACCGAAGGCAACTCGACACGGTAACGGCGGCGGGATGGCTGAAAATTTTGCGGGCGCCCCCCAGTTTCCGATCCCGGGCCCCACTTACCATCGCTTCTCTTGCACATCACGAGCTGCGGTCGGGAGCCTTTGCTTAGCGCGTCGCGGCGGCGGCCCCAGCGACGCGATGTGTCTTGCAAACTGATCTCGTGTCGCTCCGCTCTGCGGTATCATCTAGTCCACACGTCAGCTCCGCAAGCTCTGGGTTGACGCTTGCGCGGCGACGCTCCGGCTCAGTCCGACGTAAATCCGACGTAGTTCCGACGTAGTCCGACGTGAGCCCGACGTGAATCCGACGTGGATCAAACGTATCTTGGGGCTCAAGTTGCCGCGCGAGGCCTCCAGGATTTTCCGCGTGAGTTTCCGTATTGGGACTCGGGTAGCGTGTCGGGCCGACGCGTGGCGGGCCACCCATGAGCCGCGCGGCACGCTGAGCCACCATCGTTGACCGTGAGCTACCCCAAGCAAGACTCTTCACGCAGAACCGAGCCACATCCGCAAGCCCACCAGCCGGCGCACCTCACGCCTGCATGCGGCCCCCCCCCCCTGTCGGCGGCGAGGGTTCCCCTCTTCGGGGCCTCTTGCGCCCCTCTTTGGAGCATCTGGGGCTGTCTTGGGCGTTCGTGTCCAGGAACCTCTTGGGCCGCCCTGGAGGTTCAGGAGGTCGGGAAGTCCAGTATGCGGAGGCCACGCAACACTTGTTGCCAACCATCCTGTGGTGTCGGGCCCTCGTTTTGAGAGACAGTCCCTTCGTCCACTCCCCTCTCCTTCTCCCGCTTCTCCCTCCGTCTTCTCTCGCTTCTCCCTCCTCCCGTCACCCCCCTCACTTTGGCACATCCCTCACAGTTCTCGTGGCTCCATAAGGGAGCTACACCTGAGGCCCCAGTGGCTGCGCCCGCATGCCGTCACCCCCGGATTTGGGCACATCCCTCACACTCCTCGTGGCTCCAGAAGGGAGCTACACCTGAGGCTCCAGTGGCTGCGCCCGCGTGCCGCCACCCCGTCACTTCGGCACACCCCATTACACATTTCGTGGTCCCACAGGGGGCTCCAGCTAAAGCTCCAGTGGCTGCGCCCGCATGCCGCCACCCCTCCACATCTTGATGCACCGCTCACACGCCTCGTGGCCCCATAGGGAGCTCCACCTGAGGCCTCACTGGCGGCGCTCGCATGCCGCCGCCCCTTCATTTTTTGTACACCGCTCACACGTCACGCCCCACACGCCTCCGAACAGGAGGAGGAGGAGGAGGAGGAGGAGGAGGAGGAGGACGACGACGACGACGAGGACAAGGAGAAGGAGAAGGAGGGGGGAGGGAGGAGGAGAGAAGGAAGAGGAGGAGGACGACGAGGAGGAGCAGGAGGAGGAGGAGGAGGAGGAGCAGGAGGAGGCGGCGGCACACAGAGCTCCACCCAGGGGGCCCCGCTGGCTGCGCCCGCATGCCGCCGCCCCCTTACCTTTTGGCCCACCCCGCTCCGGCCGGCCTCCCCGCCCCGTGCGGCCTGCCCCGGCGGCAGCCCCCGCACGGCGGCCCCGCTCCACTCCGGCGCGCGCCTCGCGCACTCGCACTTCGCGGCTCCGCCGGGAGCTCCGCCGATGGCGCCTCTCGGACATGGCGATGCCCACAACACTGCCCATGGCCGGGTCGCTCTAGCTGGGACGACGCTTGGAGATTCTACCTCCTCTCTCTCTCTCTATCTCATTCTCTCTCAAAACTGCACATGGCTGGTTCGCTCGCTGGGACAACGCTTTGAGATTATACCTCTTCCTCTCTGTCTCTCTCGTTCTCTCTCTCTCTCTCTCTTTCTGCGTGAGTGTGAGTGTGAGTGTGTGTGGTTCGGGACTTTTGGGGCCGACCCCCAAAGGGGTTGAGGGCGGCACAGGAAGCCCCAAAAGGGGGCCCCAGGACGGCGTCGTGAGGAGCCATCTCTAGGGAGGCGTGGGCTCCGAGAGCCACGCTCCCGAGAGGCCTCTTGAAATGTCTCGCGGTCATCCCTCCTCCTCCTCGTCCTCCTCCTCCTCGTCCTCCTCCTCCTCCTCCTCCCGAGGCCTCTTGAAATGTCCCTCCCCATCCTTTATCCTCGAAGCGTTGCCAACTCGTTTCGGCGTTGTTCTGTTGTTGTGTTTCGACTCTGTGGGAAAGAATAAGAGGATGTGAACGACGATGTGCAGGACGAGGGGTGTATCTGTGCCTCCTGTAGTGACATGGTCTGAGGCTGTATGGGGGTTTCTTGTTGAGTAGACGAGGTGTTCCTCCACCTTCGCTTCATCATCCTTGCTCTATTCTCAACATTACGAACCGCATCGCCATCGTTATCATCAGCATGATCTTCATCATCACCATCACCGTCACCGTCACCATCACCATCACCGTCATCATCCGTTCTACCCACTCGTGGTCATCACCATCATCATTGATCATCATGAGCATGATCATCATCAGCAGCAGCGTCGTCATCATTATCAGCATCAGCATCCTCATCCGTTTCCTCATCATCATCACCATCATCAACATCAACATTAAATACCCCAACAACAGCCTCGATATCAACATCAACGTCAACATCAACACCGGCATCATGCTCATGATCATCATAAACACTGTCACCGTCAATACCATCGTCATCATCATTGTCATAATCATCAGCATTATCATTATCATGATCTTCCATAGCATCACTATCACCAACATTCATCGTCATCATGAGCATAACCATCACAATCATCATCTGCAGCATCATCATTTCCATCAGTATCATCCTCATCATCACCAGCACTCATCATCAGCATCTCCACCATCATCATCAACATCATCATCATAATAATTATCATCACCATCATCACCATCATCATCATCATCAGCATCATCATCATCATCATCATCATCATCAGCATCGTCACCCTCATCGTCATCATCTGCACCATCATCAGCAGCACCGTCACCGCCCCCTGTCTCAACCTGATTCCCCTCTTCCCCCCTGCCCCTCACCATCTCCTCGCGCAGCCATCTTGGCCCACGCCAGTTTAGCTCGAAGGCGCCGCAGCTCATGGCCGCTGGCCGCACGCCGTCCGTGCTCCTTCGCTGCCTGCGGCGGGTCCACACCCGGAGCGCCCTCGTTCCGTCCTCGGTGCTCCTCGGCGCTGGGGCCGCCGCGGGGGGCGCCGCGCTGGCGGAGTGGCGTGAGCTGAACGCTCCTCGGGAGTTGGCGGCGGAGCGCACGCTGCCCGACTCGAGGGCGGGCTCGCTTCTCGCCGCCGTCCGGCTGCCGATGCTGTTAGACGAGGGCGAGATCGAGGAGGTCCTGGAGCTCGGCAGAGAGGTGAAGGCAGCCGGCGGGGCAACAGAGTACCGTCTTGGAAGCAGCGCCCACTCAGTTGTGCGCAGCGCCGATGCGGGCAGCGATCCCGCCTCTGCATCATCGTCGTCACCTTGGCACACGACATTCTTGCACACTGGCCATTTGTTTCAGCAGCGCCTTCCCGCCCTCAGTCTAAAATTGCGACAAGCCGTCCTCAGCACGGATGGTCTCAATTGGGGCATCTGCAGAAAAGCTGCAGCATCGCTGAGCGGAAGCAACGTTGCGGGTGAGCCATTGGACGAAGTGAGAATGCGGACCATCGAGCTGCACGAAGTGGGCCCTGGAGGAGCTCTTCCGCAGCGAGATCATGTTGATTCTGGGTCATGCGTGACCTTAGATGTCATGCTCTGTCGACCGGGCGTCGATTTCGAGGGTGGCGCCTTAGAGCTACCGCCAGCGATAGATGTTGCGAAGCCGGGGGTGTTCCCTGAGTTTCTACAAGGGGACGCGCTGGTGTTTCCTAGCCACAAATTTCATTGCGTACATCCGGTTTCTTCTGGCTTGCGACGGGTTTTAGTAATCGAATTCTGGTGCGGTGAGGATCGATCATGTCCGCACCGCTGCCACCAGCATTACGGGACTTGCAAGGCCGCGGGTGGCGGCAGCCGTTGGCAGGACCAGGTGCATCGCCTTTGCATGGCATCCGCCGTTGAAGATCCAGTTAAACCGTGGTGACTCCAGGGCAATGATCATGTGCCTTTCGACGAGTTGTCATTCGATTGCGCGCAGGAGTGGAGGTAACGCTGCGCTGTCCACCTCAGGGTCTACATAACACATGCTGCTGACGGCCTGCGACTGAACATTTCATCATCAGAGCCTCAGTTCGCTATCTTCTAAACAATGCTTCCCCTGAGCGACGAGCGATACAAGGTTTCTCTGATGTCATAAGACACGCATACTGGAGCAACGGACAAGTAGGTTATTCGTGGAGAACCTGCCGTACTATGTGCCACAATGTTTGGCGCTTCTTTTTGCAGACTGCAATACATAGTCATACAGCGATCGATCTTGGGAGGCCAAATTCTGCATTGGTGCTGGTATATAGCGAGGGTGGCGGCGGCGATCAGGCAGGTTTGGGATGAGGATGAATCGCTCCAGAGCGGGGACGCTCTCAAAGCAATCCGGAGCGCTCGGGAATGGTCGCGGCGCCGGGTGCGTCCTCCAGTCCCGCTGGTTTACAGAGTCTTCAGACTTTTCTTTGACATCTTATATGCAAGGGCTTTCTGTTGAGGCTGTGCGCAGATGCCTGTTCTTTGGCGGCGCGCAGAGGGGGGGTGATAGAGGGGGGAAGGCTTCTTAGAAGCACCTCTGCTTCTTAGAAGGCGCGGGCCTTGTCTGTAACTGGAAGGCCCGCGGCTTCTAAGAAGCAGCCTCCTTCTCAGAAGCCGTCCCCCCTCCCCCTGTCCCCCTCTGCGCGCCGCCAAGTTCTGCTGAGCACAGCTATCGCTGAACAGTGCAGTGCTGCATGGGGCATCCTGCCGCAAGGGTGTCACCCGAGGCGGGGACTTTTCACAGCCACCGCCTGTGTGGGATCGCCCTGCGGTGGCCTCGGCGGGCAGGGGATGTATGGAGATGTTCGGTCCCCCGTTGGGCCGACGTGTGCTCCGCTGAGGTCTCAGGACGTCGTCGGTTCTCCAGGCGATGGACATGGGCACATCCCCAGGGCTCGTTTCGACTCCCAGTTTGGATTCGATTCGATTTCCATGGCTTCCGATTCCGACTCGATTCGATTTCGGATTTCGATTTGGATCTCGATTTCGTAACGGGGTCCTGATAGCCTGCCGATTCCAGCCGATTCGACTTCTCCTGACTCGGCTGCCGATGCCTGACGATCATATTCATCTCGATCGCCGACCCGATTTGTCGATTCGATTCTGGTGTCTCCTGCATTCCCGCCTCGCATCTCGTGGCCTCATCCAGATTCATCCTCGCCCTGGCTTCGTCTCAGGCGACGGCCGAACGAGGCGGCACCGTCCGCATTTAGGGGAGGGCACCTCCCCCAATCCATGGATTTGGCGACCGCTCGCCACATCCATGGATCGCTAATCCATGTTTGCGCCCCCCGAACTTTGGCATCATCACTCTCGTAGCCAGGCGCACTCACAGCATACCGCGGATGCGCAATGAAAGCGGCGCTCGTGCCCGGCGCTGCCGGCCTGCAAGGGACCACCAGCAGCGCGCTTCCCTTCATAGATGCCAGCGATCATCGATCGGGTGAGCCCAGCTGTGGGAAGCCAATCCCGCACTCGATGCGATTCTGGGGACTCCCACATCTCCGCCTCTGTGCCTCGTGGCCTCATCCAGGCTCATCCCTCGCCCTGGCCTCGTCTCAGAGCGACGGCCGCGGCGGCGGCGGCGGGTCGGCAGCGCCGTGGGCCGCCCGAGACCGTCCCCTCCTCCTCCTCCTCCTCCTCCTCCTCCTCCTCCTCCTCCTCCTCCTCCTCCTCCTCCTCCTCCTCCTCCTCCTCCTCCTCCTCCCCCCCTGGGGGGGGAGGGTTCGACGTCCGCTCCTCACGGGAGCCCTAGGCGGCGGCATGGCAATCCGCTTTGCTTCCTGCTCTGGGGCCGCAGTCGTCGTTGCGCCAACATCGCAGAGCGGAGTTCGCTCGCAAAGCACTTGGGTGGGCCCGGAGTGTCCTGGGGAATCGTTCCGGATTTCGAGGTGAATTTCGTGCGGAGCGGATTTGTTTAGGCCAGGAATGAGGACTATAGAAAATGCATGTGAAATTCACTTCGTTTTTCGTTCGCAGTTTTCGATGTTTCCATGGACAGAAGTCCACACCAAATCCGCTGCAGCACGCCTGCAAGGTCGGTGCCATGAGATTCGGCCCTTTCGTCCAACCCATCCTCGCCCTCTCTGTTGCTCCCCACCCTCTTCGTTCTTTTTGTCTCCGTGCTGGCAATGGGCGAATCCGGGCCAAGTCTGGTCCACATGTGCAGTCCCGAACGTGTTCCAAACCCGGTCCAAGTCAGTCCCAAGTCAGACAGCAACGGGGACCACGTAAGGTCCCATGGAGCGGATTTGCACGGCAAAGCCCACCTGCTTCCAGAAGACCAATATCTTGGGCATATGCCAAATACCAGTCTGGCTTTCTAGCCACAAGCGTCTATAGACACAAGTGGTGTCGTCACGTATGTAGACACATTCGGGGTGGATGGTCTAATAGACAATGCGTTTTCCCTCCCGGAGCAGTACGAGATCGGAGGAAAGGTAGATCCGTCTACGGTATGGCCCTGTTCGAAAGCAGCTCCTACGTGGTACAGCCAAGACGCTGAAACAAGGACAGCTTTGGGCTCAGGAGCGGATCAAGGCTACCCTTGTGTCCTGTGCCTCGCGACCAATGCCTTCTGACATTCATGGCACTGTGGTCCTCGGAAGGGTCTCTTGTGTATCCTCTCGCGTGTCCTCTCCATTCAAGCTCGGCTGTATTCCAAGAGCGGCGGCGGAGGAGGAGAGGAGGAGGAGGAGCAGGAGGAGGAGGAGGAGGAGGAGGAGGAGGGGGAGGAGGGGGAGGAGGAGCAGGAGGAGGAGGAGGGGGATGAGGAGCAGGAGAAGGACCAGGAGGAGGAGCAGGAGGAGGAGGAGAAATAGGGGGAGGAGGGGGAGGAGGGGGAGGAGTGGGAGGAGTGGCAGGAGACGGAGGAGGAGGAGCAGGAGGAGGAGGAGGACGGGGGGGCGGGCTGCAGGCCAGCGGTGTCGCCGCCGGTGGGCGCCGCGCTCGTGGAGGCGCGGCCGCTCACCGGCCGCACCCACCAGATACGGCTGCACCTGGCGCAGGCGCGCCGCCGCGAGGACGGCGAGGATGGCGAGGGCGCTGCGGGGATCGAGGGACCCAGAGATCCGACGCTCCCCAAAAAGATTGGAGCGGGCGGCTTTTTGGCCGTGTGCGGCCTCCAGGGGCCCTCGCCGGGCCTCGGGAGCGTCAAGGCACGACTCGGCAGGAGAAGCTGGCCCCGGAGAAGTGGTCCAGTCGACAAAAATTTGAGCGGCTTGATGAATGGGGAGGGCGATTCGGGGATCAAGAGACGGGGGGTCAATGCAAACGGAGGTCAGCCAGAGCGCCAGATCTGGCAGGATCCTGCAAAGCCAGGGTTGCAATGACCCAGGCTTGGGCGCAGGATCCTGCAGGATCCTGCAGGATCTTGCAGGAGCCTGCAAGGCCCGACGACCAGGGTTTGGATTACCCCGGATCAGTGGGTCCCCGAATGATGCCGAGGGCGGTGATCATGGCGACGGCGATGGCAATGTTGATGATGATGATGCTGATGGTGATGAAGGCGGGGGTGGTGGTAGTGATGACGATGATGATGACTGTGGTGATGATGATGTTGCAAATGATGACGATGATGATGCTGTTGATGATGATGCTGCTGATGATGCTGACGATGACGATGACGACGATGATGATGATGGTGATGATGATGATGGTGATGATGATGCCAATGATGGTGATGATGATGATGATTGGCGGTTTGTAATTAAACACGTTGTGCAGAAGTCAGCAAGCCGACAGGGGACGGACGTGGGTCCGTCACCGTTTTTGCTCAAGCTTTTAATTTGCGGCCTCGCCTATGCAATCCCTCGGGCACATTCTCTCGGGGGCCCACCACCTGGCCGCCATCGCCGGCGGGGTCGCATCGCAGTGGGCGAGCCAGGCCGGCAACTGTGTGGTGATCGCCAACAGCATCGGCGACTTGAGGGTCGCCTTCATCTTTCTCTTCGCCGCAGGTGTGTTCCTGGGCTGCATCGGAGGGTGTCTCTGCTGCAAAGGTCTGGCTCTGAGCCATGGCCGCCTGGCGAGCTGGTCACAGGATCGGAGTCTTGTGGAAGGACGGAGAAGACTGGCAGACGCGCGTGCTCCTCTGTCCTGGTACTACCGCCGACGCCGAGAGCGATCTCCAGATGACTGGCTTGAAAGCAGCGGGGAAGAACGGCAACATATGGTACGCTCTCACACCCGACGGGGACGTGTACATTCACGTGCTGGAACCCCCCGGAGTCCAGGGATCGGCGCTGTGCGATCAGATGGGCCTGCCCGAGCGGAGCGGGCCCTTGCAGTTCGGGAGGACGTGGCGAGCAGGCGGCAGGATCTACGGACAGGAGTGGACCCCGACGCCAGAGGAATTCGTCGACGCGCTGCAGTTCGCTCTGGGCGGTTCCTTCTTCGAGGCAGCCCCGCAGGTGGCGGACAAGACGGTCTCAGTGCTGCGACGGATGAGCAAGAAGGGGCCGTTCCCAGCTGGCGCGGTCTTGGCTGGGGGAGCTCCTCCGAGTAGCTTTGTGCGTGGCTCGGGTGCCCTGCCATCTGCGGTGGGGATGCGCTGGCAGGTTCAGGCCGCCAGTGGCCCAACACCCGAGCGCCGCCCGCTGCAGGACTACGACGTGGACGAGTACTGCACCGCGGGCGGCTTCGCGCTGGCATCTCAGGAGGGGGAGCTGCTCCTGCTGAGGGAGGTCGAGAAGTCCTCGCCAGAGGACGACACGGAGGTGGACGCCAGGCTCTTGCCGCTCGTGGAGGTCGAGGGCGTCCGCAAGCGGCACTTCAAGGTCTCGCTCAAGGGGCTCACCGAGACGGCCTGGCGAGAGTGGCCCGTGCGCGGGCCACGTACGACTGTCTGGTGCGCCAACTTCGTGGGTGACCAGGACAGCCACCCACGCTCGAGGCACACCAGGTGGAAGGCCGAGTGCGGTCTCACGACTGCCGACGTCGGTGTGTCGGAGCATGAGTTGTGTATGCGAGTGCTGGAGCTGGCCATCACCTACGACCAATTGAACATCGGGGAGTTGGCCAGCTTCGAGCTCATGCTCAGGCGCGCGCAGATGACGGAGTGGAGATACAGAGAGCGCGTGCTGGGACGTCCGCTCCTGGACGACACGGCGGAGGACGAGTTCCTCTACATGGGGGCGGCGGAGACGAGGGGGCTGCTCATGGTGGCCCCGGAGCTGCAGGCCCACATCTCGGACGAGCTGCACCGCGAGTCGGCGGTGCTCAAGGAGAGGCGCAAGTTCCGCGAGGAGCGCCTGGCGCCCCGCGGGCTGCCACCAGCTGGCGGCGGCGGGGGCTCGGCGTCCGCGGCGGCGATGGAGACGAAGATCAAGCAGCAGGCGGCGGATCTCTCGAGGCTCCAGGCGAAGCTCAACCACGGCGGCGGGGGCGACCCAGCCGCGGGGGAGAGGCAGGCTGCGGCCAAGGGCCGCGGCCGAGGCACCTAGTCGCCCTGATGATCGCGCCGCGGGAGCTCCTCCCTCTGAGGGGCCCTGCGGCTTCAGGCGCCTCGCCCCCCGCGGCAGGCGTCAGCCGGGCTGTGCGCTCACGTGTTCGTCGTCGCGCAGCCTGCTCGTCCTGGGCCATTGAGATCATCGACGCAGTCAACAATTTGTACTTCCACGGCGAGGTACAGCAGCATCACTCCGTCTCAGCTGGGCAGCAGTTCGCCCTGGACCACATCCGTGACGTGGTGCAGCGAGCTGGACCGCCCATGATCGAGCCCGCGGCAGCCTTTCGAGTGCTGTGCGGATCGGCGCCAGGGTATACTGAGCCCTCGGCAGAACATTCACCCTATCGACGAGGCGCAGTCTCGTTGCCGGCTCCTGGAGCTGACCTTGCTCGTGGCGACGTCTGTCTTCGAGGGCCGGCATTGCAAATGTGGACAGGGTGGCGAGACTGTCTCTTGCACCCCAACCCGGACAACTCCGGGGCAGTGCGGCCGTACTCTGACCCCAAGCTGATTCGGGACAGCGGCACGTGCGCCGAGTTTTTGGTGGACATGGCACGTTCAGGGCTCGTCTCCTTCACGAGCCAGAGGCCATCCACCGCGGGAGTCTTCTTCGTAAAGAAAGGTCCAGATCGTCTTCGACTCATCCTGGACACTCGACGAGCAAACAAGCTGTTTTGGATCCTTGCCACACCCAGCTCTCTACACCATCGAGCTGGTCCTCTCTGTACTTGCCACCCGAGGCGGAGCTGATGATGTCTCAGACCGACGTCAACAACGCGTTCTACCGCATCCAGCTCCCCCCCCCGGCATGAACGACTACTTTATCCTGCCCAGCATCGACGCCAAGTGGATCTCCGAGGCCGCCCCCGAGCTGGCCCCTGGTCTCCCCGCGGGCATCCGCATCTCCCCTCGCATGGAGGCGCTGCCCATGGGGTTCAACTGGGCGCTGTTCTTCTGCCAGGAGATGGTCCGCAACGCCGCAGAGGACGCGGGCTTCGCTGACGGGCGGATGTTCCTGGGCCGCCACTCGGCCCCGGACATCACCACCCAGCCAGGCGCCGCCGTGTACGTCGACGGCGTGGCCGTGGTGGGGACGGACCTGGAGGCGGTCGAGGCCGGCGGAGTCGCCGTGGCCAAGCAGCTGGAGGAGCGCGGCCTCCAGGTCAAGGGGGTCGAAGGCCCCTCGGACTCCCAGACCTTCACGGGGATGGAGTTCGATCGGACCTCCGGCCGCATCTCGCTCAGCCGCGAGAGGATCTGGAGGCTGCGCGCGGCCCTGCTGTATGCTGCGGACCAGCGCTACTTGACTGGACGCCAGATGCGGCGGCTGGTCGGCCACTACACGTGGAGCGCGACTCTGCGGCGTGAGCTCCTCAGCGTCTTCAGCGGCGTCTACGCCTGGGCGGAGAAGGCGGGCGACAAGAGGTGGCGCCTGTGGCCTTCGGCCGAGCGGGAGCTCCGCCAGGCCGCCGCCCTCGTGGCCTTCGCCTTCGCGGACCCCAAGCGCCCGTTCCACGCCGCGGTCGTGGCGACCGATTCCTCAGGCGCTGGGCTGGACGACGCCGGCGGCTACGGCGTGGTCACGCAGGAGTGGCCCGTGGAGAAGGTCCGGCGCTGCTGCGGGCATGCCGAGAAGTGGCGCTACGGGGTGCAGGGGCTCGTCGCTGCCAGGGCGGCCGCGCTGGGCAGCCCCGCCGACCCCAGCTCGCCTCGTCCGACGGCGCAGAGCGGCGAGAGGCCCACAGACTTCGAGAGCATGACGCGAGACGACATCGGGGCCTTCGAGAACTGGAAGCTGGCGTGCCGGGGCCGATGGGCCCGGGCCGAGGGCATCCTGAGGACCGAGGGCCGAGCATGCATGATCGGCCTCCGTCACGAGCTGAGGTCCACGAGCACGCACGGAAAACGTATACTCTTTCTTGTGGACAACATGAGTGTGGTATTGAGTTTGGGTAAGGGTAGATCCAGCAGCCATCAGATGAACCGAACATGTCGTGAGCTCCTGTGTCTGTCCGTTGTTGCCAATCTCCAGGTCGTGGTGAGATGGGTCGCCTCTGAGTTGAATCCATCCGACCGCGCGTCCAGACTCCCGGGCTCAGCCATCTCGCTGGGCGGGGGTGGGCTTCGCGCGGCGGGGGGCGATGCTGCGCCGTCCGAGGCCGTGCTCGCCAGCCGCTTCGACGCCGAGCTGGGGAGCGCGGCCCGCAGCCTTGGGCCCGCCTTCGGCGGGGACGCCTGCGGCCGCCCCCTCGCCGGCCTGGGGGGCCAGCTCGCCGCTGAGGAGGCCAGGCTCGGCACCGCCGCCGCGGAGGCCGGTGAGCTCAGCGACAGCTCCTCCAGCTCGGGGGAGAGCTGGCCAGCCGGCCCCAGCGGCAGCGACGGCCAGGCGCCGCCACGCACGGGGTGGGCCGACTGCGGCACGGTCGACTCGAGCAGCATCTCACGATCTGCGAGCCCGTCGCGGACAGCAGCGACGGCAGCACCAGGCGCGGGAGATCGCCGAGGCCCGGCGCCACGGCTTCACCAGCCTCCAGATGGCCAAGATAGGGCCTCGCTCCCGCGCTCAGTACCAGAAGTTTCACCAGGCCTTCTTGGAGTGGAGCAGCCAGGAGGGTCAGCCCCTGGACACCGACCTCCAGATCGACCGGGCCCTCAGCAGGTACATGGACTACCTGCACTACGAGGGCTTCAACGCGGACGCGGGCGAGAAGGTGCTGGCGGCTGTGGCCTTCCACGGCCCAGTGGAGGGCCTGGAGCTTCCAGGAGCTCGCTGGGCGCTGGCGGGTTTCCGGCGCCGGGCGAGCGCGAGGGCCCGCAGCCCCCTGCCGCTGGCGGGCGTGATGGCCATCGTGGGGGCAGCAGCGGCCGACGGCCAGCTCCCCTTTGCCCTGGGGCTGGTGCTGGCGTGGGAAGCCTACCTCAGGCTGCCGCCCGACCTCGTGAGCATGGTGGGCGCCTCTCTGGCCAGGCCAGCCGCCCGGAGCCCCCAGGCGCGTTGGGGCCTGCTCCTGTTTCCTCAGGAGGGGGAGGCGCGCAGCAAGATGGGGCACTACGACGAGGGGATCATGCTGGACGGCCAGTTCGGATCCACGCTAGCGCCTTTCCTTCGCCGGCTGAAGGCCCAGACCGCCGACGCCAGCCCGCTGTGGTCCTTCTCGAGCGCCACCGTCAGGCGCCTGTTCAACGAGTACGCCGCGAAGGTCAGCCTCGGAGGCAAGAACCCCTACCAGGTCAGGCACGTGGGAGCCTCGCTGGACGCCCTAGAGTGCCGGCGCAGCCTGAAGGAGATCCAGGAGCGGCTCCGCCACCTGTGCGAGGCCAGCACCCGTCGGTACAAGAAGGGGACCAGGTACTTGGCCGAGGTCAACAGCCTCGACAGCCGGGCCCGGTCCTACGGCGAGCAGGTCCTCAGGCAGCTCGACGGGGTGCTCAGCGGGCGGGTCTGCCTCCCGCCGCCGCCGGCCCTCGCCGGCGCCGCGGGCTGCGGGCGGGCGCCGTGATGCGCCAAGGCGACACCCTAGAGGCGGTGCAGCGGGCCTCGGACACCAAGGTGGTCCGCCGCCTCCGTCAGGGGCTCGCTCGGGCCAGCAGGCGAGGCCGGCGCCGTGGGCAGGTGTTCCTTGACTTGTTCAGCGGTGCCGGCGGCGTCGCCAAGGCCCTCGAGCGCCACGGCGACAACGGTTGCCTCCAGATCGACATGGAGGCTGACGTAGCTTTCGATCTCACCCGCCGCTCGGCCCAGCAGCTCATCTTGGGTTGGATGGCCAGCAGGCGCGTGCGAGGGCTATGGATCGCTTTTCCATGCACGACTTGGTCTGCAGCCTCACGGCACACGTACCGTCGCCCCGGAGAGCTCCGTGGCCGATCGAATTTGACAGTAGAGCAAGAGCACAAAGTGAGCCTTGGTAATAAGACCCTTGCCGCCACTGGCCGTCTCATCAGAGCTGCAATCATGAGACAGATCCCAGTTGTGATCGAGAATCCTCTCACAAGTATGGCCTGGCAAATCCCCGAAGTCAAGAGGCGAATGGCACACCGCAGTTGTAAGATAGCAGTTGTAGATCAGTGCATGTTTAACACCCCCTGGAAGAAGCCCGCAAAAATTGTAGGCTGGAATGTTTCTGAACCGCCCGCCCCTCTCGTCCAAAGGTGTCGTGGGAAGTCTCTGTGCTGCAAGACCCTCCGGCCTCACCTCGTCCTCGAATGTAGCCGGCGGACCGCCTTGGCTCAGGCCTATCCGCGGGGGCTGGCGGAAGCAGGAGCTCGATGGCTGGTCACTTCAGCCGATAGTATCGAGCACGCACACGTAGGGAGGTTGTTGATTTAATTATCTCGTGCTCTGAACTGCAGTTGCTAATTTAACTTGCTCTGTAAGAATGTGAGTGATTGCGGCATGGCCAGTAACATGAATGGGCTGTGGGGGGCTTTCCCCGAATAATCCTTCTGCCGACTCGGGCCCCAGAGACGGCTCGGTCGCAAGTCTCGTGACAGCATAGGTTCTCTTGGTTGCAAAAACAATGCACATTGGCGGTTTGTAATTAAACACGTTGTGCAGAAGTCAGCAAGCCGACAGGGGACGGACGTGGGTCCGTCACCGTTTTTGCTCAAGCTTTTACCACCTCCTCCTCTCCTCCTCCGGTCTCTTGCGCTCTCACGGTGGGGGGCTTTCCCCGAATAGTCCTTCTGCCGACTCGGGCCCCAGAGACGGCTCGGTCGCAAGTCTCGTGACAGCATAGGTTCTCCCGGTTGCAAAAACAGTGCACATGATGATGATGATGATGATGATGGTGATGATGATGATGACAATGATGACAATGATGACAATGATACTGATGATGATGATGCTGATGGTGGTGATGATGATGATGCCAGGAGCAGAAGTATCCCATGTTGGTACCCTGGCCTCGTTTTGTCCCATTCGGGCCTCCGGGGAGTCCATCGTCGTCACCGCTGGATTCGCCTTGACATTCTGGTCAAAACGCATCCCGGGAGAGGTCCAGGGAGTAACGGCATTTGTACCTGAAGTTTCCCCAGGTGATGGTGTCGGTGGCGAAGAGAATATTAATATTAAGAGTAATGATGATGATGATGATGATGATGATGATGCTGATGCTGATGCTGATGCTGATGCTGATGCTGATGCTGATACTGATGATGATGCTGATGACGATGATGAAGATGTTGATGTTGATGATGATGATGATGGATATTACGACGATGATGATGATGACGCTGCTGATGTCGATGCTGATGATGGTCATGATGATGATGGTGATGGTGATGATATTGATATGGACGATGATGAGGACGATGATGATGCTGCTGATGGCGATGGTGACGATGGTGATGATGATGATGATGATGATGATGATGGTGATGGTGATGGTGGATGATGGTGATAATGCAGATGGTGCTGCCGATGATGATGATGATGCTGCTGATGATGATGATGACGATGTTGCCGATGCTGATGATGCTTCTAATGATGCTCCTGCTGCTGATGATGATGGTGATGCTGATTATGTTGATGCTCATGTTGGTGAAAATGATGAAGACCCTCGTGATGATCATGACTGTGATGGTGGTGTTGGCTGTGGTGATGTTGACTGTGGTGAGGACGATGGTGGTGGTGGTTATGGTGAGTGTGGTGAGGGCGATGGTGGTGGTGGTGGTGGTCATGGTAGTGGGTGATGGTGATTGTGGAGGCGGTTATGAGTGGTGGTGATGGTGGTCGTGGTGATGGTGGTGGTGATGGGTCAGGGTGGTGGTGCTGATGACGGGGTCGGTCACGGTGGTGATGACGAGGAGGAGGGGGAGGAGATGGGCGAGGGGGAGGGAGCAGGTAGGAGGAGGGCAAGCATGAGCAGCAGCAGCAGGAGGCGACCGACAACGCCAAGTCTGGGGGGGACAGGGGGGCAACAAGGAGGTACAGGAGAGGGACGATCATGGAGGAGGGGGACGAATTGAGAGGAGGGAGTAGGTGGCGAGCGGGAACGATTGTTAAGAAGGACGAAGGAGAACATCAGAGGAGGAGGACGACAGGGGGGGAGGGGAAGACGAGAAGGAATGGTGCGAAGGAGGAGGAGGAGGAGGAGGATCAGGATGAGGAGGAGGAGGCGGACGAAGGACGAGGAGGAGGAGGGGGAGGAGCAGGAGGGCGAGCAAGAGGGGGAGGAGGAACGCGAGACGAGGGGTCCTGGGTGCAAGAAGGGCAGGGATGGTGCAGGGCTCCCGCCAAATGTGGTGCCTTGGCGATCTCGTGGACCGTCTTCGTTCTGTTTGTTCTCGTAGCAAACAAAAGCAGCAAGAAGACGGAACTGAAGGAACACAACACCAACACGACAACGAGAAGCAATGCTCAGTTCTAGCCCTGGGATTATGCGTGACAATGGGGGGGAGGCGGCCGAGGAGGAGGCGATGGCACGCACCGCTGGGCGCCAGCTCGAGAAGACGCTGGGCTCTGCACCTTGCCGCGTGTTGGGGGGAAATCGTGACGCTGCAGCTGCTGCTCCTGCAGCTGCTGCTGATGATGATGGTGGTGATGATGATGATGATGATGATGATGATGATGCTGACGGCGGTGATGATGATGCTGCTGATGATGATGAGGATGCTGATGCTGATGATGGAGATGATGCTGATGATGACGAGGATGCTGATGATGCATATGATGCTGGTGATGATGATGATGATGATGATGATCCGGATCATTATCATGATCATGATTTTGATCATGATCATCATGATCATGATGATGATGAGGATGATGCTGATATTTACAATGATGATGGCGATGGTGATGGTGATGGTGCTGATGACGGTGATGATGATGGTGGTGGTGGTGGTGATGGTGTTGATGATGATGTCGATGATGATGCTGATGCTGCTGATAATGACGATGATGCTGATGCTGATGCTGATGATGATGATGATGATGATGATGATGATGATGATGATGATGCTGATGATGATGATGATGCAGCTGATGCTGATGATGATGACGATGGCGACGATGTTAACTTTGGTGAGGAGGGGGAGGAGGAGGACGAGGAGGAGTAGGAGGAAAAGGGACCCATCCTGCTACCCTTCTCGTTTCCACATGTGTAGACCTTCTGGGATGAGGGATTGCCGATTCGACTCTATTATGTTATATTATATATTCTGGCTTGTGTTGGTGGAGCGAGGGGATGGTACGGAGGATAGGCGTGAAGACGGAGGGCAAGGGAGGAGGGAAGAAGAGGCCGAGGAGGAGGAGGAAGAGGAGGAGGAGGAGGAGGTAAGTGTGCAGGGAGGAGCTGAAGGAGGAGGAGGAGGAGAAGTGGAATGATGAGCACGAGTTGTAAATGGCATCGATGAGACAGAACCCTTGGGTGCCAAAGGGGGCCCCCGCTCCTCTTTCGATTGATCTCACCCTTGGTCTCCCTCCTGTTCTCTCTCGCTCTCTCTCTATATCGCCCCCTTGCTCCCTTCTGACCGCCCCCCCCCATCCCCCCTCGACGGGCAGTGGTCCTCCTCCCCCCTCGCGCGAGGACGATTGTCTCCGTGCCCCCCTTGCGGCAGTCCCGGGCAGGCAGGAGCCGGCAGACGCGAGCGCAGCCGGATGCAGGCGCGGGAGGAGGCGGCTTGCTCCTGGGGCGCCAGCCGCGTGCGCAGCCCCGCGGCCAGCGCCCCAGGCAGCAGTCAAGACCATGCAAGAGCGTCCTCGATGGCGCGTGCTTATACCCCGGGGGGCAGCCTCATCCGCCCGTCGAGCTCGACCTCCTCCTCCTCCTCCTCCTCCTCCTCCTCCTCTTCACCGTCCATGTGAAGGTTTTCCCTCTGGAGAGGGCAAGGCGGCGTCTTATATTTCCAACATTCGTGGCCGATTACGTCTGCTCATGGCTGGCAAACATCCCAAGTCGCGCGAGGTGCTTTAGCATCCGTGTCTGTTGATGGGAGTTGGTTGGCTTCGCAGGTGTATCTGGTACTGTATGCTTGTCATTGAGTGCATTGGAATGGCTTATGCTGGTGGGTCAATGTATGCTACTTGTATTTCCCCCGCTTTGCCGGGGCCTGCAGCTGTCAGCCCAAGCTGGTCGTGGGCTGGGGGAGGTCCCCGCGAGTCCCGTGCATCGGTATTGTGGGTATTCGGCCCCCCCCTGCTCGTCGCAGAAGCGTCCCGTGAGGGAGTTCTGGCCATCCGCTGGTGACGGGTGCGCTTGCCTTCTGGCGGGGGGGGGGGCCACGCTGTGGCCAATGAGGTTGTGTGGGAGCGTCCCGCGAGGGAGTTCCGGCCGACCATTGGTGATGGTCGCGCTTGCCTCCTGCACATCCTCACTCCAGCTCCTCGGAAGCGCCCCGTGAGGGAGATTCTGGCTGCCTGTTGGTGACAGGTGGCTCGCCTTCCGTCTGGGGTGGCCACGGCGGCTACGACTTGGTTCGCTGGTGAGCTACAGGTCTATTGTGGTGCAGCAGACGTATTCATTGGGCTGGCGCGTGGCTGGCGTTACAATGGATTGTTTTTTCCCCCGCACCTTGCGGGGGTATGCGTCTGCCAGTCCTGGCTGGTAGTGGGCTGGGGGAGGTCCCCGCGAGTCCGATACACTGCTGTATTGGGGTATGACGTCGACTTGTTCGGCAGGCACTCTGGATGTATTTCTTGTGTTTGTGGGGCCCGCTGGCCCCCGCCTCAGCCGCCGCGTGTTCGCCCTTCGGACGCGCGCGCCTCGCCTCGTAGCCTCGTAGCCCCTTCCCCGCTTTCCATCCCTTCCTCCTTCCCTTTCTTCCCCACCCCCTTCGCCCTCCTCATACCCGCTGCTGCCCTCCATCCTTCCGCCCTCCCCGTCGCATCCCCTCCCTCCCCCTCTGCCCCCCTCACCTCCCTCCCCTCCCCTCCCCTCTTCCCTCTGCTCCCCCCCCTCCCCTCTCTCCCCTCCCCCCCCGCAATTACTCAATATGAATACTACTCTCCCTCTTCCCCTGATGGCGTGCTGGGAGTAGTAGACCCCCCCCGCGTACTGTTTTTTACACAGGATTCCCGGGAGTTGGGTTTTCGCTTGCGTTTTTTTTTCAAAATGCTGCCCTCGCTGAGGCGCCGGCTTCATTTTTGCTCCCGAATCGTTCCGAATCGTGCTCCCGCTGCAGCGTGGGCCTCATTTTCGGATCGGTGTTTGGCCTCCGTCGTTCAGGATGGCGTTGTCGCCCCAGCGCGGGCCTCTTTCTCGCGCGCCCATCCGCCCGCCACCACCGCGCCGCACCACCACCGCCACCACCACCACCACCCACCACCACCCACCACCACCCACCACCACCACCAGCACCACCACCACCACCACCACCACCACCACCACCACAACCACGCACACACGCACGCACGCACGCACGCGCACCACCACTCACTACGCACGCGCGCGCGGAGCCACAGGTCCGCTACGACACGCGTCCGCGGATAGAGAAAATCAGCGCCATGGTAAGGGATGGGAGGGAGGGGTAGGACGTCAGATATGACGCGAGCGCACCTAGCTTGCCTCCCTCCCCTCCCCCTTCCCTCCCTCCCCTCCCCTTCCCTCCCTCCCCTCACCCCCCCCCTCCCCTCTATACCCCCCTCACCTCCTATCCTCCCCTCCGCTTCTGCTGGCCCTCGCCCCCCTAGCTCTTGCTCTGGCCCGCGTCGGCCCCGCCAGCCGCAGGCTGGGTACCCCATCGTTGGCGACGAGGACGGCCGCGATGCCTATTGTTCAATGAGGAGGAGGAGGAGGAGGAGGAGGAGGAGGAGGAGGAGGAGGAGGAGAAGGAGGAGGAGGAGGAGGAGGAGGAGGAGGAGGAGTAGGAGGAGGAGACGGGAGGAGGAGGAGGAGGAGGAGGAGGAGGAGGAGGAGGAGGAGGAGAAGGAGGAGGAGGAGAAAGCGGAAAGGGGGGAGGAGGAGGAGGAGGAGGAGGAGGAGGGGGAGGATGAGGGGCATAACGAGGAGAACAAGACATCCTTTCCTCCCGTAGCCCATCTCGCCCCCCAAGGAGGAGGAGCAGGAGGAGGAGGAGGAGGAGGACGACGAGCAGGAGGAGGAGGCAGCGACGCGCGCCGAAACGATCTCGACGGCAGCGCGCGCTCTGTCGCCGCACCGCCCTGGGGGAGGGATGGCAGGATGGCCCCTTCCCTCCACAGCTCCGGGGCCGCTCCGCCGTGACGCCGTGGCGCTCCCCCCCCACCCGCCTGCGGAGCAGCGGCGCGCGCGCCGAGGGTGGCCTCGGCGGCAGCGGTCTCTCCTTCGCTCCTCGCCGTAGGGACTCTATACAGCCGAGGGCCGTAGACGTGGGGGGGGGGGCGGCAGGGGGGGTCTTGAAAAAACAGTTGGCGACCCTCGTGTGAAAGAAGAGCCTGAGCTTGCATGGTTGTTTAACAACAAAGAAGATGCCAGACTTGCCAGCTCGGCCTCGCCCTCGCTCCTCGCGCTTTCCTCGGGGCACGCTCTGCTCGCAAGACGTGCCCCTCCGTCGTCGTCGTCGTCGTCGTCGTCGTCGTCGTCGTCGTCGTCGTCGTCGTGGGGCCTCGGGGCGCCCGCCGCCGCCTCCGCGCCCGCGCCCCCGCGCCGCCCCCCGCGGTCGGCTGGCGGGCGCCCCGCCGGCCGAGCTGAGGCCGGCGCGTTGTTTACAAGCAGCGGCGAGGCGTCTTCGCTCGACTGTGGGCCAAGCGGAGCATGTCGAGAGCCTTTTTTTGGTCTGCACGGGATGTTTTCAAGAACATTTCAGGTTGGGATTCTCGGGGGTGGACAGACCTCCTACCCTGACACGTCAATTAAGGAATTGGCCGTTCTCGGTTCGCGAGAGGGCGTCGCGGCCGTCATTTTTGCGGGTCCAGGTCCGTCGGTTTCGGTCCCAGGCCGTTCTCACTAAGGGGAGAGCATGCTACGCATGGAATGAATTCAATGGAAATCAATTGCAGTGGATCCGTGAGTGGATCAATCTAGACTGATGAGGCTATGATTTTGATTTTGAGCCGGCTATGATGCCCGCTCTTGCCCACCCCGTCCCTTCTTCAGGGACTTCGCATCTCCCTGTGATGGTAAGATGGGAAAGCGGGCCGCCGCCCCTGGCACTGCACGTACGGTGCCAGGTTTGTGGGGATTTGGTTCGACCCCTGCAGTTCCAATGGTGGAAACTGCGAGGGGTGTGAGGCCTCATGGTGGTCTTCACTGGTAAGGCCTATGATGGTCCTCGCCGGGTGGGGGAGAGGGCAAGGGCGGACGTCCACCAGCAACGTCCGTCGTGCTCATCCTCCGTGACATGCACTGCGACCACACTCATGAATCAGAAGACCGTGACATTTACGAGCACGACCCGACCTATGATTGCGGACTCCGTGAAACGTGCCGTGACCACGCTCATGACCACGAAAACCATGAAATTCACAAGCACGACTCGACCTATGATTGCGGACTCCGTGGCATGCACTGTGATCGCGCTCATGATCACGAAGACCGTGAAACACACGAGCGCGACCCGACCTATGATTGCGGACTCCGTGAAATGCCCTGTGACCACACTCATGAACAGGAAGACCGTGACATTCACGAGCACGACCCGACCTACGATTGCGGACTCCCTGAAACGCACCGTGAACACACCCATGACCACGGAAACCGTGAAATTCGACCCGATCGAGGCCGAGGTGATGCCCGCACTGCCTGTATCGCGGCTCCGATGGGGTGGAGACCAGGAGGAGGAGGTAGAGGAGGAGGAGGAGGAGGACGACGACGACGAGAAAGTTTAGTTCAATTAACAAATTGAGCGCGAAGGCCTATGATGGTCCTTCTTCTCAAAACGAGCCGTGCTGATGGCCCCGAATTTGGTGCGAGGTGCCTATGATGGCCCTTCTGGTTGCCTATGATGGCGGCACTAGACGACCGGCAGGGGACTGGGTCCCGTTCGCGGTCCATCAGGGGAGAGCATGCTACGCATGGAAAGAATTCAATGGAAATCAATCGCAGTGGATCCGTGAGTGGATCAATCTAGACTGATGAGGCTACGATGCCTCTTTTGATTTTGAACCGGCTATGATGCCTGCTCGTGCGCTTCGCATCCCCTTATGATGGTAAGATGGGGAAACGGGCCGCCGCCCCCGGCACTGCACGTACGGTGCCAGGTTTGTGGGGATTTGGTTCGACCTCTGCAGTTCCAATGATGGAAACTGCGAGGGGTGTGAGGCCTCATGGTGGTCCTCGCTGGTAAGGCCTATGATGGTCCTCGCCCGGGGGGGAGAGGGCAAGGGCGGACGTCCACCAGCAACGTCCGTCGTGCTCATCCTCCGTGACATGCACTGTGGCCACACTCATGAATCAGAAAACCGTGACATTTACGAGCACGACCCGACCTATGATTGCGGACTCCGTGAAACGTGCCGTGACCACGCTTATGACCACGAAAACCATGAAATTCACAAGCATGACTCGACCTATGATTGCGGACTCCGTGACATGCACTGTGATCGCGCTCATGATCACGAAGACCGTGAAACACACGAGCGCGACCCGACCTATGATTGCGGACTCCGTGAAATGCCCTGTGACCACACTCATGAACCAGAAGACCGTGACATTTACGAGCACGACCCGACCTATGATTGCGGACTCCCTGAAACGCACCGTGAACACACCCATGACCACGGAAACCGTGAAATTCACGAGCACGGCCCGATCGAGGCCGAGGTGATGCCCGCACTGCCTGTATCGCCGAGAATCTTTTGTTGTCACACATCGGGCTCACGTTCTACGAGCATGGTTTTTGTGATAAGAGCACTGCTGGGTTCTAGGAAGATTTCGTGGTAGGCCTACAGGAATGCCGGGACGATCGGTCCCAGGTGTGGTTTCGCCGGGGTGTGGTTTGCGATCGGCACCGTTGGTCCGCCAAAACAAATACAGACATAAACACCGCCCATCAAAGAAGGATTCGCCCCAAAGTTCTACTCAGAACGCACCCCGGGAGAGTCCCGGGGGCTAGCGGTATCGGTACCTTTTGGTTTCCACAGTCCATTGGGCTGTTCGCGGGCTCAGGGGGGGGGGGGGGCGGTGCCTGATTCACCTCAGAGAGCCAGCGGCGTTATACACCGCCACCCTCCCTGAGGGTACATGCGAAGTTCGTCGGAGGGTGTCTGCGTTGTCTTTCGCGGCGCAGTTGGGGCCTGGGGGGCACGCCACAGCCCTCGTCGGGCCGCCTTGGGGCGCGGCGGCGAGATCTGTCGAGGTCCTCGCCCGCCCTCCAGGATGCCCCAAGGACCAGTCGCAAATCACACCCTTTGCAAACCGCACCCTTCAGGAGTGGACAAAACACACAAGCACAGTAAATCGTCGACTCCCAGGAACACACTTGGGAAATACGGGAGGTTTGGGGGGGAAGACGAACACCCAAAGAATACATGAAAACGTTTCTGGGAGTTGTGCTTATCCCTCTGTGTGTCCATGGGCCCCCTTCCAAGGATGCCGGTCGCAAGCCACGCCCGCGGCAAACCACACCCTTCGCGGGGTCGGCGGCCGTGGCCCTCGGCCGGTGCGCAGCGGCTGCGGGGGGCGAGGAGTGCGGCGCGGCGAGGTGCGAGCCCCGCCCTCGCCGATCGACGATGCCGGCAGCTGTCAGGAGAGGAAAAAACACACAGACACAAGTAATCCTCGATTCCCCAGAAAATATGGTGAAAATATGGGAAGTGGGGGGGAAGACAGAAACCCAGAAAATATAGGAAAATATGGCGAATATTTCTATTTGTGTGTATTTATTTGTGTGTCCTGGGGCCCCTTGAAGCTGGATGGGGCGGCGAGGATGGGGCTCGGGACTCTTCGGGCACGTCGCGAAACTCGAACCCCATCCCTCCCCGCCGCCCCATCGAGTCAGGAGAATCGTTGGTGGGCGGGGGTGGGGTTCGAGTGCCGCCACCCATAGATTGGGGGGGGGGCGAAGGCAGGAGGAGCTGTTGGTTCCCAGGGGAGCCCTGAAGGGGGCCCCTTGGGTCCAAGAGTGGCATGAAAGGTGCACGTCGTTCCTCCCCCGCAATCATTTCCCCCCAGGATGGAATGCTCGAGTGGCTGGCGCTCAGGGGCAGTTCGGCTACGCGAAAGAGTGACCTTTCACTGGAGCGACCCTTGTAAGTCACGGGAGCCTTGCATGTCCTTGTAAGTCCGTCTGTAGGGTTCACTATCGTGCGCTAGCGTCTGGCAGTCGATATGAAGGCGCCGGTTTAGCGTCGATTTAGCGTCGACTAGCATCGATCGGTGTCGGCCAGCGTCGATTCGCAAGAGCCAGCAAGCTGGCACGGGAGGCTCCCATGAGTCGCCACCGAGCCTCTGGAGCGGACGCACAGGGGTCCCAGCAGCACTGGCTTGCGCACCTGGACTGCTGGGAGTTGGCCTCCCCCGCAGCCCCCCGCGGCCGCGCACCAGGAGGACACTCCTGCGCGGGGCAACTCCTTGCGTGCAGCCGAGGCGTTGCGGGCAGGACCTGCGGCTCGGCGCCGACAGATCGGCCCGCGAGAGCGAAACCGCACGTCCCCGAGCGGGATGGGCAATCGGGTCCCTACCGGCGATGAGTGGGCGATCGGGGCTCGAAGCGCTCCCTCCTGGGCCACTCGGGCCTGCGGCGGCCGTCCGGGACGATCCGGGCACACCGGAAACACTCTCGGCGAGGCGCAGCCACTGGAGCGCATCCTGAGGCTGGGCAGCCGCCGAGAACCGGCGAAGACGCCAAGAAAACCTCGAACCTCGAGCCTCGAAATTTCTGCCCGCCTGGAGCCCGTCCCCCTGCGGAGCGCTGGTGTCTCCGAGTCCAGGTCGATGCTGCCCCCCGAGCCGGTCCACCCTATCGTCACCCCTCGCGTGTTTCCAGCTCCAGGCGCACGCGGCTACAACCTGCAGTCCCAGGCGTCCGGCGATGTGATCTGTTCCTGGAGCGCGGCCCTAGAGGTCCCGACCCCTTCCATCGGTGGGCCAGCTTTTCGCTCCGAGCCGAAGCTTGATGCCCCCCCCGGCCGGCCGCAGACCTCCCCCGGAGGCCGACACTGGGGAGCAGCGCCTGGACCGAGGAAGCCACCGCCGCCTCGGGCGTGGCGAGAAGTGCGAGGGCGAAGAAAGGTGCAACTCTTGTGCCCGAGAGGAGCCCCAGAGAGGCGCCCATCGGGGCCCAAGAGCGGCACGAGAGGTGCATGCTTCTCTCCCCCGCTCAACGCCCCCCACCACTAGGCAGCAACCTGGTCGTCGGACGGGGGCCATGACCACTGCGGCGGCCAGTAGCCTCCTCCTCGGCTGCTGGTTGCCCTGCCTGGCCGTTTCACAGCTGATTCCAACCCGTAGTGGCCTCGCGGCGGCTCCAGGGTGGTATCGTCTTAACCCCATCCTCCGTTTCTCGGCCTCCAGCCGAGGGCGTCGAGGGCATACATGGGCACCTATCCGCAACAGCGCTCGGTTGTTGGAGCTCTGGGGCAGTTGCGCGTCGCGCGGAGCCAGTGGGCGTCGAGGGCAGGGCGGCCCGCCGCCCGGCAGCCTGTTGCGGCGCGCGCCCCAGGCAGCCGCCGCCGCCGCTGCCGACAACGACGACGATGACGGCGACGACGACGACGAAGACCACGACCACGACCACGACGACAACCACGACGACGACCACGACTACGACCACGACGACGACGACGACGACGAGATCTGGGGCACCCCCGCTCCTTCGCGTCTGCGGGCTCTGCTGTAGACCCGCCGCCGCCGCCTCCGCGCCCCCTCCGCGCCCGCGAGGACTACGGTGGCCTCCTCGGCGGCGACCCGTCGTTTGCTGGGCGCATGCTGCTGCACGCGACCAGCGTGGAGCTGACGCTGCGGGGCGACAGCCTCCTCCGGGAGGAGGAGGAGGAGGAGGAGGAGGAGGAGGAGGAGGAGGAGGAGGAGGAGGAGGAGGAGGAGGAGGAGGAGGAGGAGGAGGAGGAGGAGGAGGAGGAGGAGCGAGGAGGAGGAGCGAGGGAGGAGGAGGAGGAGGAGGAGGAGGAGGAGGAGGAGGAGGAGGAGGAGGAGGAGGAGGAGGAGGAGCGAGGAGCGAGGAGCGAGGAGCGAGGAGCGAGGAGGAGGAGCGAGGAGGAGAAGGAGGAGAGGAGACGGAGGAGGAGGAGCGGGAGGCGACGAAGAGAAGGTTGGACGAGAAACAATGTATCTACGGAGGGGGTGGGAGAGAGGAGGAGAAGGGAGGAGGGAGGAGGGAGGAGGGAGAAGGGTGTAACGGAAGAGGAGGTGGGGCTCGGGCCGCTCGCGGAACGTACCCATTCCAGACACGGGGATAGGGGCTAGGGGGTCAGGTAAATTCACCCCGGAGGGAAAGAGGAGATTGGAAGAACTATCTGGCTAAACCACCTGCTCTCAAAGGGCCGATTTCATGGCGCCAACATCGCAGAGAGGCTTTCGTTCGGAAAACTATAGGGTGGGCCCGGGGTGTCCGAACGAATTTCGTTCTGGATTTCGAGGTGAAATTCGTGCGGATTGTTTTGGCCAGGAATCAGGACCAAAAATAATCCACGCGAAATCCACTTCGTGTTTCGCTCGCCGCTTCGGGCAAAATTGCACGCAGGAATCCATGCAGGAATCCGCTGCAGCACGTCCGCAAGGCTGGTGCAATGATTGATTGGAGTAGTCTCGAACGGTATGGACGCGAACATGCTTGTCATAGCTTCCGCACCTGCAGGCATGCAGAATGGCGCTCGACGGTGCAGCTCGTGCAATTGATGAGGATCCGCCTGTTCCGCGTAGTGCCCCCTTCTGCTTCTGCTTGTCGGTGCACGAGTGGGTAGGCCTCCTCCATGTCACGAGTCTTCCCTTCACTGACGCTCTCGAAGCTCCATACCCGTCACCTGGTCGTTACAGCGAGATCGGCACCCGTGCCACCGTTGGCTCGAGCCCGGCGGGCCGCGCACGTGGCGGGCGCGACGCGCTTCCCAGTTGGGGGCGGAGCAGACGGGGGCGGAGGCTCGTGCCGCATCGCCGATGCGTCGGCGATGCATCAGAGGTGCGGCTCGATTTTCTCCACGCCGACGTCGCCGATGCATCGCCGATGTATCTCGAAGCAGAAACAACGCCATGAACATGAACTGTTGGCGCTCCGCGCGGATTTCTAGGATCCGCAGTGGACCCCCCCGGCGGCGCCTCCAGCGCCGCCCCTGGCGCGCGCTCCGCGCGCCAGGGAGGGGAGTCCGGCGCAAATCCGAACCACCCGCGCGGAGCGCCAAAAGTTTCTGCTTGTGGCCTCCCTTCCTGAGTCTAGTATCGGCAAGGAGGCGAGCTCCTCCGACCCCCTCTGCTCGGACCCCGTCTGGGGGGCCTCTGCTGCTGCTGCACAGGGCCAGCTGGCGCTCCGGCCCCCGCCCCGCGATGGCCGTCTGCAGGGTGCAGTCCGTGAGGCTCCTCCGGGACGGCCCGAGGCCCGTCGACGAGGGGCTCGCCTTCGAGATCCGGCTGGACGTTGCGGAGCCCCTGAAGGAAGATATCGTGTGCCGGTGCATGTACATCCAGTCGGAGGTGGATAGGCCTCCCATACCCTGATGCGTCGATCAGCGGACTGGCCGTTCTCGGTTCGCGGGAGGGCGTCGCGGCCGTGCCTTGCGCGGGTCCGGGTCCGTCGGTTTCGGTCCCAGGCCGTCTTCCTTAAAGGGTGGTTTACGAAAGGGGGGTTTGTCCACCGCCGATCTAGGAGGCCACATGCGAACCCTACGGTAGGTTCGCGTCGTTCCGACCGCCGCCGACCCTGCCGCTGGCGCGTTCCATGTTGAACGCCGCTGGCGACCCAGAACCCGTCGATGTCGAACGGGCTGATGTTGCGGAAACGCCCGATCGTTCAAGGTTGAACGAGTCCCGCGGTTGCAGAAACCAACGCCAGGGTCGACACAACACGAACCTGCTGTACCCCACCACCACCCTTGGAATCGTGGGGTGGTGGGGTAGGGTTCGCATGTGGCCTCCTAACATCACTGACCCTGAAGACAACAAAAAGGACCACGAGCTTCGAAGAAGGAAAAACGCCATATCCATGAACTGTTGGCGCTCCGCGCAGATTTTTTGGATCCGCGCTGGGGCCCCCTGGCGGCGCCTCCGGCACCGCCCCTGGCGCGCTCCGCGCGCCAGGGAGGGGAGTCCAGCGCAGATCCAAGAAATGTGCGCGGAGCGCCAAGAGTTCAAGCTTATGGCGTTGTTTCTTATTCTAGAGCTGGAGTCCATCGATGTCGGCGCTGGCCCAGGCCTTCAGAGGGGAGTGATGTCGTTCATCCTCGAGGCCCCCGCGCCGACGAGGTCATTGATCAACATGAGTGGGGGGCCACTCGATGTTGCGGGGATGTACCTCTCCGTGGTCTACAAGGGCTCCGAGTTCTGCAGGGTGGGCTATCCCGCTGCGCTGCGTCGCGCTCGCCGCCCTGTGAGGGTCTCGGGCGAGCCCCGGCGGGCCCCGCCAGCTGCCTCGGCCCCCGACGTCGGGATCTGTTCACAACGCCGACCCTCAGAGTGTTCAGTCGGGCGTGCCCCTCTGCAGGAGGAATCCTCGGAAAGTAGTCAAACGTGGTCTGGGGGACGACGGTTGTATCATTATTTTTGCTAGACCATTTTGGGGCATTGTTCAACTTTGTGGGTTCCTCCACAATCCGCCTGTAGGCGGACATGCCCGACCTAACCTCAGAGGTCTCGACCCATTCCCCTGGACGGGTTTCTCATCCTGAGGCGTTGTTTGACGGTCCTGAGGCCTGGTAAGGGCCTCCAGATGCCGAAAATAGCTACACACCTCCCGTTATGATTTTTTCCAGACCCGATCGGGTCTGGGTACGTGGCAAAGCATGTGCTTGCACGTTGTGCTATTTTTAGTCGCGACGCGGATGGGGGCCTTCCCTTTGGCCGCGGGCGACGAGCCGACGGATAAGACCTGGCAGCGCCCGGGCCTAGTCCTGAACTTACCTTCAGGCAGGGCAGAAGGAGCCGAACGAACTTGACCGACCACTGCCAATTAGCCGAACACTTCAAACGTACGATAGGTTCGCGTCGTGTCGACCAGTGGCGACCCTGCCGCCGGCGTTCAACGTTGAACGCCGCCGGTGACCCTGAGTCGCTCGATGTTGAACGATCGGGCGTTGCGGAAATGGCCGATCGTTCAAGGTTGAACAATCCC
>CAUYUJ010001969.1:473596-478596 GCA_963575745.1 Prorocentrum cordatum | reverse complement strand
CTCGGTCGGCTGTTCTTGTCTTTCGTCATGGTAGGGAGGTACAGGAAAGCAGGCAGAGCAATAGGAAAAACAACGAGGTAGAAGGGGATGAGGAGGAAGAGGAGAAGGAGGAGGAGGACGAGGAGGAGGAGGAGGAGGAGGAGGAGGAGGAAGGGGAGCGGATGAGGAGGAGGGAGGAGGAGGAGGAGGAGGTGGAGGAGGAGGAGGAGGAAGGAGGTGGATGAGGGGGGGGAAGGGGTGGCGCGGGCCGAGCCCCACGGTATGCAAGAGGTGGAGTGGAGGGAAAGGAGGAGGAAGCAGGAGGGAGGTTGAGGAGCAGGAGGAGGAGGTTGAGGCAGGAGGCAGGAGGGAGGAGGAGGAGGAGGAGGAAGATGAGGAGGAGGAGGAAGAGGAGGCGGAGGAGGAGGAGGGAGGAGGAGGAGGAGGAGGAGGCGGGGGTGGAGGGGGAGGAGGAGGAGGAGGAGGAGGAGGAGGAGGAGGAGGAGGAGGTGGACCAGTGTAAAACCAAGTGTCATCAACGATGTTTGAGTGAACCCTCCCTCCAAGCTCCCTCTTCGTAGGCCCCCTCAACAGTTCATTTCCATTGAGGGAACTGCCTCGTTGGAAGACAACCGTTTGAAGATCCTGAAGCATGCAATGTTCTCGGGACTTCAACGCCACGTATCAACCTGACTGCTGCGTCTTGACGATCCGGAATTGTGCCAGAGCGCAATTTTTGGGACCTTAACATCGCGAGTCAACACAAGTGTTGCACCCGCATAATCCCGATTCCTTCCAAATCGCGATTTTTGGTACGTTGATCATGGGAGTCCGTGAAACTCGTGCAAAGTTTGAATACGAATGTGCGCGGCGCGAAGGCGAGAACCGCATTTTGAAAATCACCCGCCATCACTCCTTGAAGTTCTTGCACATAAAAAACTAGTGTGTGCGGCTCCAAGGCGAGAGCCACATTTTGAAAACGACCCGCCAACAATCCGTGAAACCCTTGCAAAGGTGTAAGACGAATGTGCGCGGCGCTAAGGCGAGAGTCATATTTTCAAAAGGACCCGCCATGTATCCGTGAAACTCTTACAGATTTACAGAAACCGACTGTAAGCTCTAACATAGGATGTTGGAGCTCCCAGTGCGGGCTCCCACACGCCACCAAGAGCTCTAGCATCGTATGTTAGAGCTCCCAGGGAGCTCTAACATATCATGTTAGAGTTCCCTGGTGCCTTAACATGCTATGTTAGAGCTCCGTGGGAGCTCTAACATGCGATGTTAGAGCTCCGTGGGAGCCCCCTGGCATGCTATGTGAGAGCTCCCAGGGAGCTCTAGCGCGGCGCTAAGGCGAGAGCCGCGAGAGCCACATTTTGACAACGACCCGCTCCCTGAAACTCTTGGAAATAAAAAACGAATGTGCGCGGCGCTAAGGCGAGAACAACATTTTGAAAACCATCCGCCCTCAATCCGTGAAACAGTTATCACTTTGAAAGCTTCAGGGCCATAAAAGGTGAGGAAGTCTCAGACGAAATTCCCGGCCCGCCCTAAAAACTGGCCTCGGGCTGCGACAGGGAGGGGTGATCTGCAAGGAGAAGGAATGGAGGAGGAGGAGGAGGAGGAGGAGGAGGATGGAGGAGGAGGAGGGGAGGAGGAGGGGAGGAGGTGATGAGGAGGTGGAGGGGGGGGGGAGGAGGAGTTGTGTGAGGGGGAGGTTGGGAGGGGGAGTAGGGGGAGGGGGAGGAGGAGGGGAGGGAAGGGGGTGGGGGAGGGGGAGGTGGAGGGGAGGGGGTGAGGGGGAGGAGGGGGATGCAGGACGAACGCTATCGGAAAAAAGCAACGTTAGCAGCTTAGGTCCAGCCTCGGTTTTCGACTGCCGCAGTGGGGTCGGGGCCGCTCGGCGATGGACTGGACGGCCTGCCCCGGAAGCAGGGCTCGGGACGCCAGGCCCGGCGGAGGAGCCCGCGCCGTCGGGCGCGACCGCGCGGGGGGGGGTTCACCCAGGGGGGGGTTGGCTGGGAGGGGGCGGCCGAGAAGCCACGGGTCCGCTAGGAGGAGGTGGAGGAGGGGAGGAGAGTAGGAGAGGAGAAGGGATGAGGAGGAGGAGGAGGGAGGGAGGAGGAGGAGGGGAGGAAGGAGGAGGAGGAGGAGGAGGAGGAGGAGGAGGAGGAGGGAGGAGGAGGCAGAAAAAAAAGGAGGAGGAGGAGGAGAAGGAGGAGGATGCAGGAGAGAGAAGAAAGGAGGGAGGAGGAAGGAGGTAGGAGGGAGGAAGAAGCACAGGCTCGAGGTGCTTCAGGTTTTCAGGCATGCCTGTCTCGGGATGATCTCCAGAAGCTGCGCCTCGCCGAGGGTGTTCCTGGGTTGCCCGGATCGTCCTCAGCGGCGCCCGAGGCTTGAGCTATGGCGGGAAAACCTTAGGGAGGAGGAGGAACGCATTAAACGATGTTGCAACACACCCTCCCTCCAAATTCCCTCCCCAAAGGTCCCTGCAAGGATGTAATTATTCACTACGGGAAATGTCCCGTAGGAAACAATGGTCTGAGTATCCTCAACCGTGCCGAAACACGATTCCTGGGACACGCCGCAAGTCAACGTTACTGTTGTGTCCTGACGATCCTGAATCGTGCCAGGACACCGTTCCTGGGACTTCACCGCAGCGGAATAACATTAATGTTGCGCCCTGACAGCCCCAAGTCGTGCTTGAACATGATTTTGGGACGTCAGCCAGAATAACCCTCCTCCCCCACGGCCTCTCCTCAACGATTACACGATGTGAATACTACTGTCCTCTCTCACCTGACCCTGTCCGGAAGATCCTGGGCCCTCTCCGAGTCCCCACACAAGAATGTGCCGAGTTGTTTTCTCTTATATGTTTGTGTCTTGAGAAATCTGAACTGCTTCGGTGTCTCACAATGGTGTTCCCGCTGCAGCGTGGGCTTGGGGCCTCATTCTCGGATCGGCGATGTGCCCCCGCCGTTCAGAACTGCGGTCTCGCCGCAGCGGGGGCAATTGTTGTGGATCTGAGTTCCTCTTCATCGTGGTCGCTTTCCCCCCTACTTTTTCCCCTCCTCCGCCTTCCCCTGGTCCTGCTGCTCCTCCCGCTCCTCCCACTTCAGTTCCCGCTGCCGCTTTTCATTATCGTCCTCCTCCTTCCTCATCCTCCTGTTTTTTCATGTTCATCCTCCTGCTCACCTGCCACCTCCTCCTCCTCGTCTTCCTCCTCCGCCTAAATGTACGCAGATCCTTGTTCCCACTTGCGCATAACACGATGGGCTCTTTTTAGGAGTTCCAGCTCGGCCAGGACACGTGTCCGCGGACAGAGAACCCATCAGCGCAATGGGAGGGGATGGGAGGATGATGCGTCGGATGTGAGGTATGGCGCGAGCGCACCCAGCTTGATACACCGCCTTACCCTCCACCCTCCTCTCCCGCCTCACCTCCTCCACAATTACACAATATGACTACTAATATCCTCTCTTACCCGAGGACGTGTTGTGAATACCGCGCCTCCAAATTACCGCGTGTTACTTTGAGTTAAGAATTCTCTACAAGTTTGAATGTCTAACGTGTTCTTCCAGTCCGAACGTTCTCGGCTCTTCCGAAGTAGTGCTCCCCCTCCAGCAGTGGCTTTATTCCGCGTTCTCGGTCCTTCAAGACGGAGTTTCCGCTGCTGCATTGGTCTCATTTTGGTGTGTTCGGTCTTTCTTGGTGGTGTTCCCGCTGTAGCGTTGGCCTCATTCCGCGTGTTTATGTTCGAACGTGGTACCCCCGCTGCGGCGCTGGCCTCATTTCCGCGGTGTTGCTTTTCAGAGAGGTGTTCCCGCTGGATCGCTGGCGTGATGTCCGCTGTGCGATGCCGCTATGCGATGCCCAGTCTTGCTTTGCAATGCCTTGGTACCAAATGCTTGGCTACGCACTGGCATGCCGTGGTAAATTGACAATAGGGCATCGCCGTGCCATGACATCCAAAGTAGTGTTATGTTATGCACCGCTATGCGACACTGTGCCTGGCCTTGCTGTGATCTGCAATGTTTGGCTGCGCAATGCCACGCCATGCTCTGCTAATCTGCGAACTGCCATCCCCTCCGCCATGCTGTGCCATGCTGTGCTGTACGGCGTCCACCCTTTGGGGATCAACGTCCTCTTGGACACCCGACTCTTCGAACATAGAAGGCTCTACGCTTAAGTCGGGCGTGTCCCTCTACAGGAGGGGTATTTGAAAATAGTCCAAAAATAGTCAGGGGATCATTTTTTGAGTATGCGTGACCATTGGGGAACATTTTCTGACTATTTTTGATTTTTCCTCCAAAATTCCCCTGTATGGGGGACAGGCCCGACTTAACTCGACGCAATTGTAAGGGATGGCAGGGGTAGGACGTCAGATCTGGCGCGAGCGCACCTATAGCTTGACACATCCATCGCCCTCCCCCCCGCAGGGCGGCCTGGCGCCCTCTCCCCCCCCCCCAGCTAGCTCCTCCTCCTCCCCCTCCTCCTCCTCCTTCTCCTCCTCCTCCTCCTCATCATCATCAGCAGCGTCCTCCGCCTCCTCCTCCTCCTCCTCCGCCTCCTCCTCCACAATTACTCAATATGAATACTACTCTCCCTCTTCCCCTGATGGCGTCCTGGGAATATTCGACCCCCCCCCGCGTACAGTTTTTTACACAGGATTCCCGGGAGTTGGGTCTTCGCCTGCGTTTTTTTTCAAAATGCTGCTCTCGCTGAGGCGCCGGCCTCATTTCTGCTCCCGAATCGTTCCGAATCGTGCTCCCGCTGCAGCGTGGGCCTCATTTTCGGATCGGTGTTTTGCCTCCGTCGTTCAGGATGGCGTTCTCGCCCCAGCGCGGGCCTCTTTCTCGCGCGCCCATCCGCCCGCCACCACCGCGCCGCACCACGCCCCGCCCCGCCGCACGCACACCCACCGCCACTTCCACCCACCAACGCACGCACGCACGCACGCGCACCACCACCGCGCACCGCCACCACCACCGCACTACCCCACCCACCACCACCACGCTACACCG
>CAUYUJ010001969.1:446096-471096 GCA_963575745.1 Prorocentrum cordatum | reverse complement strand
CCCAGATACCCAAAATATGGACAAAATCTTGTCATGATTTGTTCATTACCCGAGGGGTTCTGGGTTCATTGGCATCAAGCTCATGCGAAGCAGCTTGCTCTCCCCGACGCCATGCTTCTGGTCATGGCGTGGACCCCCCCTCTCAGCAGATCTGGGCGTGGCGGTGTTTTCACACCAGGCGCCATCTCGGCCAGTTTCGGGCCCCGGGACCCTCACGGATCGATCTGGCTCGAACAGCACGGACCACCTCGGGTGATGACAAAATCATGGCGGGAGGTTTTTCCGTATTTTCGTCCTTGGAGGCCCTCACCGGCCCTCTCCTTCCCAGCCCCCCTCGGGTAACAACAAAAATTCATGTTCGGCAGGCGTTTCCATGTTTTCGGCTTCTGGAGGCCCTCACCGGCCCTCGGGACTGTCGAAAAACGACTCAGGACGAGGAACGGGTCCAGGGGACAGGGTCGAGACCTCTCAAGGTCGACGTTACGACAAAATCATGACGTCGGGGGTCTGGGAGCGACGCCAGAAGATGTGTTCTGAGACTCTGGTCGTGATTTCTTCCGATATTGCATTTTCTTAGCAATGCCAGGTCTCCCAGGATCCGGCGGTCTGGACCCATCCCGCTCGGGCCGGTGGCAATGGGGGGGCAACTGTTAAGTCGGGTCTGTCCCTTTACAGGAGGAGTATTCAAAAATAATCCAAAAATAGTACGGGGACTATTTTTTGAATATTTCTGGATGATTTTCCGTATTTTTCGAATAGATTCGATTTTTCATCCAAAATCCGCCTGTGGGGGGACATGCCCGACCTAACCCAAATGGGGGGGGTGAAGAAAAGGGCCCTCAAGGGGCACTCTTTGGGGCCCCTTTGAGGCCGGTGGTGGCTCCAGCAGGGGCCCTGAAGTGCCCCTTGAGGGCCCCGTTCTGCACATTCCATTCTCAGACTTAAGTCGGGCCTGTCCCTGTACAGGAGGAGCATCAAACATGCTTTAAGAAATAGTATGGTAACCATGCTTGATCACTTTTTCAATATATTTGGGGCACTTTCTTTTAATAATACTTATAGTATTACTGTTATTATTATTCTTATTATTTTATTATTATTGTTTTTATTATACTTGTTATTATTATGATCATCATTCTTATTTTCATTTTATTAACTATTATTTGCTCGTCCACATTCCCTTGTAGGGAGACACGCCCGACCTAATCCCAGACGTCGGGCTGGATGCGTGTGCCGCGGAGGTCCGGACCATTATCTACAGGGCTGGTCTTTCGTCCGGGTCGTTCTTGGACGCTCCCGAAGCCCGGCGAGGGTCCCCAGAAGCCGAAAACGGCCCAAGCACCGCCTGCTCCAATTGCTCTGGCGCGTCGGCTCTTCCAGGGCACACGCATCGAAAAACTTGGAGGCACCGGAGGTGTGGGCAAGTTGGGGCGGGGCGGCAAAGAGGGGGCTAAGGACTATGGTTAAGTCGGGCATGTCCCTCAACAGGACGAGAATTCATTTAAAAGAATCCAAAAATAGTCAGGGGACGATGTTTCGACTACTGTTGGTCAATTTTGGACTACTTTCTGAATATATCCACCTGCAGGGGGACACGCCCGACCTAAGACTAGGGGGGGGGATACCACGGCGGTGGCCATGATATCTCCCCAGATTTCATGGCGCCTCTTCTTCTTTCAATACGTCCCCGGCCCTCCCCCCCCTGGGCCGCGCACGTGCCGCCGGTCATGATTGGCGCCCCCCCCTCTTGGACGCCCCCGTCGTGGCCGCCCCCGAGGGGCCGTCTTTCCAGGCCGAGGGCCGTCGATATGGAGACGGTCCCAGGGCCAAGCGGCCGCGTCGTCGCCCCCCCCCCCACCCCACCCCCGGGAGGCCGAGCATCGCCCCCCAGAAGCGCCCGTCGTGCTCTTCCCTCTACAGGAGGAATGTCCAAAAATAGTAAACAAAAAAAACAGTGCGGGGACGAGTCTTCGAGTATTTTTGAATATGTGTTGACTATTCTTTCATTTTTCGCCCCAAATCCGCCTTTAGGGTGCCATGCCCGACCTAATGTGAATGAACCTCATGCCCCGATGGGGCCTGGGAACCTCCTCTGAGACGAAGACAGGACGTGGCAAGTCACAGCTCGAGCCCTGGGCCCCCATCCCGCCATCGAGCTCGACACCTTCTTCCTCTTTCTCCTCCTCCTTCTCCCCCCCCTCCTCCTCCTCCTCCTCCTCCTCCTCCTCCTCCTCCTCCTCCTCCTCCTCCTCCTCCTCCTCCTCCTCCTCCTCCTCCTCCTCCTCCTCCTCCTTCTCCTCCTCCTCCTCCTTTTTTTCCTCCTCCTCCTCCTCCTCCTCCTCCTCCTTCTCCTCCCTCCTCCAGACGAAGCCAGGACGAGGATAACATCGGGAAAGGATACTTCGAGAATCTCTGAGAGCGGGGGGCTCTGGAGGATGTCCGTCGGGCGCCGCGGCCTCCTCGGAGCGTTACCCGGAGCGCTCCGAGAGCCTTCCGGCATGCTCGGGAACGCATTTGTCCTCGTCCCCAGCCCCGTCCGGTACTCTCGGGCCGGGCGAAAGGGGGGGATTGGGAAAGGGGGGGTTACGAAATCTGCTGCATGCAGCTGGTTTCGGCCCCGCCGAGGTGCCCATTCCTCGATACATGGCCGCCTCCGGCGCCGGGAGGCGCCGGGAAAATCAGCTACGTGAGCTGATTCTCAAACCCCCCCTTTGCTATCCCCCCCTTTCGCCCGACCCGATATTCCCGACTCCCGGCCTCCCAGATGGGGTCCGAGCAGATCGGGTCGAAGGATCTCGCCGCACGGCCGAAAAGCAGCGTGGCCGCTCTCGGCCTCTGCATGGGGGGCCCCTCGCCGGGCCCCGGTGGCGTCCGAGAACTCGGCTCGGGGACGGAAGCGCCGGCCATGGGGGAGTGGTCCTGGCCCCATTGGGGCCCACGCATCGGAGAATACTGGAGCAGGCGGATGTGTGGGGCCATGCGGATAGACAGATCGATGTGGGGTCAGCATTTCTCCACGCCAACAGCGACGACGCATCGGCGACGTCGCCAGTGCATCGCCGAGGCATTCTCGACGTGTCGCCGATGCATCGGCGATGCGGCGCGAGCCTCCGACCCCATCTACGCGGATCCCATCTGGGAGGCCTCTACATCCAGAGGAGGAAGCCGAGACGTGCTCGCGTCGTGAAAGGTTCAGGACGGGAGCTTTTTGTCATAAGTTTCGGCCTCTCGGGACCCTCGACGGGCCCCAGAACAGTTTTGCGTCGGCGACGAGGCAGGGGAAGTCTGCGCTAGCGGAAAGGCCTAAACGGGGGTGCCGTTATGGCGAATTGTGCCATCATGCAAAAGGGGAAGCGGGAAGAGGGCGCGGCCGAAAGAGGGGGTGGAAGAAGCGAGCCGTTCGGGGGGACGGGTCACGCCCCGAGCGAGTCGCGCCAGGCTCCAGGACAGTCAAAAGCAGACTCCGGATGGAAAGCCGTTCTCAGGAAACGGTCGAGACTTCGGGGGCCGCGCATTGAAAGAAAATCAGGACGTCGCGTGTCTTGGCAGAGGTGGCAGTGGCCCTACCGCTGCCCCTCCCTCGTTCTTTCGCCTTTTTGGGGGGGGCCTCCTTGGAGGCCCTCGTCACCACCGCTGCCTTCGCCTCGAAGTGCTTGTCAGGCCGCACCCCGACAGAGAGGCCCAGGGAGCAGCGGCGTATATTTTGGCACCTGTGGGCTCCCCCCAAACACTGCGTGGTATGCTGCCCATCGGTGGTTGAACGTAGGTATCTTGGGTTTCCCACATGATTCCAATCTACGTGAAGCGCCAAACTGCTTCTATGATCGAGTGGCTTCACCTTCTCCGTCCTCCTGAGGGAGCGGGCGAACACCCAGTCTGTTGCGAAGGCCTGACGGCCGGTGCCGCCGACCCTGCAGAGGACCACGACGTCGGCGACGAAGTGGGCGGAGACGGAGGCCGTGGAAGAAGAGCAGGAGGAGGAGGAGGAGGCGAGGAGGAGGAGGTGGAGGAGGAGGAGCCAGGCCAGGGCCGTCCTGGGCCCCAGGATGGTGTATAGACCCTCTTGGCCTCGGCCAGGAGGGCGCATACACCATCCTGGGGCCCAGGATTGCCCTGCCTTGGCACGGTGGTGGTGTATAGATGCCTTCTGCGAATCGACGCCTTCCTACTTCATGCTTCCGCCCGCTTCTTCCCACCGACGGGTGGGCCTGCAGGGGGTGCCGGGGCGGTGCGGCCCTGCTCCGCCGGGCTCGGGGAACCGAGGGCGGCGGGTGCGACGGGGCTCGGGTCTGCCGCCGCTTTTTGAGGAGCGCGCCCCGGATTGTTCGGAGGTGGATGGACCTCCTGCCCTGACACGTCGATTAGTGAATTGGTCGTTTTCGGTTCGCGAGAGGGCGTCGCGGCCGTCAGTTTTGCGGGTCGGGGTCCGCCGGAATTCGGCCCTAGGCCGTTTTCACTAAGGGGAGGTTTACTACAGGGAGGTTTGTCCACCGCCGATTTGACGGTCCTGTTTTTCCCAACCATCCTGTGGTGCTGGGTCTTCGTTTTGAAGAGACAGCGCCCCGCGTTCTCCTCCTCCTCCTCCCCCTCCTCCCTGCTCCTCCCCCCCCTCCTCCCTGCGTTTCACCCACCCAGTACAGCTTTTCGTGGCCCCATAGCCCCAGCCACCCACCCGCCCAGTGCGGCGTTCCGTGGCCCAGCGCAGCGTTCGCCCACCCAGCACGGCGCCCTGGATTTTCACGGCCCCTTTCTTGTGGGGGGGGGATGCCTGCCGCGGGAGCGATCGTCAACTGCCAGACTGCGTCGCGTGACTCTCCTGCCAGCCGCGTCGGGCCAGCCCGAGCCCCCGCGGACCCGAGTCTTGCGCCTCCCTGGCAGGTCTGGGCCGGCCACGCGCGAGGGAGGCCGCCGCCGGGCATCGAAGGGGAGCAGGGCAGGACACACGGTCGGACCGAGGCAGGAGGCCGAGGTCGGCTCGGAGAGGGCGCCCTGCTGCCCTTACGAGAGCCGACGCTCCAACAAGAATTGGAGCGGGCGGTTTTTGGCCGTTTTCGGCCTCTGGGGGCCCTCGCTGGGCCTCGGGAGCGTCAGAAAACCACTCGGGACGAAGATCCGGCCCCAGAGAAGTGATCTGGACCTCCGGGGCCCACGCATCAAGAACAGCTGGAGCAGCCGGATGTCCGTGTTCGTGCCGGTGGGATGTTCTTGTGCATCCTGGGGGAGGGCGCCTTCGGATGTTCCTCGGCGTGGGCCAGCGGAGGGCCTCGTGTTCTTGAGGGGTGCTCTTCTGGCCTGCGTCCGACTGTAAGCATCGCCTTTCGGAGGACCGCACGGCCATCTCGGATTGGCGCTGCGCCTCCCTCGCTCGCGGCGCGCGCCAGGGGCGGCGCGCCAGAGCCGCCGCAAGCGCCGATGCGAGAAGCCCGCGCGGGTCTCCGAGAGTTGATGCGCCTGTGTTCCCTGCTGCCCGGAGACATGGAAGCAGGGCCAGCGAGGTGAGCGACGCCAAGAAACGGGGTCGTCTTCACCGACATTGGCGCGCAAGCTGCTCTCCGTCGTAAGGTCACGCGTGAGTGCCCTCGTCTCCAGTGCAGCGTGCCGCGCAGGCGGCCCGCGTAAACCGCCGCTTAAGGTCGCTGTGCCATCTCGCGTGAGCCCCGTTTATTGATCGTCGCTCAGGCAGGATGTAGGGATCGCGAGGTAGGCCTAAGTCGGGCCTGTCCTTTACAGGGGGAATATTCAAAAATAGTCAAACACATGTTGTGGAGACGATTTTTGTCAAGTTGTCCCAACAATCCTGTGGTGCTGGGCCTTCGTTTTGAAGTGACGGTCCCCACGTTCCTCCACCTTCATCACTCCCCCTCCTCCCCCTCACTCCTCCTTGCGTTTCACCCACCCAGTGCAGCGCTTCGTGGCCCCATAGGGAGCTCCACCGAAGCCCCCGTTGCTACCGTCCACATGCGTCCCGGAAATTCAATGTGGCATTTTCACCAACCCAGTACAGCTCTTCGTGGCCCCATAGGGAGTTCCACCGAAGGCTTCAGTTTCAGCGTCCACATGCGTCCCGACAAGCAAAGTGGGAGCCGGCGGTAAACCGTCAACCAGGTTACCGCCGGGACCCTCGTAGAGCTCTTGACACGCGAAGTAGTGCTCAGAATGCGACGAGACAGCTTCCTTGAATATCAGCTTAAAAATTACTCCGACGGAAGAACCCCACATAAGAATCCTCTGGGCGAATCTGGAAAAAGCCATCACCGTCGTCCTCGTGGTTGGTGAGGCGTCCTGGCTGTCTCTTCTGCGTATATTTCCTCTCGCCTTGGCGCGGGCCCCCCTTCCACTCCTTACGTTGTCCCCATCCTCGCCCCCCTGTTTGTTCCGCGCCCCGCCACCTCCTCCCCTTCCTGTTGCATGAGCGCGCATGTCGATGTTCCTCGGCGCCGTCGCCGCCACGGCCAGCACAGGCGCGTTCTCTACAGGTCACGTCGCGCAGCCGTTGGGACAACCCCGCGGGCCAGGCTGTCGGGACAACCCCGCGAGCCGTTGGCGCGCAAGACCAAGCCGTTGGGACAACCCCGCGGGCTTCGAGCGAGGCGCAGCCGCGCTCAGGCGGAAGGCAGCACGAAGCCCAGCTCTGCCGCGAGCTGCTTCGCCTCCGCCCTGGACAAAACCGTTCTCTTGTCGAACTCCAGGAGCGCCTTCCGCAGGGACGCCGGCGGCCCGCACTCCAGGAACTCTCGCGGCGGCGGCCGCAGGATCAGCATGTTCCGCATGCACGTGGCGCGGGAGAACATGACGTAGAGGTGCAGCCACCACTGCTCGTCCGACATGCCCGTGCGGCCAGCGTCCTCGTCTCTCGCGCAGTCGATGGTGACGCCCTTGCGCAGCGTCTGGCCCTGCGACAGCGTGGAGGTCAGGTAGGACGCGTGCGTCAGGGTGAACCCCGAGCGGCGCACGCTGTGCGCCCCCGAGCTCTGCCATGTGAACTCCCTTTCGCTGGGCCTGAACATCAGCAAGCTCCGCGCCCGCGCCTCGGCCTGGCCGTCGTCGTCGGCGCCTTCGGCGCCCTGTCGCAGCACCTCGGCGACCTGAGGAGCCCAAAAACTTCCTTGTTGCATCCAAAGTGTGGCCTGGGAACTGCGTTCTGGCAGCGCGAGAACCCAACATTGACGACAGTTACAGGTTTTGGATGACCTGCTCGGATTACCAACATGATCTGCGGGCCCCATAGGGAGGGGGCTCCCGCCTGAGACTTCCTCGCAGTTCACTCACAGACGAGGCTCCCGCCTGAGACTTCCTCCATATTCAGGCTTGAGGAGCCCAAAAGTGACGACAGTTACAGGGTTCCGATGACCCGCTCGGATTACCAACATGATCTGCGGGCCCCATAGGGAGGGGGCTCCCGCCTGAGACTTCTTCACAATTCACTCAAAGACGAGGCTCCCGCCTGAGACTTCCTCCAAATTCAGGCTTGACGAGCCCAAAAGTGACGACAGTTACAGGGTTCCGATGACCCGCTCGGATTACCAACATGATCTGCGGGCCCCATAGGGAGGGGGCTCCCGCCTGAGACTTCCTCACAATTCACTCACAGACGAGGCTCCCGCCTGAGACTTCCTCCAAATTCAGGCTTGAGGAGCCCAAAAGTGACGACAGTTACAGGTTCCGATGACCCGCTCGGATTACCAACATGATCTGCGGGCCCCATAGGGAGGGGGCTCCCGCCTGAGACTTCTTCACAATTCACTCAAAGACGAGGCTCCCGCCAGAGACTTCCTCCAAATTCAGGCTTGACGAGCCCAAAAGTGACGACAGTTACAGGGTTCCGATGACCCGCTCGGATTACCAACATGATCTGCGGGCCCCATAGGGAGGGGGCTCCCGCTTGAGACTTCCTCAGAATTCACTCACAGACGAGGCTCCCGCCTGAGACTTCCTCCATATTCAGGCTTGAGGAGCCCAAAAGTGACGACAGTTACAGGGTTCCGATGACCCGCTCGGATTACCAACATAATCTGCGGGCCCCATAGGGAGGGAGCTCCCGCCTGAGACTTCCTCCCAATTCACTCACAGACGAGGCTCCCGCCTGAGACTTCCTCCATTTTCAGGCCTGGGGAGCCCAAAAGTGACGACAGTTACAGGGTTCCGATGACCCGCTCGGATTACCAACATGATCTGCGGGCCCCATAGGGAGGGGGCTCCCGCCTGAGACTTCCTCACACTTTACTCAACGATGATGAGGATGAGGATGATGAGTGGTGGTGAAGATGAGTGGTGAAGAGGATGATGATTGATTGTGGGTGGTGGTGGCGATGATGATGTTTGAATGAGGATGATGCCGATACCGATGATGACGATGATGTTCGTGAGCGTGTGAGAGAGTGCGATGGGGTGAGTGTTCCTGCGCGGGGTGTGCAGAGAAAACAAGGACCCCACTTTGGATGTGGGGAACTACAAAGATGGAGTTTTCGGTTTTATACGAAGTTGGTCCGCCAAGTGTTCTGATAGTAATACTACAGCTACGTGGCCCCACAGGGAGTTCCACCGACAGCTCCAGTTTCACCGTCCACATGCGTCCCGACAACCAGATATGGCATTTTTGCCCACACACTACAGCGCTTCGTGGCCCCATAAAGTGGCTCCACCGAAGTCCCCAGTTGGACCGTCCGCATACGTCCGGAAAACCCAATTTGGAATTTTTCTCCCACCCAGTACAGCGCTTCATGGCCCCATAGGAAGCTCCACCGAAGCCTCCAGACGGACCGCCCGCATGCGCCCCGGAAACCCAATTTGGCATTTTCCCCTACCCAGTGCAGCGCTTCGTGGCCCCATGGGAGGTCCACCGAAAGCCCCAGTGCCAACGTCCGCATGCGCTCCGAAAACTTCATTTGGCATTGTCACCCACCACGTACAACGTTCTTTGGCCCCAGAGGGAGCTCCACCGAAGCCCCCAGTGGGACCGCACGCATGCGTCCCGAAAACTTAATTTGGCATTTCCACTTATCCATTACAGCGCTTCGTGGGCCCATAGTGAGCTTCACCGAAGCCCCCAGTAGGACCGCCCGCGCTCTTCCCGAAAACCCAATGTGGCATTTTCGCCCCCTTCAGAAAAGCGCTTCGTGGGTCCATGGGGAGCTCCACCGAAGCCCCCAGTGGGACCGTCCGCAGGCGTCCCGAAAACCCAAGTTGGCATTTTCACCCACCCATTACAGCGTTCCGTGGCCCCATAGGGAGCTCCACCGAAGCCCCCAGTGGGACCGCCCACATGCGTCCCACGCACATCCAATTTGGCATTTCCACATACCCAGTACAGCGCTTCGCGACCCCATGGGGATCTCCACCAAAGACCCCACTGGGACCGTCCGCGTGCGTCCCACACACCGAATTGGGAATTTGCACTTACTCCGTACAGCGTTTCGCGGTCCTATAGGGAGCTCCAGCGACGGCCCCAGTGCTACTGCCCGCATGCGTCCCGCACACCCAGATGGGCATTCTCATCCACCCACTACAGCGCTTCGTGGCCCCATAGGGAGTTCCACCGACGGCCTCAGTGTTACCGCCTGCATGCGTTCTCCCACAGCCCGTGCAGCGCTTCGTTGCCTCACATGGAGCTTCACCGAAGAAGATATTCACAATTGCGGTACCCACAACTGCATATGGCAGAGTCCTTTGCCAGGATTTGTTTGACTATTTTTGTATTTTTCCAAACCATCCTGTGGTGTTGGGTCCTTGTTTTGAAGAGACGGTCCCTGCGTTCCTCCTCCTTCCTCCCTCCCCTTCCTCCCCCTCCTCCCTCCTCCCTGCGTTTCACCCACCCAGTGCACCGCTTCGTGGCCCCCATAGGGAGCTCCACATGTGCCCTGGAAGCCCAATTTGGCACCCCTCACTCGTTTCGTGGCCCCACAGGGAGCCCCACCGAAACCCCCGGTGCTACCATCCACATGCGTCCCAGAAACCCAATTTGACATTTCCACCAACCCAGTACAGCGCTTCGTGGCCCCATAGGGAGCTCCACCGAAGCCCCCAGTGCGACCATCCGCATGCGTCCCGAAAGCCCAAATTCGCATTTTCACTAGCCCAGAGCAACATCTCGTGGCCCCATACGGAGCTCCACCGAAGCCCCCCCGCGTGCGTCCAGGAAACCCAATTTGGCATTTTCACCCACCCAGTACACCATAAGGAGCTCCACTGGAACCCCCAGTGGGACCGTCCACATGGGTCCCGGAAACTCAATTTGGTATTTCCACCTAACCTGTACAGCGTTCCGTTGCCCCATAGGGAGCTCCACCGAAGCCCCCAGTGGGACCGCCCGGATGCGTTTCACAAACGCAATTTGGTATTGTCACCCCACCCCGTACAGCGCTTCGTTGCCGCATAGGGAGTCCCACCGAAGGCCCCAGTGGGACCGCCCGCATGAGTCCCACAAACGCAATTTGGCATTCTCACCCTCCCAATACAGCGTTTCGTGGCCCCGAAGCCCCCCCCATAGGGAGCTCCACCGAAGCCCCCAATGGGACCGTCCGCATGCGTCCCACACGCCCAAGATGGCAATTTCCCCAACCCAGTACAGCGCTTCGTGGCCGCATAGGGAGCTCCACAGACGGCCCCAGTGCTACCGCCCGCATGCGTCCCCCCCACCCAGTGCAGCGCTTCGTGGCCCCATAGGGAGCTTCACCGAAGAAAGTATCCACAATTGCGGCACCGACAAGTGCAATTGGTTGGGTCCTTCGCCAGGAGAGGTTGACTCTGTGTTATCTTTCGTTCAAAATCTCTCTGCAGGAGGACACGCCCGACCTAAAGGTAGGCTGTCGTGAGGGGGAGCGGGGCGTGGAGGCCGCCTCGGGTGCTGGGAGCCTCGGGGGTGGCGGCGCGCCGCGGGGTGCAGCTCGGCTCCGCGCTGGACTTGCGCGCACGGGGTGCCAAAGAGAGGCTCCCGCCTGCGGCAGGCTTGCGCGTCGTGCCGACCCGGCGGGCGGCCCGGGCGTTCATTCGCGTAAATTGTTGGAGATCCGCGCGGCTTTCCTGGATTGGCGCCGGGTCCCCACCATCGCCACCAGGTCACCACCACCATCCCCATCACCATCACCATCATCCTCATCCTCATCCTCATCCTCCTCATCATCATCATCATCATCATCATCATCATCATCATCATCATCATCATCATCATCATCATCATCATCATGGTCATCATCATCATCATCATCATCATCATCACCCTCATCATTATCATCATCATACATTGTTAGATCTCCGCGCTGCTTTCCTGGATTGGCGCCAGGACCCAACCATCGCCACCATCACCCCTATCACCACTATCCCCATCACTATCACCATCACCATCACCACATCATCACCACCACCACCACCACATCATCAGCATCATCATCATCATCATCCTCATCATCGTCATCGTCATCATCATCATCATCATCATCATCGTCATCGTCATCGTCATCGTCATCTTCATCATCACCATCACCATCACCATCACCATCATCATCATCATCATCATCATCATCATCATCATCATCATCATCATCATCATCATCATCATCATCATCATCATCTCCACCATCGCCAGCGCCCATCACCATCACCATCACCATCGCCATCACCACCAGCACCATCATCCCTGGCGGGCGGAGCGCGCCAGAAGCCAGGGGCGTCGCAAGGGGCGGGCAGCGCGACAGGGGCGGCGCCAAGTTTATCGGACTCAGGCGAGAGAGGAGGAGGAGGAGGAGGAGGAGGAGGAGGAGGAGGAGGAGGAGGAGGAGGTGAAGGAGAAGGAGAAGGAGAAGGAGGAGGTCCAGCGCCGATCCAGGAAATCCGCGCGGACCTCAGGAAGCGCATGCTTATACAGTTCGTTCTTCCTCGAAGTGCGGGCGTTCAGGGTTGAACGCCGTCGGCGGCTCCGAGTCGGCCGATCTGAGCGATCGGCGCTATCGGACAACCGAGATTGTTCGGCGTTGAACGGTCCGCGCGGCGTCGAAAGTCAACGCGCAGTTCGTCACGACACGCACCTTCCGAACATCCTCTCGGCATCCTCTTCGCCCTGCATCCTCTTGCTCAGGAGAAGGAGGGGGATGAAGGAGGGGGGGAATGAGGGTGGACAGAGGAGGGAGGAATGAGGAGGAGGGAGGGACGGAGGAGGGAGGAAGAAGGGAGGAGGAGGCAGGAGGAGGGAGCAGGGGGGGAGGGGGGAGGAGGAGGAGGCAGGAGGGAGGGAGGAGGGAGGAGGGAGGTGGGAGGATGGAGGGGGAGGAGGGAGGGAAGAGGGAGAGGGAGCAGGAAGGAGGTAGGGAGGTAGGAGGAGGGAGGAGGGAGGAGGAGGAGGGAGGGAGGAGGGAGGAGGGAGGGGGAGGAAGAGGGAGGAGGAGGGAGGCAGGGACCCCCCCCCCGGTCTATCCGCATGTCTGCTCCCCTCGGCCGCTCCCGGCGGGCCCGCTTCGATATGCATGCTGGGTCCGGGGGGGCGCGCCCGCCGCCGCCGCTCCGGGCGCCCCCTGGGCTTCAGTCGGGCGTGTGCCTGTACAGGAGGAGTGTCCCGCCCGCCCGCGCTCTGTCTCCCCAATTAGTGCTTTGCGCGGCCCGCCCAGCTCCCAGCCGGAAGAGGCTTGTTCTCGACCCGCAGACCAAAAAACTGTGCAGGAGGAGTGTTCAACATTTTCATGGCGAAGGACCCAACCATGTGCAGGGAGGAGGGAGGAGGGGAACAAGGGGAGGAAGGGGAGGAAGGAAGGAGGAGGAGGAAAGCGGGGACCGTCTCGTCAAAACAAGGACCCAGCACCATAGGGTGGTGTGGACAACAAACAGAAATAGTCAAACAAGTCCTGGCGAAGGACTTGGCCATATGCAGTTGTGGGTACCGCAGTTGTAAAGATCTTCTTCGGTGAAGCGCCCTATGTGGCCACGAAGCGCTGCACTGGGCGGGGGGAGCGCATGCGGGCGGTAGCGCTGAGGCCGTCGGAGCTCCCTGTGGGGCCACGAAACGCTGTACTGGAGATGCAAAAATACCAAATTGGGTCTCGGGACGCATGCGGGCGGTCCCACTGGGGGCTTCGGTGGAGCTCCCTATGGGGCCACAAAACGTTGTGCGTGGTGGGTGAAAACCCCAAATTGGGTTTTCGGGACGCATGCGGACGGTGGCACTGGGGGCTTCGGTGGAGCTTCCCGTGGGGCCACGAAACGCTGTACTGGGTAGGGAAAAGCCACATTGGGCTTTCGAGACGCATGCGGGCGGTCCCACTGGGGGCTTCGGTGGAGCTCTCTATGGGGCCACGAAAAGCCGCATTGTGTGTGTGTGTGAAAATGCCAAAGCGGGTGGGTTTCCGGGACGCATGCGGACGGTGGCAATGAGGGTTTTGTTGGAGCTACCTATTGGGCCACGAAGCGCTGCACTGGGTTGTCCGGACGCATGTGGACGGTGGCATTGGGGCCTTCGGTGGAGCTCCCTATCGGGCCACGAAACGCTGTACTAGGTGTGCGGGACGCATGCGGACGGTAGCATTGGGACCTTCGGTGGGGCTCCTTATGGTGCCACGAGACGCTGTACTGGGTGTGCGGGACGCATGCGGACGGTAGCACTGGGAGCTTCGGTGGGGCTCCTTGTGGGGACACGAAGCGATGTACTGGGCGTTCGGGACGCATGCGGACGGTAGCACTGGGACCTTCGGTGGGGCTCCCTATGGGGACACGAAACGATGTACTGGGTGTGCGGGACGCGTGCGGACGGTAGCACTGGGACCTTCGGTGGGGCTTCCCATGGAGCCACGAAACGTGTGAGTGGTGTGCCGAAGCGGGTGATGATGATGATGATGATGATGATGATGATGATAATGATGATGATGCTGATGATGATGATGATGATGATGATGATGATGCTGATGATGATGATGATGATGATGATGTATGATGATAATGATGATGATGCTGATGATGGTGATGATGATGGTGATGGTGGAGGAGGGAGGATGGGGGAGGAGGAGGAGGAGGAGGAGGAGGAGGAGGAGGAGGAACGAGGACCCAACACCACAGGAGGGTTGGGAAATAGTCAAACAATCGTCTGGGGACGATTTGTCTACAATTGTTTTACTACTTGTGAGCATTTGTTTGCGCATTGTGTTTGTTCTCTTTTTGCTGTCCGTTCAAGGGGACATGCCCGATCTAACCCTGGGCCCCTGTCGGATCGATCTGGCTCGAGAGTTCTGAAGCTCCCCTACTCCTTAGAAGGCGCGGGCCTTGTCTACAGATGGATGGCCGGCGACTTCTATGTAAGAAGCCGCCTCCATCAAAGGAGCCTTTCCCCCTCCCCCCCTTGTCTGCAGATGGAAGGCCGGAAGAAGCAGCCTCCTTTTGAGCGGCCTTCCCCCCTCCCCCATTACCCCCTTGCGCGCGGCCATGCTGGCTGTGGCCCGGAGCCAGGGTCCAGGAAGGTAGGTGCAGGTAGCCCAGACCCCGTCGAGCCATGAGCAAAAATACGACGGACGGTTCTTAGTTGTTTCCGGCCTCTGGAGCCCTTGCCGGGCCTGGGGACCATCCGACAATTCTTCCTATAGCTCTACGAGGTATAGGTGTAAGCCACAAAACCTAGAGGCATCATTGCGGCCTGATTTCGTTTGCCTTTTGTAGCCGGTGCATGGTGCAACGCGTTGCCTGCGCGATCAGCCCCGTTCCCCCTTGCGCGGCCGAGGTCGGGACACATGTGTTGCACGCGTGAGCGCGCGTCTATCGTGCGAGGATCGCTGCCCGTGCCTCGCATGCCGCGCAGGGCCTTCTGGAAGGCGTTCGACTCACTCTGCGGTCGTTGCGCGAGGCTTTCTGGCCTTCGGGGCCCCTCCTCGTCGCCGCGGCGGGGCGCAGCTCGAAACACGGGTGCGTTTGGTCCCTGGGAGGGTTTGTGGACCTTCGTGCAGGAGGGGAAAAACGACAGACACAATCAATCGTCGATTCCCGGGAAAAGATGGGGAAATGTGGGAAGTGGGGGGAAAGACAGAACCCCCCAAAATATTGGAAAATATGAGGAATCCTGTTATTTGTGTCTATTGATTTGCTCGTCCCAGTGTCCCTCCATCTGTAGCCACTGCGAAGGAGTGCTGCCCGCGTGGGCAGCTTTTTGCTCTGCCGTGGAGACTCCTGCGTGACACCTCGCAGACATAAGATACATGCGGATGCGGAGCGGCGGGCAGCTTCCGTCGCCTCGGCGTGCGGGCGCGGGCCCGGAGGCTCGGAGGAGGGGGCCTCGGGGCGCCTGGGGCGCCTGGGGGGGCTCGAGGCGCCCAGGGCGGCCTGGGCGGGTGCTCCGGACCAGGTCTTGGACCGTCGGAGGGGGCTCCGCGGTCTGTCCCGAGGCCAGCGTGGGCCGTCTGGCAGGCCGCCGGGGGCCGTCCGGAGGCATCTCGGGCCATCGTGCCTGCGAAGGCGCGGGCCCATGGTTTGCCACGAGGGCCCGCGGCCTCGGGAGCGCGGATCCATTGCCTTCTGAGTGTGGAGCAGGGCCGTCGGGGGGCGGGGGGCGCACGCGGCAGCGAGCTGTTGGGAGGGCCCGCGCTAGACAGCTGACTGGCATTTCATTGCGCCGGTGCCGCGCAGGCAGGGCGGCGGATATGGGTCGCACGCGCGGGGGTAGCTGTGCAAATTGCATTTTTTTTGCGAGAGAGTGGTCGACACGGTTGGAGAGTTTTGGCCAACGCCTTCCCCGAATCATTCGGTTTGTGATTGCACACTTGGTTTTAATAACTATGCCGGAGATTTGGTGTCCTTCGAGATCGATTCAGGATGAAAACCGGGCTTGGAGAATGGGTCGAGCTCTCCGGGTGTCGACGTTCTGTAGAAGTCGTGACGCGGGCGTTTTGGGAGCGCACCATCATCACCACTTTGGGGGGTTCAGGATGAGTTGGTGCGCGAGATGCGGGTGGGCACGATGTCCCGCGAGAGCGCCCGAAACGATGCACACCACCACCATCCTTGACCACCGTATGCCCCCATCCTCCAGGTGGTGGTGGTCCGTCTTCCGAGTGAAGAACCATGACCAAGGTGGCGCGGGATTATGTCGATGCCGATCTTGGTCATGGTTCATGTCGGTCGTCTCCGATTGGTGACGATGATCCACGAATTGACGCTAACCAAGGTCGACGGTGACTAAGATCGTCACGACGTTTCCGCTGTCAGTCTTGGCCGTGGTCCCCGACCTCTTCCCCTCGAGGCCCAGAGCCGGGGCCCAGGGTTCCAAATCTTCTCTGCCAGATCAGCCTGGGGGGAGCCAGAAGTGGAGGACGCTTAGGCACCTCCGGTCCATGGCGTCCGTGTTGTTGGGTGTGCCGCCCTGTGCTGTGGCGAAGATGCTTCCTGTAAGGAAAAGGGCCCTGAGGTTTAAGTGGTGCCGTTTTCGGCCTCCTGGGGTTCTTCCCCGGCCCCAGGACCGCCAAGAATTACTGAGGGCGAAAAGGTGGTCCTTGGAGAAGCCCTTGGAGTCCAGGGCGCTTCCCCTTCAGGCCCCTTTTTCCTTCGTGCCAAGTCTTTTGTTGCCTGTTGTTGACATTGTTGTCTTGCACACTTTGCGCGCTGGCGAAACCATCGGCCTGCCTCCATCACGTACCGGATGAAGAATCGGCATTATGGTGGGAACGAGTCGATCTCGGCCAGAAGTTTGGGCTTGGACCCCATCTCTTCCGTCTCCGTCTGAGTAACAAGATCCTCGTGAGCCAATCGCATCAGGACATCGTTCTCACTCTGCTCCCCCTCCTCCTCCTCCCTCTCCTCCTCCTCCTCCTCCTCCTCCTCCTCCTCCTCCTCCTCCTCCTCCTCCTCCTCCTCCTCCCTCTCCTCCTCCTCCTTCTCCTCCTCCTCCTCCTCCTCCTCCTCTTCCTCCTCCTTCTCCTTCTCCGTCTTCTGGCAGGGTTCCTCGCCGTCCTCCTTTGTTTTTGTTGTTGACCCCCTCACCCACGAAGCCCTGGGAGGGGGCCAGAGGCAAGAGAGGCCAGAGGCCAGGGAGAACGGAGGCCAGGGCTTGCACCCACGACTGGGCGGAAGCATCGAGGTCCAAGCTCTGGAACGCAGCCTTGCAAGAGTGTTGTTGTTGCTCCCCACTTTCTCCTTCTCCTCCTCCTCCTCCGCCTCCGCCTCCTCCTCCTCCATGCCCTCATCTCCTCCTCCTCCTCCTGAAATTCCCCTCCTCCTCCTCCTAGCCGTCTTCCTCGGCGTCGTCCTCGTGCCTCTTGCTGCTGACCCATGGACGGCCTTGCAGCTCTCGGAGCCCGCAGAACGGAGAAACGGGGCGCGACGGCAGGCCTGCAGCCTCATACATGTGCAACCACGCGCCTACAGGCGATGAGCGTGTGGTTGGAACTGCTCGGGTCGGCGGTGACCACCACCACACGATCTTCTTCGTGATCCTGGCCAGTCGCGCCCGTCGGCCGTGAGCGCACGTCGACGTGCGCGGCGTGCGCGCCCGCCCGTCGGCCGTGCGCGCACGTCATCACCGACACGTGGACGCCATCATCGTCAGTGGCGTGATCGGCAGCGGCGCCGTCCTCATCGTCGCGAGCATCGCTGCTAGCATGGTCGTGGCTGCCGTGGTCGACGCCCCCCTCCTCGCCGCATTCCTCGCCATCGCCCCCGTCTTCGTGGGTCGCGGCGCCCCCCCCCCTCACCCCGCCCCTCCGCAGGCGAGCACCTGCGGCTGGAGGTGCCCCACGGCTTCGGGCCCGCGCTCCTGCCCTGCAGGCCGCGCGCGCGCGGGGGGTTCGGGGCACCGTGCCGCGCGCGCGCGGGGCACGCCAGGACCCCTCGACCCAGGACCCCGTTGAGAGGAGGAGGAGGAGGAGGAGGAGGAGGAGGAGGAGGAGGAGGAGGAGGAGGAGGAGGAGGAGGAGGAGGATGGGGGGTGGGAGGGAGGGGAAGGGGGAGGGGGAGGAAGGAGGAGGGAGGAGGAGGAGGGAGGAGGAGGAGGAGGAGGCGGAGGAGGGGAGGAGGAGAAGGGAAGAGGAGGAGAAAAAGGAGGAGAAAAGAGGGAGGAGGAGGAGGAGGGGGGGAGGAGGAGGAGGAGAGGAGGAGAGGAGGAGGAGGAGGGAGGAGGAGGAGGAGGAGGAGGAGGAGGAGGAGGAGCAGGAGGAGCAGGAGGAGCAGGAGGGGAAGTTTTTTGGTTATTTTCGGTCCCCGGAGGCCCTCGCCGTGCCTCGGGACCGTCAAAAACGGCTCGGGACGAAGAACCGGTCCCGGGGAAAGGGTCGGGACTTCCAGGGACGCCGTCCTGAGAAAAGCAGGACCTCACATGTCTGGGGACGGGAGGGTTTTCTATATTTTCGGCCTCGCGAGGCCTTTACTGGCCCTCGGGGCCGTGACAAAAACTACTCAGGATGAAAGAAACCGGTCCCAGGGAATGGGTCGAGACCTCCCATGGTCGACGTTACGAACAAAATCATGACGTCGGGGGTCTGGGGATGGGGGTGGCAGGAAGGATCAGATCATCAGTGCTACCACGTAACTGATGCTGCATGCGCGTATGACACAGTCGTGCCCTGTATCTTTCCAATCGCTTCCTCCCGACACGGCAGCTATCTTTCTCCAAGAAGGTCGGGGTTCTGGGTCGGGTGGTCGGTCATTGGCGAGGCGCGGCCGCGGGCGCGGGGCCCGCAGACGCGGCGGCGGGGGCCCGCAAGTATTCGATTATGGTGGCGAGCAATGCCTGCGCGCACGGAATCTTGGCGTAGACGCGCAGGGGCAATGTGGCAACAAAGAGGGGGAGACAGAGATGCTGAGCGAAAGAGAAAGACAGACAGAGACAGACAGACAGACAGACAGACAGACAGACAGACAGACAGAGATCGAGATCAAGTTAAGCGAGTGTTTCGGGCATAGCGATTGCCTATTCAAGTTTCCCTTGCGGAGGCGCGTGGGACATGAGTATGCGGGTGTTCCGCACACTCGTAAACGTTTTGTATATACACACATACACGTTCGAATCATAGAAGTATAAGCATGCTACATCATACGTTTCTGGGGTACAGCCGAAGGGTGATTCCATACGCGTATACGTGTATATTTACATGATGAGAGGGCCAGGGGAAGAGGGGGGTACATCATTCTACATAGTGTGTGAGAGAGGGGACGGGGCGATCGAGACAGAGATAAAGGGAGACAGAGAGATAGCGAGAGAGGTAAACATTTCGAAACACACGTCTGCACACATAGAAACAGGTTGAACCAGACGCAACGAGGATGAGAGAGGAGGACATATGCATACATCCTATACATTATATCTGGACGCACACATAACATGAGTGTACTAAGTGTGTATTTCTGATATGATACACGGGCAAGGAGCGAGAGAAAGAGAGAGAGAGAGAGTGAGCGTGGCCGAGTCTATGTGTGCGCCGGCATGCGCCTCATGGGGGCAGCAACCAGAAGGGGTGCCACCATTGGGGGACCGAAGGAGCATTCACAGAGACGGAGAGACCCAGCACTATATAACCAAGCACCGAACGAACATGCTGAGATACTGGCGCAGGGGTAGGTTGATGGACACGCGGGAGCCAGCACCTGCGCCAAAGTTAGGGGAACAAAAAGTGACATAAATATAAAAACTCGGAGTTCCGCGCGGATTTCTCGGATCGGCGTTGGACCCCCCTCCCTGGCGCGCGGAGCGCGCCAGGGGCGGCGCTGGGCGCCGCCGGGGGGCCCCAGCGCCGATCCGAGAAATGCGCGCGGACCTCCGAGTTTTTATGTTTATGTCACTTTTTGTTCCCCTAAAAGTGGTCATAGCAGATTTGATGGGTCTGGGACGAGTGGGGCTGACGCGCACGAGGTCAAATGCCACACGAACAGCGGAAGCAGCGGCAGAGGTGGGCATGGGGGAGTGCTGGGCGAGAGGGGGGAAGGCAGGTGCAGTCAGAGCGAGAGGAGGCAACGAGGCACACAGGGTCAACGAGAAGGCGAGTTTCAGGAGGAGAAAAAAAAAAACAGACAGAATTAATCGTCGACTCCCAGAAAATATGGGAAAATATGGGAAGTGGGGGGGGGAAGACGAAAACCCAGAAAATATGCGAACATATAGGGGAATCCTTTCATTCCCTACCTAGGCTCTGCCTAGCAGGGTTCTTACTCGCTTGGCTTAAAGGGCTGGGCAGTGGAACCCGCCCCGGGCGGTTCCCCCGGTCCCCTGGGAGCCAAGCAAGCAACAGCAAAGGTAAAAGCAAACGCGCGGTTCCCCCAGTTCCGCTCCCTGGGTGCCAAGCAAAAAAAGCAAAGGCAAAAGTGAAGGCAAAAGCGAAGGCAAAGCAAAAGCATAGCATAGCATAGCATAGCATAGCATAGCATAGCATAGCATAGCGCAGCATAGCATAGCGCAGCATAGCATAGCATGGCATAGCCTAGCCTAGCCTAGCCTAGCCTAGCCTAACCCAACATAACATTGCGCAGCATAGCATAGCATAGCAGAGCAGAGCATGGCATAGCAAGCATAGCATAGCATAGCATAGCAGGCGTTTACCGCTCCTACCAATGTTGCTTTCCTAGAGGCTCCAATTCCTAGGTAGGGTCGCACTGGGATAGTTTGTGTGTATTTATTTGTGTGTCCTGGGGCCCCTTCAGAGTTGTGGGGGGGGGGGGGCGGCGGCGGCGGGGACTGTTGGGAGGCGAGGGGGCGGAGAAAGCGAGGGCAGCACCAGAGCAGACAGAGGTTTACAGAGGAGCGGCGTAGAACGCAGGACCGGGAGCCGGAGAAGGAGGATGAGGAGGAGGAGGAGGAGGAGGTGCTTTGTTTGGTCGTGTTTGGGAGGGCGAGAAGAGTCAATGGTGCGTACAGCTGTTGTCTTGCCAAGCCCAAGGCAGCTCATGAATCACACTACTCTGAAGACCTAACACTTCGGTGTCGGGGCGCATGTGGACCGTGAGGACGTTGGGGTTTCTCTGCGCCCTCGAGCTGCAATCCATATGCTTGCGCCCTGTGGAGGCGCTTCTTTCGAGGTTTGACTCCGCGCACTCTGACGAGATATCACGGCCGAGCCCCTACGAGGTGCACTACGGCACGTGCTCCTGCGACTTCAGGAAGCTGGAGTGCCTGCCCTCGGCAGACTGCTTGCGCGCGGTCCGGGCCACCTCGGACGAGCTGATTTCGGGCGGTGTTGTGGCGAGGCGGGCGTTGAAGAAGAAGTACCAGTTCGATCACGAGGACCAGGGGAGGAGGAGGAGGAGGAGGAGGAGGAGGAGGAGGAGGAGGAGGAGGAGGAGGAGGAGGAGGACGACGACGACGACGACGACGGCGGCGAAGAGGGTTTTGAGCCATTGCCTGGGACTGGGCACCGCTCCACGCAGCCAGAGAGGGTGAGGACAGGACTCTGCGCATGGCCTCCATGGGGCTGTGTGCAGGGTGAGGCCACCTTCTACACTACAGTTGAAGCCCATGCCAACGGCCGTCATTTTTGCCGGTCCAGGTCCGTCGGTTTCGGTCCCAGGCCGTTTTCGCCAAGGGGAGGTCTACTAAAGGTAGGTTTGTCCACCGCCGAAGGGAGGGGGGTCCAGCGCCGATCCGAGAAATTCGCGCGGACCTCCGAGTTCCTGTGTCTATGTCATCGTTCGCCCCCCCGGGTAAAGCTGCTTGCGCCTCGGGCTCAGCACCTCGGGCCCCCGATGCCTGACCACCTCCCCGCGGCAGGAATACGGGGAAAGTGGCCCGCACCGGGCAGATTTCAGGGGGGAAAAAATCACACAGACGCAATCTATCATCGATTCCCCGGGAACGATTCGAAGATATGGGCAGTGGGGGGGAAGGCAGATATTCAGAAGACATAGGGGAACATGGGGGATCCTGGGATTCGTGTGCATTTCTTTGTGTGCCCTTGGGCCCCTGGAAGGTTGCTCGCCCAATAGCCGGCCTCAGGGTTAAGTCGGGCCTGTCCCCCTACAGGGGGATTTGGGGCGAACAATTACAAGTATTCAACAATAACGCCAGCATGCCCAACAATAGTCAAACAATAGTCCCCAGACTATGTTTTGACTATGTTTGAATCCTCCTCCTGTAGAGGGACAGGCCCGACTTATAATCTCGGGGAGGACGGCCCGGCAGAGACCACTGCCACCCCTGCGCACGGGGCGCCCACGAGCCGCCCGCGGGCCGCCGCCGGCAGGTGACGGAGGTGGCGAAACCCGGGCCGCTCCCGCGGGGCGGGCGGGGCAGTGCGAGGCCTCTCTGGCATGAAGTCGGGCCTGTCCCTCTGCAGGAGAGGCATTCAAAAACAGTAGCACAAAAATCGTCTGGGGATCATTGTTTGGTCATTTTTGGGGCATCTGGGGAGCAGTCTTGGAGCATTTTTAATGTTTCGGCCCGGATCCCCCTGTAGGGGGACAGGCCCCGACTGAACTCTGGCAGAGTGCGTGGCGCAATCTTTGGCCCCCTTCGCCAGTGCCTGGTCAAAAACCTCCCTGAAGCCCCTCCGAGGGGGCCCCAACTCTGCCGCCGGGCCCCCACTCCCCCTCAGGCCCTTCAAGGTCCGGAACAGCCTGGGGACGACCCAAGAGCGCCCCAAGCCGGTCCAAGAGAGTCCCAAGACGGTCCAAGAGAGCCTCCAGACGGCTCCAGATCGCTCCAAGACGCCCGAGATTGTCCCCGAACGGCCCAAAACGCCTCCAAGACGGCCCAAGAGGCCTCCAAGAGCACCCCCAAGAGAGCCCCAAGAGACAACAATCATTGATTTGTCGATGGTCTTTGAAGGATTTTCGCGTTCTCGCCATTTGGCCTACCGACGCTCCAAGACGGCCCAAGAGGCCCCCGAGATCGCCCCCAAACGGTCCAACAAGCCCCCAAGAGGGCTCCAAGACAGCCCAAGAGGGCTCCAAGAGGCCCCCGGGACGGCCCAAGAGGGACCCCAGGACGCCCCCACGAGGGCGCCCAGAAGAGGAACCCGAATGAACATTTTGAGCTTTCGATCCCAAGAGGTCCCCAGGAGGCCCCCAAGAGGCCCCCAGGAGGCCCCCAAGAGGCCCAAGTGAGCGCCAAGAGGCCCCAAGAGAGCCCCAAGAGGCTCCCAAAAAGCCCCCGGGATGGCCCCCAAGAGGCCCCTAAACCCCCCCGCAGAGGCCCCCGAGAGCCTTCTCGAGAGACCCCAGGAAGCGTCCATGAGGACTCCGTCCCAAAACCCAAGCACGGTGGCGGGATGGGCCGATGGCTATCTGATAGCTGGCATACTTTTTTGGTCGCGTCCGCAAGCGAAGGCGCAGGCGGAGTCAGAAGCTGTCCGGGGCGCAGAAACAGGGCTAATTAGCTACTAGGCGCGCAGCAGGCCGGCCGGGCCAGCTCACAAAGCAGCTGCTTAGCCGCGCGGTGAATCTGACAGGCTGAGGGCACCCAGGGAAGCTCGGGCAACGTGCAGTCTGACAAAATGCCAGAAAATTCTATGTACGCCCTGCGGCGTGAACCACTCAGAGAGCGCGAGGACGTAAGCGTAGATGCCAACACGCCTCACACGCCTGGAGGTCGCACAGGCGAGGTGAAACATACAGCTGGCATACGCGCCGCGTCACGACTTTCGATGCTGCGCGCTACCTCGACAAACTCCCAGTTGGCGGACGGTGCTGCGCCGCCTGCGCCCTCGATCGGCCGCGGGCCCCGGGGGGGAAAATGGGAAGGAGAAGGCCCTCTCGGAAGGCTCAGAAGCCCCCCGGCCTTCTGAGAAGTGTTCTATCGCAGGCCTAGAGATTGACACCAACACCAATATCGGCGGTGTGCGAGGAAGATCCCTATCTCGGTGATGGTGGTAATATTCTGGCTTCCAAGGTGGCCGAAATATTGCCACCAACACCGAAATCGAGGATCGTCTTCCCCCTGTGGAGGCAACCCCTTGTGTTGGTGTTGGTGCCCATTTCTAGGCCTCTAGCCTCCCCCGAAGACGCGGAGGACTTCTCGGAGGGCGCGAGGGTTTTTGAGAAGCCCCGCCGCCTCCGGAGAAAGCCTCATCCTTCTCACCCCCCCAGGAGGAGGAGGAGCGAGCCCCGGGGGACGGTCGGTGCCGACCGCGCCTGCGCACTGGGGACCTGGTCACCACCTCAGGTGCCAGGCCCCCCGACCGTGAACACGAAATCGAGCACCACTTTGGCTCATCCGTGACGTCCTCGGCTCACTCCGTGACGTCGGGCTTACTGTTGCCGACGAGCCACGGCATGCAATGGAGGAGGAGGAGGAGGAGGAGGAGGAGGAGGAAGAGGAGGAGGAGGAGGAGGAGGAGGAGGAGGAGGAGGAGGAGGAAGAGGAGGACCCCCTCCCCCTCCACCTTATGGTGGTGGTGGTGGAAAGCAGGCCCATCAACCTTGGCGCAATCCAGGAAGCATTCCCTGGCGCACTGGGGCGCCCACGAGGCCGCCGCGGGCGGCGAGCTTGGCGCAAGCCCGCGGCCACGCAGCCAGCAGCGCACGGGGGCGCCAACGAGGCGGCCATGTGCGGCGACCGTGGCGCAAACCCTGAAGCGTACGCCATCATCCAGACTTAGGTCGGGCATGTCCCTCTACATTCGAGAGTGGTCAAAGAATGATCTGAGGACGATGTTTCGATTATGTTTTGACTATGTGTGGGCATTTTCTGACTTTGTTTCATTTGTCCTCCAAAGTCCGCCTGTAGGAGGACATGCCCGACTTAACTCTAGAATCTAAGCTGGAGTGGTACAGTTCGGCGAGTCCGATCAGAACCATCTTGCGGACAGGCGCCGCCCTCCATCGGTTGCGACAGTCTGCAGTTTCCAGCGAGAGCCCTGTTGTAGATGCCCCGCGTGGCAACACCAGCCCATCGAGAAGCGATGCCCAGACGAGTTGCCCTGATCAGGGATGTGGAGGAGCATGCAGTGGAATACGGGGCTGGGTAAGACGTCGTTTCCCAAAAGGGGGAGGATGGAAGAGAATTCGGATGGAGCAGCAGGGGGAGGAGGATGAGGAGGAGGAGGAGCAGGAGGAGCAGGAGGAGGAGGAGGAGGACGACGAATAAGAATAATTACCCTGGCGACGTACCCAACCCCTGCGC
>CAUYUJ010001969.1:418596-441096 GCA_963575745.1 Prorocentrum cordatum | reverse complement strand
TAGGGATCCACAGATCCTCTAGGATGCTTGTAGGGATCCACAGGGATCCTCTAGGATGCTTGTAGGGATCCACAGGGATCCTCTAGGATGCTTGTAGGGATCCACAGGGATCCTCTAGGATGCTTGTAGGGATCCACAGGGATCCTCTAGGATGCTTGTAGGGATCCACAGGGATCCTCTAGGATGCTTGTAGGGATCCACAGGGATCCTCCAGGATCCCTGAAGGGGTCCACAGGGATCCAGGCTCCCAATAGGGATCCATTGGGATCCTCCAGGATCCCTGTAGGGACCCATTGGGATCCTCCAGGATTCTTGAAGGGATCCATACACAGATCCTCTAAGATTCTTGTAGGGATTCATACGGATCCTCTAGGATGCTTGTACGGATCCACAGGGATCCTCTAGGATGCTTGTAGGGATCCACAGGGATCCTTTAGGATGCTTGTAGGGAGCCACAGGGATCCTCTAGGATGCTTGTAGGGATCCACAGGGATCCTCTAGGATGCTTGTAGGGATCCATAGGGATCCCCTTGGATCCCTGTAGGGATCCATTGGGATCCTCCAGGATCCCTGTAGGGGTCCACAGGGATCCTCCAGGATCCCAATAGGGATCCATTGGGATCCTCCAGGATCCCTGTAGGGATCCATTGGGATCCTCCAGGATTCTTGAAGGGATCCATACACAGATCCTCTAGGATTCTTGTAGGGATCCATACAGATCCTCGAGGATGCTTGTAGGGATCCACAGGGATCCTCTAGGATGCTTGTAGGGATCCACAGGGATCCTCTAGGATGCTTGTAGGGAGCCACAGGGATCCTCCAGGATGCTTGTAGGGATCCACAGGGATCCTCTAGGATGCTTGTAGGGATCCACGGGGATCCTCTAGGATGCTTGTAGGGATCCATACAGATCCTCTAGGATGCTTGTAGGGATCCACAGGGATCCTCTAGGATGCTTGTAGGGATCCACAGGGATCCTCCAGGATGCCTGTAGGGAGCCACAGGGATCCTCCAGGATGCTTGTAGGGATCCACAGGGATCCTCTAGGATGCTTGTAGGGATCCACAGGGATCCTCCAGGATCCCAATAGGGATCCATTGGGATCCTCCAGGATCCCTGTAGGGATCCATTGGGATCCTCCAGGATTCCTGAAGGGATCCATACACAGATCCTCTAGGATGCTTGTAGGGATCCACAGGGATCCTCTAGGATGCTTGTAGGGAGCCACAGGGATCCTCCAGGATGCTTGTAGGGATCCACAGGGATCCTCTAGGATGCTTGTAGGGATCCACAGGGATCCTCTAGGATGCTTGTAGGGATCCACAGGGATCCTCTAGGATGCTTGTAGGGATCCATAGGGATGGATCCCTGTAGGGATCCATTGGGATCCTCAGGATAGATCCTCCAGGATCCCAATAGGGTCCATTGGGGGATCCCTCAGGGATCAGGATTCTTGAAGGGGAGGATGCTTGTAGGGATCCAAGGGATCCTCTAGGATGCTTGGGATCCACAGGGATCCTCTAGGATGCTTGTAGGGATCCACAGGGATCCTCTCACAGGGATGCTTGTAGGGATCCACAGGGATCTCTAGATGGCTTGTAGGGATCCAGAGGGATTCTATAGGGTCCCTGTAGGGATCCACAGGGATTCTAGAGGTCCCTGTAGGGATCCACAGGGAGTCTAGAGGGTCCCTGTAGGGATCCACAGGGAGTCTATAGAGTCCCTGGAGGGATCCACAGGGATTCTATAGAGTCCCTGGAGGGATCCACAAGGATTCTATAGAGTCCCTGGAGGGATCCACAGGGATTCTATAGAGTCCCTGGAGGGATCCACAGGGAGTCTATAGAGTCCCTGGAGGGATCCACAGGGAGTCTATAGAGTCCCTAGAGGGATCCACAGGGATTCTATAGAGTCCCTGGAGGGAGGGTCTATAGAGTCCCTGGAGGGAGTCTATAGAGTCCCTGGAGGGAGTCCTATAGAGTCCCTGGAGGAGGGATTCTATAGAGTCCCTGGAGGGATCCACAGGGATTCTAGTCCCTGGAGGGAGTCTATAGATCCCTGGAGGGATCCACAGGGATTCTATAGAGTCCCTTAGAGTCCCTGGAGGGATTCTATAGAGTCCCTGGAGGGATTCCTATAGAGTCCCGGGAGGGATCCAAAGAATCCGTAGGGAGTTGTAGGATCATACAGAATTCATATAGAATTTCATACAGAATTCGTTGTGTTGTGTTGTGTTGTTTCCCCCCCCCCCCCCCCTCCCCGACTCGCCGGGGGGGCGGGACCGGCCTCCTCCACTGTGGCGGACGCGGGAAGTGAAGCCCCGGACCCCGGGGGGACCATGCCGGCCTGTACCTTGTTGTTGTTGTTGTTGTTGTTGTTGTTGTTGTTGTTGTTGTTGTTTGTGTTGTTAGTGTTGTTAGTGTTGTTGTTGTAGTTGGTGTTGCTGTTGTTGTTGTTGTTCTTGTTGTTGTTGTTGTTGCGGTTGTTGGTATTGTTGTTGGTGTGGTTGTTGATGTTGTTGTTGCTGCTACTGTTGTTGTGATTGCCGTTACTGTCGGTGTCGTTGTTATTGTTGCTGTTGTTGTTGTTGCTGTTGATCTTTGTCACAAAAAATGGGAACGTTGATCAACCCCTCCCCGAATGGGAATAAGGGAGCATGGCAGAGGAAGCTTTCGAAACCACTCAAGCTCTAAGGGGCTGACATGGAATCGCCCTCCACCCATGCAGACATTCATCGAGCCCTTTGTGAAATGAGCCACCCTACATCAAAGGAATATGTCGGAAGCTGCAGTGCGAATGCAGGGCGCCGTGAAGGCGTTTTTGGTCTGAAAGCGATTGCCCTTCATCCGTGTAGTTGTGTGAAGTTTGTGTTGTGATTGCGCGGCGCAGCTTCCGCCCGCGTGGCTGTGCAAAACTGTTCCGCAGATTGTGCGCGGCGCGGCGCTACGTTAGGGCAATAGCTATTTGGGGGAAACTTGGTCGCCCCCCCTTTGCCGAGTACATGCTGAACGCTCTTGAGACGACTGTGCACGGCGCAGGCGAGGCTCGCATTCTGGACACGAAAGCCCTCCATCCGCACAGCCGTTGGATGCCCGTCCAGCTTCGTGGCCACGAGCTGCGAGGAAGGCTCGAGACGCCCGGCCCCAGCCTGTCGACGCGCCGGGTGGCGCGGCGAGGAGGAGCGTCCTCAGTCGTACCTCTACCAGGGGGGGAGGCGCCCAGCTGGAGGACGCGCGAGGACCGCAGGAGGTGGCGAAGGCAGAGGCATTCCACCCCAGACCCCCTTTCGGGCAGTGCAAAATCAGGGCGGGAGGTGTTCCAAGTCCTCGGCCTCCCGAGGCCCTCACCGAGCCCCGGGCCCGTCAGCTGAACGACTCGGGATGCAAAACCGGTCCACGGGAAGGGTTCATGTCGATTCCTCCGATTCGATTCTATTTCAATGGCTTCCGATTCCGATTCGATTCGGTTTACGATTCCGATTTGGGCTCCGACTTCTCAATGCAGGGGCCTACTGGGCCGCCGCTTTCCGCCGATCCCACTTTTCCCGACTCGGCTGCCGATATCCCCCGACCCGATGCATTTTTCGCTTGCCGACCCGCCCCATCGATTTTACTCTGGGCTCGCCTGACCCGCGGGAAGCGCTCGAAACCTCCGAGGGTCGGCGCTGTGACGAGAGAGCGTGGCGTGGAGGGCCTGGGGCCTCCTCTGCCTCCTCGGGCGGTGGGCCGCCTGCCTCCGCAAGCGGCTCCTCCGCCCGGGGGGCGGCGGAGCAGGAGGAGGAGGAGGAGGAGGAGGAGACGGAGGAGGAGGAGGAGGAGGAGGAGGAGGAGGAGGAGGAGAGGAGGAGGAGGAGGAGGAGGAGGAGGAGGAGGAGGAGGAGGAGGAGGAGGAGGAGGAGGAGGAGGAGGAGGAGGAGGAGGAGGAGGAGGAGGATGGGGGAGGCGGGGGAGTAGCAGGAGCAGGAGCAGGAGCAGGAGCAGGAGTCTCGCGAGGCCGTGGGGCAGCCCTTGTACGCCGCCTCGAACTTCCCGATGGGGAAGGCGACCGCGCGCGCGGCAGAGCGCCAGTTGCCCATCCCCGATCTCCGCGTCCTCGTCCTTGCCTCTTTCCCCTCCCTCCATTATGTTTCATCCTCGGGGGACCTCGCCTGTCCCCAATCTTCTTGTGTCCGTCGCGGGCTCGATCGGGACTCGACGCGGATTTGGCGTGGACTCGACGCGGATTCGACACGGATTCTACGAGTTTGACAGATTCGACACGGACTCGACGCGGATATGGTTGTCACGGGGTTGTCACGGAACAGACATGGTCCCCCGAAGATGCAACATGATAGTTCTCCCTCCCTTGCCTTGTGCCTTTCCCCTTCAGCGTCGCCCCCCCCCCCCCCCCCCCCACACCCCACCCCCTGACTCCGCAACGAAATACTTCTCCCGACCCCCTGTCCGGGGGAAGCATCCCGCAGGTTGCGCACCTGCTGCCTGGAGGCGCGCGGGCGCCCCTGGGCTCGAACGCTGGCGCACCTCGCTGGGGCAGGCTGCGACTCGCCAAGCGGATTGTTTTTCTCTGCCGGGGGCTACAGTCGGGGCGCTGAAGAAGGAACCCTTCTCGTTGAGGAGGGGCTCGCTGTTCCTTGATTGTTTCACAGCTTGCCTTAGGCTTTTTGTTGGGCTTTCGAAGGTAAATCGAAGTTGAACTTGTGGGAAAAGGGGCCTCGTTCCGTATTTTGGGTTCCTTAGGTCAACGCCCCGATTGTAGGGCTCGTCACTCTGCTGGGTGTCGCGGAGCAGGAACGGTGGCGCCCCGGCGCGACTGCGGGCATGGCGGGCGACGTGGCACGAGCTCGGGGATGACTATAATTATTGACACATGGCTTCGCTGTTGTTTTGCCTCGCGAGAGGCTTCCCTGGGGCGCGCCAGGGCGCGACGTGTCTCGACGCGTGGGCGTTCACGGGTCTTTGGGGCCCAGGGGTTCATATAGTTCGGGGACAGCTTTGTGAGTTCCTTTGGATCTGAAGAAGTGATCCTGAACCGTTGGGGGCACATCAGCTCGGGTGTGAGTTCAGACAGTTTGGGAAGTTCCCATCTCGACGGCGTTCCCCTGGAAGGTTGCTGTGCGGGCTGATTCCCCCCCGTTGGACTCGCCTGATCGCTCATGTTATTTGTTCGTCGCTTGTGCGGTAACTGTTCCAACGTTCGGCGGACGAGTCCTTTGGCCCAACGTGTCTGTCAGCTGTTTTCAGCGCGCGCGTGCCAATGCATTGTCTCTTCGACGAAGCGATCTCGCACTACCAAATTTCGGCTGCAATATTGATAGAGCGGCTTTGCCCTCGTAGTGTAAAACAATATTACCCGCGGTGGGCGACAAGCAACCTTGGACAAGGATAGGGTAACATATTCACCACGCAAGCTGACTCTCCCCGTCCTTCCTTTTCTCCTCCTCTCTTCCTTCCTCTCCTCCTCCTCCTCCTCCACCTCATCCTTATCCTTATCCTTATCCTCATCATCCTTCTTCTCTCGTGGGCCGTCGGCCTGTGGGAAACCCTTGGAATAAGATCCTCTCCTCCTCCTCCTCCTCCTTCTCCTCCTTCTCCTCCCTCTTCTCCTCCTCCTCCGCCTCTCCCTCCTTTCCCGACGACGAGTTGATCACGTACGCGGCGATCGGCAATTGGCGGAAGTGGGCCGCTGGCGCGGACATGCAGCAGTCCTTCCCGGGCTACGCGTTCCCCCTGGGCGAGCGGAACATCCATCCATTCTCTTCCCTTCTCCCCTGTGATCCTTCTCCCTGCTTCTCCTCAGCTCAGGGGGGTTCCGAGCAGATGGGGTCCGAGGATGACGCCGCATCGCCGATGCATCGCTGACACGGCGACGGGGGCCCGACGTGTTCCACGTCGACGTCGCCGATGCCTCGCCGACGTTGGCGGTCCCCTGACCCCATCTAAGAGTGTTCTTTCCCAACCATCCTGTGGTGTTAGGTCCTCTTTTTGAAGAGACAGCGCCCCACGCCCCTCCTCCGCTACCCCCTCCCTCCTCCCTACTCCGCAGTTCGTATGTACTGTGTTTCGTGGCCCCAGAGGGAGCTCCACTGAATGTCCCAGTGGTGCAGTCCGCATGCGGTTCTTGCGTTCACTGCAGCGTTTCGTGGCCCCAGAGGGAGCTCCACCGAAGGTCCCAGTGGCGCAGTCCGCATGCGGTTCCTGCGCCCAGTGCAGCGTTTCGTGGCCCCAGAGGGAGTTCCACCGAAACTCCCCGTGGCAGAACTTCCCATGCGGTCCCCCCGGCAGGAGTTCCACCGAAACTCCCCACCGGAACTCGCATGCGGTCCCCCCGCCCAGTGCAGCGTTTCGTGGCCCCCGGGGGAGCTCTACGGAAGGTCTCAGCGGCGGAACTCGCATGCGGTTTCTCCGCCCAGCACAGCGTTTCGTGGCCCCCGAGGGAGGTCCACGGAAGACGATACTCACAATTGCGGTATTCACAGTTGCATCTGGTTGGTCTCTTCGCCCGTCTAATTGTGTACCCTCGTGGCCATACTGCGCGGCCTGCTCCCCGACCCTCCCCCCCTACCACTCCCGCAGTGCGTCCAGCACCACAGTCTGGGCGGGGGGGGGTGCTACGTTATGCGAGGAGGAGGAGGAGGAGGAGGAGTAGGAGGGGGAGGAGGAGGAGGAGGAGGGGGAGGAGGAACAGGAGGAGGAGGAGGGGGAGGAGGAGGAGAAGGAGGAGGCCTCCCGTGCCCCCTCCTCCCCGCCCGGAACGCCCGTTAGGGCCGCGAACAAGTGGCACGTGCGCCATGGTTCTTGCAAAAACAGGAAGGGCAGGATCGGATGGGGTGTGCCGTGCCGCAATACAGGGGTCGGGGCGGAGGGGCGCGCTGGCTTGTGAGTGAGTGGGGGGGCGTGGAGGAGCGCGCTGGCTGGTGGGTGGGGGGGATGCGGAGGGGGCACGCTGGGCGCGCGGGGAGGGAGTGGATCGTGCCGGAATAAAGGGGGCGCGGGTCGGATGGGGCGCGTTGGCTGGTAAGTCGGCTGATGCGGGGGGGGGCGTGCCGAAGTAAAGGGGCGGGGCGGGCGCGCTGGCTGGTGGGGTGGGGTGTGCCGTGCCGGGGGGGCGGAGGGGTGTGCCGTGCCGAAAAAGGTGTCGGGCGGAGGGGCGCGCTGGCTGGTGGGCGGGGGGATGCGGAGGGGTGTGCCGTGCCGAAATACAAGGGGTCGGGGGCGGAGGGGTGTGCCGTGCCGACATAAAGCGGAGGGGCGCGCTGGCTGTTGGGGGGGGGATGCGGAGGGGGTGTGCCGTGCCCGAAATAGAGGAGTCGGGGCGGAGGGGAGTGCCGTGCCGAAATAAAGAGGTCAAGGCGGAGGGGCGCGCTGGCTGGTGGGCGGGGGCGGGATGCGGAGGGGGTGTGCCGTGCCGAAATGAAGGCGTCAGGGCGGAGGGGCGTGCCGCGCCGAAATACAGGGGGCCAGGGCGGAGGGGGCGCGCGGGGGGGGCGTGTTTCGAAATAACAAGGTTGGGGCGGAGGGGGTGCCTTGGCTGGTGGGTGGGGGGATACAGGGGGGGAGGCGTGCCGAAATAAATATGTCGGGGCGGGGGGGCGCGTTGGCTGGTGGTTGGGGGGATGCGGAGGGGGTGTGCCGTGCCGAAATTCAGTGGCGGGGCGGAGAGGTGTGCCGTGCCGAAATAAAGAGGTCCGAGGCGGAGGGGCGCGCTGGCTGGCGGGCGGGGGGGGGATGCGGAGGGGGTGTGCCGTGCCGAACTAAAGAAGTCGGGGTAGAGAGGTGTGCCGTGCCGAAATAGGTGTCGGGGCGGAGGGCGCGCTGGCTGGTGGGTGGGTGGGGATGCGGATGGGGTGTGCCGTGCCGGAATAAAAGGGGGCGGGGCGGAGGGGCGCTCTGGGTGGTGGGTGGGGGGATGCGGATGGGGTGCGCTGTGCCGAAATAAAAGGGGTCGGGGCGGAGGGGTGTGCCGTGCCGGAGTAGAGGGGTCGGGGCGGAGGGGCGCGCTGGCTGTTGGGTGGGAGGGATGCGGAGGGGCTGTGCCGTGCCGGAATAAAAGGGGTCGGGGCGGAGGGGTGTGCCGTGCCGAATTAAAAGTGGACGGGGCGGAGGGGCGCGCTGCCTGATGGGTGGCGGGGATGCGGAGGGGGTGTGGAGGGGGTGTGCCGTGCCGAAATAAAGGGGTCGGGGCGGAGGGGTGTGCTGTGCCGAAAAAGGGGTCGGGGCGGAGGGGCGCGCTGGCTGGTGGAAAGTGTGGGCGATGGAGGGGGTGCCGTGCCGAAATAAAGTGGTCGGAGCTGTAGACACCCTGTGCAAGATAATAAAACAGTAGACTTAAGCTGTGCATGTCCCTCTGCAGCAGGAGTGGTCAAGAAGAGTAAAAAGACGATTGTCGATGATTGTTGTATCATTTTCGGATTTGTTTTGGCTATTGTTATCTTTCTTCCAGAGTCCGCCTGTAGGAAGACATGCCCGACCTCACAGTAGGCACGCCGAGTCAGAAACTGGTCTGCCAACGGGTGCTCCTCGCAAGCGCCTCATCCCCCGATGGGTCCGCAGAGCTTTCGGGCGCCTTGCGAAGCTTGAGGAAGAAAGCTCGCCGTAAGCATGAACGTTCGACGCTCCGCGCGGATTTCTTGGATTGTCGCGGGGGCCCCCGTGGCGGCGCCTCTGGCGCCGCCCCTGGCACGCTCCGCGCGCCAGGGAGGGGGTCCGGCGCAGATCCAAGAGATCCGCGCGGAGCGCCAAACATTTATGTTTATGTCGTTGTTCCTTCTTCTATATGATTTTACGAGGGGTCCGCGGAGCCTTGGTGCACTTTGTGAAAGCGTAGCGTCGACGGAGGCTGTGCCCTCAGATTCCTTACAGCAAGACTGAACATCGTATGTCCCTGCTGTACCCGTGCTCGAACAATTGTGTAGGTTTTCGGGGCTCTGGAGCCAGGGGCAACAACAGAGGGCGACTGGTCGGGGAATCGTAAGACTCGAGTGCACCGGAACTCGGGTTTGCCGACGCTTTTGGACGAGCGCGCCCTGGATTTTGACGGTCCTGTTCTCACTGGATGTTTGCAGCGGGAGCCCGAGTCAAATTTCAGACGGGGACTCGTCATTTTCGTGATGGCCCCGTCAGGCCAACCCGAGTTCCCCGAGCCCGAGTCCTACGTCTCCCCGAGCTGGGTCAGGGGGCGGAGCATCGACCCCCCCAGTCGCCCATGCGCATCGGCCCCCTCGGAGCAGGGAAAAGCCCGTGCTCCGCCCGGGACTGTGCGGCCCCGCTGCCGCGGGCTCGTCGCCGACTGGGCCAGGGGAGGAAGCATCGGCCCACCACTGCCCCATGGCATCGCCGATCGGGGCACAGGGGGGGCCCCCCGCTCCGCCCGGGACATGCGCGGTCCCGCTGTCGCGGCCTCGTCGCCGACGCGTCGGCGATCTATAGTCGAGCGCTCCTGGTGAGGGCGCGCGCCGTCGTCTGCGGTGCCCTGGTGCCCTTGCGTCTGCGGCCCGTCCTTTGCCATTTTCATTGGTCGTCCGCCGCCCCCAAAAACCCAACTTCGGCCTCAAAGGTTCTCGCGCCCTTTTTCCACCTGTTCTTAATACACGTTTTGACTGTGTCGCCGATTCCAATTCATCGTTACCCACTTGAGCCAGCACCCCTTTGCCCCCCTCGTGCTTGCATTTGTTCAAAGACTTTCGTTTTCTGTTCTGAGCTCTGAAGACCTCTGGATACCACAGTCCCCCCAAGGGAATGTGCGGGCTTGGAAAAGGGGGGTGGCGAATGAGGGAGGATAACAGGACGATGGAGGCAAATGATTGGGGGGGCAGGCTGGTGAAGAGAAGCGCGATGAGGCGGAAGAGGGGCAGTATGCGATGCCGGGGGGCAGAGCAAGAGATCCGTATAAGGTTCGGTCGATCTGATGATGCTTGCCATTGTCTGGCCGTGCGTGTGTGGATGCGGCGGCCCCCCTTCCATGGGCGACTGCCCTCTCTCCACGGCTGGGGTTCTGCTCGCTGGGCTCGGTTGCGCCCACGACCGTGCTCCTCTCGAGCAAGGATGTCGTTGGCACAGCCGTGCCAGAATGCTCTCTGAGTTGCCAGGTACGGCCATTACATCGACCCCAAACGCTATCCTTACTGCGTCAACCAGAGCTTGACTGGCTCCGCGTGCTTCTGGCAGCCGTTCGGAGCAGCCGAGGACAACTGACGAAGGGCAAAGAAGACGGAAATTCTGTATGGAGGACGATGAGGAGGCGGAGGATGATGCCGGAGACGGTGGCGGGTTCGACGACCACGAGGGCGACTAGGATCAGGCGAGGAGGAGAAGAAGCACGAGGAGATGGAGATCACGAGGATGGGGATGACGAAATCAATGTTGACGTTGAGGAGAAGGAGGAGGAGGAGGAGGCGGAGGAGGAGGAGAAAGAGGCGGAGGAGGAGGAGGAGGAGGAGGAGGAGGAGGAGCTGATGAGTTTGGGACTCGGACTCCTCCAGGACCTCGGTGACATCGAAGAGCAGGCGGTGCATCGGAAAGGCCGTGAATCGAACTTGCCCTTGAGATGGTTGGCGAGAGGGAGGATGTGTTAAGTCGGGCCTGTCCCTCTACAGGAGGAATGTTCAAAACTAGTCAAACAGTAGTCTGGGGACGTTTTTTTAGTATTTGGGTTTCTTTCTTTGGGCTGTTTTTGAGTATTCCTAATTTTTCGTCCAAAATCCGCCTGTAGGGGGACACGCCCGACCTAAAGGATGTGGAGGAAGTCGATGGGCCAGCAGGAGGCGGGAGCGGGGGCGGAGAGGGCGACGGTGGTGGAAGGAGGAGGAGGTCGAAGAAGGAAAAAGCACGTAAACATAAACTTTGGGCGCTCGGCGCGGATTTCTCGGATCCGCGCTGGGGCCCCATGGACACCCCATGAGTGCCTACGGCATGGTGGCGAGTTAGACCAACACGATGTCTGCCCAGGATCTATCGTTGTGATATCCGCCGCCGTGCCGGTGCGCAGTACTCCGCGTGGTTGCCCGGCGAGAGGGTTTCCGAGAGGGCCATCACATGTGAGCATTTTGGCTGCAAGGCTCAAGTGGGCGATGAAGGTGTTGGTGAAGGGTATGGTGGCAACTCTTTGTACCAAGCATTCTCCTCCGATTCTCAAGCGGCTCCTACTTATGGGTACTATGGGCTCAGCAGGGCTGGACCTGAACGCTGTTGTGCTGGATTTCGGCTGTGCTTGATGTTTCGTTGTGGTAGACGGTACAGGAAAAACTGGTAGAGCAAAACGACAAACAACACGAGCACACAACGAAGCACAGCGTTCAGGTCCAGCCCTGGGGCCCAGTTTGGCCCCTCAGCACCTTGGCAACGTGCAGGCTTGTATCCGGTGGCAGCCGGCCCATCTCGCCACGGTGCCTGGGCTGTGGACCGGAGCCCGCTCGGATGCCCGAGGGTGTCTCCCTGCGGGGGGGGGGCACCCGGAGGCCTCTCGGGGGTCTCTCTGGGGGTCCCGTCGAGTCTCCCCGGTGTTCCGTGCGGCTCATGGGGTTTTCTTGTGCTCAGCCGCGCCCCTCTACAGGAGGGAAATCCAGAAACAGGCAAGAAGTAGTAGTAGAGGGGACGACTTGTTGGGATTTTTCTGGGGGGGGGGAATCATGTATGGCAGTAGTTGTTTGAGCATGTTCTACCTCCCCTCACAAATCCGGCTCTGGCAGGACCTGCCCGACCCAATTCTTGGGGGCGGTCGCGAGGGCTGCCGTCCAGGGCCTCCGCCGCGCGCGCGGACAGGGCGGTGCCGTGCCCAGGAGCACGCGGCAGCTCCGGCACCGTGCCCGGTGAAGCATCCGGCGAGGCGGCCCTGCAGGGCTCCACCCTTCGAGAGAGGCCCTTCGCACGGGCGGCCACGCGCAGAGGGAGGAGGAGGAGCAGGAGGAGGAGGAGGAGGAGGAGGAGGAGGAGGCGGCGGAGGCGGAGGCGGAGGCGGAGGAGGCGGAGGGGAAGGAGGAGGAGGAGGAGGTGGAGGAGGAGGCGGAGGAGGAGGAGGAGGAGGTGGAGGAGGGCGGAGGAGGAGGAGGAGGAGGAGGAGGAGGAGGAGGAGGAGGAGGAGGAGGCGGAGGCGGAGGGGAAGGAGGAGGAGGAGGCGGAGGGGAAAGAGGGGGAGGAGGAGGAGGCGGCGGCGGAGGAGGAGGAGGAGGAGAGGAGGAGGAGGAGGAGGAGGAGGAGGAGGAGGAGGAGGAGGAGGAGGAGGAGGAGGAGGAGGAGGAGGAGGAGGAGGAGGAGGAGGAGGGAGGAGGAGGAGGAGGAGGAGGAGGAGGAGGAAGGGCTTCTTGGAAGCACCCCTGCTTTTCAGAGTCGACGAAACACAGACGCCAGCAACATGGACTGTTGGCGCTCCGCGCGGGTTTCTTGGATCCGCGCTGGGGCCCCCCCCGGCGGTGCCTCCAGCGCCGCCCCTGGCGCGCTCCGCGCGCCAGGAGGGTCCGGCGCAGATCTCAGGAGTCCGCACCGTCGAGCCGGTGCGGGCCCGTCGTGGCCATCAGGGAGTCTCCTGGGGCCTCTCTGGGCCATCAGGAGGCCACTTTTTGGGCCATCCTGGGCTCCCTCCCGGGGCCCTGCGGGCCCAGCCTGGGGCTCTCTTGGGGCCGTCTTGGGGCGTCGGAGGGTCGAAGAGGAACCGCCGCCAGGGACACATGAACTGCGCCCCGCGCGGGTTTCTTGGACCCGCGCTGGGCCCCCCAGCGGCGCCTGCGGCGCCGCCCCTGGCGCGCTCCGCCCGCCCGGACCCCACCTTGCTGCGCCATTCTTCGAGCCGCATCGATTTGTGAGGGTCCCGGGGCCCGAAGTCGAAAGTGAAAACGCCGGGTGTGCAACATGTGCAACGCCAGGATCTCAGGGCCTTCTGGTCTTGGCGTCGCTCGGACGTGTGCATTTTTCTCGGCGAGAACCATAATATATATATATATATATATATATATATATATATATATATATATATAACACACCAAAAAACACGCACGAATCCGAAGAATGCTCGTGGGTCGCTCAGTGGCCCCCCTCGTGGGGCCCTCGCAGGCCGCCAGCGGGCCAGCCTGCCCCCGCGGGGCGCGGGCTCTGCCAGTCCGCTCGGCGCGCGGCGCCGCAGGCCTCTCCGCCGGAGAGGGGCCCCAGCCGCGCCGAGAGCGCGCTTGCGGCGCGCGGCTCCCCCCTGAGATCCGACGCTCCAAAAAAGTGGGAGCGGCCGGTTTTTGCCAGTTTTCGGTCTCCGGGGGCCCTCGCCGGGCCTCGGGAGCGTCAAAAAACGACTCAGGACGAAAAACGTGTCCCAGGGAAGTGGTCCAGACCTCCTGGGTCCACGCCCCCCAAAAATTGGAGCAGCTGGATGTCTGGGCCCGCCGCTTCCGAAGCCATGCGTCTAGGCGTAAGTTAAGTCGGGCGTGTCTTTCTACAGGAGGAGAAGTTCGGGGTGGACAAACCTCCTACCCCGACACGTCGATTAAGGAATTGGCCGTTTTCGCTTCGCGAGGGGGCATCGCGGCCGTCACTTTTGCGGGTCCAGGTCCGTCGGTTTCGGTTCCAGGCTGTTTTCACTAAGGGGAGGTTTACTAAAGGGAGGTTTGTCCACCGCCGAGTTTTAGAAACGTCTGGGGACGATTTTCGAATCAGGTTTGGCTATTTTTGAATGTGTTTGAACATGTGTTTTCCGCCTAGAGTCCGCCCACAGGAGGACGTGTCCGACCCAAGTCTTAGGCCTCGTATATGGGGTCCGAGTAGGTGGGGTCGGAGGATCGCTCCACATCGCAGATGCATCGAAGATGCGGCTCGATGTGGAGCCCGTTTTTCCCCACGCCGACGTCGCCGAGGCGTCGCCGACGTCGCCGATGCATCGCCAATGCATCGTCGATGCATCACCGATACATTGGCGATGCGGCGCGATCCTCCGACCCGAGGGCGTGCCGAAGCATGTGCCCTGTGCATGCCCCTCATTCCCAGACTCCCTCGGGTAAGGAACAGCTCGTGACGGATGTTTTTTTCTTGATTTTCGTCCTTTGGAGGCCCTCACCGGCCCTCGGAACCGTCAAAAATGACTCAGGATGAAACCAGTCCAGGGAATGGGTCGAGACTTCTGAGGGTCGACGTTATGAAAAAAAACATGATGTCGGGGATCATGAATACGACCATATCCACCGCCGCTGATTCGTGTCCCGGGGACTCGGGGAGCGGTGGCTGTGGATCCTTGCCCGCCAGCGCGGGCGGGCAGACAGCCCACATTCAGGCCTCCCCCCGAGATTTCGGGGCACGACTCTCCGACACGGTGGACGTGGCCGTGTGCCGGCAGTGGACCTCGGCTCTCGCGAGGAAGGAGCAAACCGTATCACCATGAGCGTTCTTACCAGCCTGGAACATCTCCCTATCCCTATGCTGGGCACCTCCCCATCACGATGCCAATCTTAGGGGTTCCCTTATTTTTGGAGGGCGAATCCCTAAGATTGTCATCGCCTTTTGGCGTGTCGATCTCAGGGACAGGGATACGTTCGAGGCCGGGAAGAACCCGCGTTCGTAGCGCCGCGCAGATCTCTTTGATCGGCGCGGGGCCTCCCGGGCAGCGCTCTCGGCGCCGCCCCTGGCGCGCCCCGCGCTCCAGGGAGGGGGCCCAGCGCAGGTCCAAGAAGCGCGCGCGGAGCTCCGAGAAGTGGTGCTCGTGCAGCTGTTGGTTTTCCTACGCACCACCGACATCACGATCGATCTCACGATCGATCTCACAAGCGATCTCACTATACATCGCACGAGCGATCTCGCGACCGATCTTACTATCGATCTCATTGAATCGACTTCACTCTCCGTCTCACGATCGTCAACCTCACAATCGTCATCACGATCGACTATCGATCTCACTTTCGATCTCACAATCGATCTCAAGATCCATAGCACCAATTTTCAAACCACCCACTGTTTGGGTTTTTTCCTCTGGTGTAAATTTATCAGATTATCCTCGCGCCCGCTCCTTCCCAGGGGGGCAGGGGCCTCTGCTTCTCGGACTGGCAGCGGCTTGCTTTCGAGTGCTCGCTGGGCTCGGCTCGCACTTCATCACATTACGACTGGTTGAGCTCAGCCACTCTTCCGTTTTTTGTGCAGTCGAACATTTGTGTTTGTTCGTGACTGCAAGTCGGCAGTGGACATTGGTGTTACGATTGGCCAGTTGGTCGTCTCAATGGCCCGCGAACGTGAAAGCGGCCCGCGAGCGCGAAAGAGTGTGTGTGTATGTGTGTGTGCGTGTGCTTCTGAGGCTGGCGCGCGCGGGGTCCCGTTCGCTGTGTTTGTTTTACTTTGCCTCGTCGCTGCGCGCGGGGCTGCGTTCGCCAAAAGTGTGTGTGTGTGTCTGTGTGTGTGTGTTTGCGTGTGTATGTGGGTGAGAGCGTGCACTTACTATTTGTGCACATGCGGCTGTGTCTCACGCAGGCCTCTGTGCGGTGTCCGTGCTCTCGGGCGTGTGGTGTCATTGCGCAGCGCAGGCAGTATGGTGCTCTTGCGGGTTTGGGTGGGTCCTGGAGGTGAGTCGCGAGTGCTTGCGCGTTATGTGCCCCCTTCCGTTCGCCCCCTTCCCCGATACAGTCGGGGCGCTGAAGAAGGAACTCTTTTCGTTGGGGTGGGGCTCCGTGCTCCTTAATGGTCTCACAGTTTGCCCCACGTGTCCCTGAGGTTTTCGAAGGGAAATCGAAGTTCAACTTCTGGAGGAAAGGGGCCTCGTTCCTTATTTCGGGTTCCTTAGGTCAGCGCCCCGACTGTAGTGCCCGTTGCGCGCACGAATACCGAACACACTCACGACAGGCCAGCAGGATGGCGTAGCTGGCGCAGACTTCGAGCAGTTCCGGCTGAACCTGGCGACGGCGATCGTGCCTGGGACTCACCAGCAGAACGATGAGATTCTGAATGCATTGCCTGCGGATCAGTATCTGCTTTCATTCGCACACGTCGCCCGTATGCAGTTCAACATGCAGCCATCTTTGCGGGATGCCTACAAGAAGTACAGGTCTGTTGTCAATCCTGGCGTCGGCCAGCTGAGAGTGGGTGTGCATATCAGGAGATCCGATTCGTGTAGCGAATTGGTTCGCAACGACGGGTACAAGATGGAGGCGTCGAACATTGATGCGGGTCCACAGATGACAAACGTGCGCTTGTGCTACCACACGCAGGTATACATCGATGGGCTGAGCCGCGTCAAAAGCCGTTACGGCTTGCCTCTGGCAGTCTATTTGTCTTCGGACGACCCCGGATCCATCCTTGACGAGATCAAGTCGTTGAGTCCCGACTTGTTTGAGAGCAGCTCTTGGCATCATGTGAGTTTCGCGCAGGATGCACAAGAGTCTTTTGGGTACAACAAGAATACGGGCCTGACCGTCGAGTTCCAGGACGACGCAACGTCCGCGCTGATCGGAGAGACGGCGGCCCTCGACGCGTGGCATCTGAGCCACAGCGAAGTGTTCATCGGGTCCTTGGGGTCGCGCTTCGGGACGCAAGGGGTGACAACAACAGTGCGAACAGGTTGGTTTTGACGTTCGCCGACGGTTTCCTCGCTGGCGGTGGGACCAGTTGAAACAGCGGCAGTTGGCATTCTGGACGCCAGCGGTGCCACGGTTGGACTCGGTTCGGAAAGATGGTGCGTTTGGATCCCGGGAGGTGTCCGAGGACAGATTTTGAGTTGCCGTTGTCTCAGCTGGCCATCCTCCGAATTGGACACATTCCTTGCACATTCGCCTCCTTCTCCCGAAGTTGGCGCCGCCCAGGGGTGCCTGGAGGGAATCCGGCGCCGGTGGAGAAACCGCTCGCAGGTGCGTGATGGATTTCTGCTTATGTTGTTTCGCGGCTCTCTAGGAAGGCCGCGTACCTCCTTGCCGTCTCGCGGCACAATGTCGTGGTCCCGTACATCTCCGTCGACGGCCACAGCTATTGCTGCCAGAACGACGAGCAGTGCTCCCGTGCGACCGAGGCGCCCGTCCTCCTCTGGCTCTTGCTCGTCGGTGCTCGTTCTAGTGTCGCGCTTGACGGTCGGTCGCTGTTTCCCGCGCCCGGGAGGCCTGTCTTGGCCCTGGAGGCGTTTGAATGCGGGCTTCAGGAAGATACGCCACCACCACCTCCATTCCCCCTGCCTCCTCCGCCCTCCTCTTCCTCTCCTCCTTCCTGGGAGATGGATTGAGGGGTGGATGTGGTGGTGGTGTATAATTTCTGGGCCCCGTACTGAGAGACAGATCCTGGATGCAGGCCCAGTCCCCGGGATATGGCCGAGAGGTCTAGGTGCTCCATCACATCACGTCGCCGTCGCCCGTCTCCGTCCCCCTCCGTCCTCCCCCTTCTCCCTCCCTGTCTGTCCTCCCCCGTCGTGCTGGATCCTCCCCCTCTCAGCAGCCCGGACAAGCTCGTGTTGCAGCGCAGCGCGTGCCGTGTTCAGGACGCCCGTGCGAATACGCTGCGTGTTGGCTCAACGTGTTGGCCCACGTTTTGGCGAGCGCATCGAACCAGACCTACGGTTTCAGTCTACTCTGGGTGGGGCAATAATCGCCTTTTTGGATCCGGTGGGGGGGGAGATGGGCACGTGCTGTCGGAACGGGTGGGGGTTGGAGGAGGAGGAGGAGGAGGAGGAGGAGGAGGAGGAGGAGGAGGAGGAGGAGGAGGAGGAGGAGGAGGAGGAGGAGGGGGGGTCATGGGCAAGCTCCGTCGGAATGTTAGTCGCCCACGCTTCGATCAATGCTTTGTTAAGCAATCCAGATTTCTTGTTAGAGATGCTTGGTATTTTTGGAATTTGAATGAAATTGCAATAGTACGTTTTCAGTGTACGTGCCGAGCTCCGTGTCAACACGCCGCGTGTTGCGTGATGCGCATCGGGGCAGACAGGCCTCCCCCCTGCCTCCCCGACTCGCACTTCCCGCTCGAGGGCCCGTGTGTCCGCCGCCCACGGCCTGACGTTTTTCCCCCGCGTCCTCGAGTTCCGCCCGATACGCTCGGCCGCCCAGAAAAAAGGGGGGGAAAGCCCTGGGATCTGCCCCCCGAGGGGCCAGCTCGGGCGCACCCCGCCCCCCTATAGCGAGGCTGGACGCTCCCCCGTCGTGTCTGGCCCCCCTCTGTCCGGCCAAGGGGCCATTATCATGCGCGCAGCGGGGAAACCTGCGCGGGAAACCCTGCGACGCTTGCGGGGGCGGGGCTGGGCCAGGGGGGTGGCTCCACCGCTGCGAAGCCTGCGAGGAGCTGCTCTTCCGGGGCTGCGCCGCCACCGCCGCCGCGGCTGCTGCGGGCGCCGCCGCCGCCGCCGCCAGCACCGCGCCCGCGGCGGCTGCTGCCGGCGCCTGCTGCCGACGCCGCTTCTGCCGGGGCTGCCCCCGCGGCGGCCGGCGCGCCCGCGCCCGCGGGCGCTTCGGCGCCAGGCCGCGCTGCGCCAGAGCCCCCGCCGCCTCTCCGGGACATGGGGCGCGGGCGCAATTGGGCGAGCTCGACTTGACTTCGCAGTTCGCGCTCGCTTGCCCCGCGCCCCGCTACGTTCCGAGAGGCGCGCGGGCGACCGCGGCTCAGGTCGCAGAAGAGATCTGCAAGGCCGTCTTGCGGGCGCCGCCCAACAGCCTGGAGGGGGGGGGCTTGGAAGCTGCTCCTGCTCCGCGAGCGGCTCCTGTTCGCCGCGCTGTTGCGCGCCCGGGGCGGCCGGCAGAGGCGGCCGCCAGACAGCCGCGAGCAGGTCCGGGCCCAGCTGGACCGCGAACGTTGCTCGAGGCTCCACGAAGGGGCCTGGGAGGAGCTCCTGCAGGAGGCAGACGGACGCGCGCGCTTACTTGCCCGCGCGCGCTGGGAGCGGGGCGGCGACCAAAAAGACGAGGCGGCCCGCAAAACTTTCCAGGATGAGTGCTCAAGGGCAGCGGCACTACTGGCGAGCCCCGGACTCGCCCCGCTCACCGAGGAGACCGGGGAGAGGCTGCATGCCACCCGCGGCCCGCGGAGCCGCTGGCCGCGCGCCCGCGAGGACCGGCGGCGCCGCCGCCGGCGTCTCCCCTGAGCCACGAGTCCCCGAGAGCGCAGCGGACGCGCCGGCAATCTCTCGGCTCGCGCTGCTGCGGAAACTGGCGGGCGGAGTTCAGCCTAACGCGGCGCCGAATATCCTTCGCCGGTTGGTGGGGCGCGCCCTCCTGCAGCCGCGGAAGCCTGGCAGGCGCCAGTTTGCCATGGGCACGGCGGCCGGCACGGAGTTCCTGACGCACACAGCGCGGGCTCTCGCGGAGAGCTGGCCAGACTTGGTGCTTGTGGCTTTGGACGCGAAGACCGCCTACGGCAGCTTGCGCCGCGCCACTTGCATGGGCGAGCTGGAGGGCAGGCGCGCCACCCGCTGCCTCCACTGGGGCGGCCGGGGCCTCTGCCAGCGACTCACGGCCGCGAGCGGCGGTGACCAGGGCGACCCGCTGGCGCCGCTGCTTTAAGCCTGCGGCGCGAAACCTACGCCGCGTCAGCTGGGGGGGAGCTGCGAGAAGCTGCGATGCGCTCAGGGCTGCCGGCGGCCGACGCGCGCGTCTTGGCCTTCCTGGGCGACGCCGCGGCGGTCGCCCCAGCCGCGCCCGCGGCCCCAGCGCCGCCTACCGCCCAGCGCGCCTTCGGGGGCCCCGGCCTGGAACTCGCGCCCGCCGAGACGCGAGCTTGGTCCGCGGGCGCCGCCTGCCCCGCCGGCTTCGAGAACCCGGCGCGCAGGGGGGCTCGCTCTAGCCGGGGCGTCGCTGGCCGGGCCAGGGCCCGAGGCGAAGATGGAGGAAGGGGGGGGGAACCCTTCCCCCCTCCCCTCCCCGACGAGAGGGGCGAGCGCCGAACGGCGCTGGGAACCGCCAGCTACGCCGAGAAGCGCTGCGCGGGCGTGGCGGAGCGCGAGACAGGCGGCCGCGCTGCTTCTGCGCCACTGCTGCGCCGGACTACGCCGCTGGCGAGCTGCGCGAAGGCCGCTGCTGCGAGCGACGAGGCGGGACCTACCAGCGGCTCACCGGGCTGGGCCCGCTGACGGAGCCTCAGCGCGCACAATACAGACTGCCGCTGCGCCTCGGCGGCCGGGGCCTCCAGGGCCAAGAGAAATTCGCGCCGGCGGCGTGGTTGGGGTCCTGGGCGCAGAACCTGGCCGAGGTGCGAATCCGGCGGCGCTCGACGACTTGGAGCAGGCCCAGCAGCCCCTGGCCGCCAATCGCAGGGCCGCCCGCTTGCCCTTGCCGCTGCCGCAGCCCGCCGTCGGGCCAGGCGAGGGAGCTGGCGCTCCCCGCTCGGGCTGACCTGGCAAACACAACCTCGCACTTGAAGCGCAAAAGGAGCTGACGCGAAGGCTTGACCAAACCTTTCAGCCTTGCGAAGCACCAGCACGAGCGAGAACAAGGCAAGGCTGAGCTCCTGTGGGGCGGCAGCAGGCCACGCCAGGGGCACCTCGCTGGCGCTTGGGCGACGACGAGCACTGCAGCGCTGCTCGCGCACTACTGGGGCAGGACCTCGCCCGCCAGGGGCCCTCTGCGCCCACCGCGTTCGCACTGGCGAGCGGGCGGGCCGGCCCTGCGGGGGGCCTCTCTGTTGCAAGGCGCGCCACGCCTACCGGCGCTCCTGCGGCGGCGGCCCCAAAGCACGCAGCAGCGACAGCGAGGCCGCGCAGGAGCGCATCCACCAGGAGTGCAGCTTCCACGCGGCTCGCCAAGTCCCTGCCCCAGCCTGGGGCCGCTGGGCGCGGCGCTGCGACCGCTGCAACGCCCGCGGCGTCGCCTTTCAGCCCCCATGGGCCCTGCGGCGCTTGCGGTCTGCCGCTGAAGGCGCTCCGCGAGGAGGCCGCCCTCGACCTCGATGTGCAGCGGGCGGGCTGCCCACGTCTACTCATAGACGCGACGGTCCGCTACGCCGTGCCCGGCGACGCGGCTGCTCTGGACGCGGCGGCCCAGCCCGACGGGTCGGTCAACGTTGGTGCCGAGGCCGACAAACGGCTGCGCTGCCCAGCGGGCGGCCGCTGCCCCTGGCCTCTGCTGCCGCTCGCCTTAGAGACAGGCGGCCGGCTCGGCAAGGCGGCGCTGCAGCACCTCCGCCAGCTCGCCCGCGACCAGGCGCAGCTGGTCGACGAGGACCGGGCCGCGGCGGTGGCCAGCGCCATGGCGCAGCGCTGGGGCGCCGAACTCAGCGTCGCGTTGCACCGCGCGACGGCGCGCCAGCTGCGGAGCGCCCTCGGCGGGGGCTGCGCGGCCCGGGCCGCTGAGCTGGGCGCCGCGGCGGCGGGCTCAAAGGACGCCGGGGGGGCCGGCTACTTGGTGGCGCAGCTGTCCTTCCGGTTCGTCTTCGTCTCGGTGGAGCACACAGAGAGTGTAGCGCGTTTCGCGTTTGTGCACAGGTTTGTCTTCATGCGTGCAGGCGGGTAACGCAGATGAGGAGGAAGACGAGGAGGAGGAGGAGGAGCAGGAGGAGGAGGAGGAAAAGGAAGGAAATGGGGAGGAAAAGGAGGAAAAGGAGGAGCAGGAGGAGGAAAAGGAGGAGGAGGCGGAAGAGGGGGAGGAGGAAATGGATGAAGAGGAAAACAGGAGGAGGAAAAGAAGGAGGAGAGGAGACAATGAAGGAGGAGGAAGAGGAGAAGAGAAAGGAGGAGGAGGAGGAGGAGGATAAGGAGGAGGAGGAGGAGGAGGAGGAGGAGGACGAGGATTATGAGAGCCGTGGTTCCCTTCCCCAGGGCGGTTTTCTCTAGGGGAGAACAGCCTGCTGTGCGCGGCAGGTCGCACACACACACACACACACACACACACACACACACACACACACGCACACGCACACACACAGCAACATCAACGGGTGTAGTTTTGCTCGACCGCGAGGCCAGGCTCCAGCTCAGTATCATCACGACCATATCCTCGTCCTGCAATCCAGAACCTCAGGGCCGAAGTTTTGGTTTGGCGGGGCCATGATGGAGCCCCCCTCCTGAGGCTGCTGGCCTTTCCCGTGCATTGGGCGCGGGGGTGGGTCACGTCGGCATTGATCGGCGCGTTTCCTGCTTGCGTTCCACTCCACTCTTTCCTGTCGCGTGTTTTCCTCCGTTTGCGGTTGCTGCCGCTGCTGTCCATGCGGTCGGCCTGACCTTATAAGGGGAGTGCTGTGCCAATCACGCAGAACACGGGCGCCGATTCTACGAGGCATTCTCTTTGACAGATAAGATTTTTGGATTGTGGACCAGGTATGTGATCCGACTACAGCACAGCATAGGATACATTAGCCTGTAGCCATGCATACCCGGGAGGATTACTTGAGCGTGGGAAACAAACATATTCCGGTTTTTCTCGATGCCCAAGCCCGCATGGGTCATGACAGAAGCACGACGGAAGGCTGGCTTTTGGCAGGTTTCGGCCTCTGGGTGCCTTCGCCGGGCCCTGGGACCGTCAGAGAACGACTGAGGATGAAAACCTGGTTTGAGGGAGCGGGTCGAGATTTTCGGACGCCTTCGTCATGAAGTAATCATGTCGTCGGAGGTTTGGGCGCCCTTGCCCCGCCTCGTCATTCCGTTTCTTAG
>CAUYUJ010001969.1:413596-416096 GCA_963575745.1 Prorocentrum cordatum | reverse complement strand
TTCGGGGGAAGAGGGAGAGTAGTATCCATATTGAGTAATTGTGGAGGGGGAGGAGGAGCAGGAGGAGGAGAGGAGAGAGGAGGAGGAGGAGGAGGAGGAGGAGGAGAGAGGAGACGGAGAAGGAGGAGGAGGAGGAGGAGGAGGAGACGGAGGAGGAGGAGGAGGAGACGGAGGAGGAGGAGGAGGAAACCACGGCGCATAATGGGGGGAGCAAAAGAATGCGGGCAAGTATTTTTGCCTTGCGTGTCGCTCCGCCAGTTTTACCCCACCGCGCTTCAGCGCGACACGCTAACCAGCCGCTTCCCGAGCCCCGGGCGTCAACCCCCCGTGTCCTTTCCAGCCTCCCGCCCCGTGGAGCAAGGCGACACGCCATCCGCGTTCAGGGCATAGCTCGCCGCGACACGCTAAACGACACTATCCGACGGGCAGCATGCTGCATTGCGTGTTCGGCGGGTCTCGTTTGTCCAGTCAAATTGGCTGGTCCTTAATATGATAACCGTCTCGGGTTCGACGTGGATTCGACGCGGACTCGACGTGGTTTCGACGCCGCGGATGCGACGTGTATTCGTGGATTGCACGTGGACTCGCCGCGAACATCGTCGAGATTGGACAGGCAAGGCCCCCTGCATGTGCAACATAGGGTGGGGGAACGGGGGACGCTGCAACCCTTCGGTCCGCCAAGAGGACGGCGTCACGATCCGCCACGACCGGCCAGTCTCCGAGAGGTGGCCCTCCATGCTCCTACTTCCCCCCAACCCCCAATCCAGCTATCCTCCCTTTTCCCTTCCTCTCACATTTGTCGCCCCGTCTCCTTCCTCCTCTTCCTCGCCCTCCTCCACCGCCTCCTCCGCCTTCCCCTCCCCACATTCCCTTTTTTCCCATCATTCCCCCTTTCTGTCTGACCCCTTCTCGCTGCACCTCTCCACCTCATACCTGTCCTTCCTCCCGCATCTTCCCTTCCTCGTCCCTCTTTCCTTTCCTCCCGCCTTCTCAAAATTTCATCTTCAGCCCCTAGCTCATCCCTCCCCCTCCTCCGTCCGCCATCGAATCTCGAATTCCATCCACCCCCTCCAGGCTTCCCGGGTCCCCATGGCCCTCGTGCTGCATCAAGAGCAGGAGGCTCCTCGAAGAGCCTTGCCCGGTGGCCGGGGGCAGGTATGCGCCTGGCGGATGGCGGGCAAGGGAGCCTGCGCCCACCCCCCGCCCCCCGCTCCTTGGCAAGCGTAGGCTCGACGCCCTTTTGCTCAGCATCGCCGAACCGATCCCCATCTCCACTGGGCCGCGGCCTCTCAGCCCCACCACAGCTCTGCTGCGCGACACCCTCTCGCGCCGTCGTGGCCTGGCCCTTCTTCCGCCCCCACCGCTGCCAGCGGCGACGGGCAAGCGCGGGCAATACCCCACAGCCCCGCCGCGCGGGCGCGCCGCCGTGCGCTGACTTCTGCCCGCCCCCCGCGCTGCAGCGACGGCGGCGCGGGGCCCAGCCATGCCGCCGCATGGGCCCGCACCCCCGCCAGCTCTGCTGCATGGCCCGCGGCCTCGGCGGTCGCGGGCCTCCCTGCGGCACCGCCCGGCGCAGCGTGGCGCCCCGGTGCGCGACCGCGCCGGGGAGGAGGAAGAGATACCCAGATTTCGTAATAAAAGGAAGGGCGTCACAACCCTCCCAGACGAGAAGTTTTAGACCCCCCAGACTATCCATCAAAGGGGGGCCCTTTGCCCAGACCCCCCCCGAACCCTCCAAGACAGCTCAAATTAGACCCCCCCCCCCCGAATGTGAACCCCCAACTTTGTTATGGAATCCGGAGTACCGATCACCGCTGCTCGTCCTGTGGAGCCCTCGTCGCCGCGGCTGGTCGAAGCTCAGGTCGTCGCGCAGCCCGAGAGAGGTCCGGCCGCCGAGGGCGCTGGGAGGAAGGGCGAGGCGCGGAGTCCTCGGAGGGCGCCCGGCGCGCACGGAAGCGTGCCGGGGCCATTCGAGGGGGCGCCCGGTGCCTGCCGGGGTGGCCGCAGATCTCACGGTGCTCGCGGCAGGCGTGCGATTCGCGAGGCCTCGCCTGGCGAGGACGCGCCTGCGCCGAGGCGGAGCGCCGAGGACGCGGGGGGGGGGCCCTCCGCTCGCACAAGAGGAGGGAGCCCCGTGAACGCCACACTTCGGAGGTCCACGCGGATCCCTTTGCTGATCTGCGCTGGCCCTGCGCCCCCCGTCCCGCCTTGGCGGCGCCTCTGGCGCCGCCCATGGCGCGGCCCGCTGGAGAGGCCCTGGCGGGCCGGCCGCCGCCGTCGCGGGGCGACGCCCATCTGCTCAAGAGGGCGTGGGGAGCGGCCGCGGACCGCGGCAGCAGGGTGCGCGGCCAGGGCGCCCCCGCCGAAGGCAGAGGCGAAGGGGGCCCTCCTCGGCGGCCGCCTGCGCCGCCCGTGCCCGGCTGCTGGCAAGAGAGGGCATCTGGCGCCCGCGCGCACACGCCAGTTATTCCTCCTCCTCCTCCTCCTCCTCCTCCTCCTC
>CAUYUJ010001969.1:383863-413496 GCA_963575745.1 Prorocentrum cordatum | reverse complement strand
AGGAGGAGGAGGAGGAGGAGGAGGAGGAAGAGAGGGGGGCTGAGACACCCCCGCTGGGGCCCAGATCGCACGATTGCAGGCAGCACGCGGGAAGCGCTGCCGCATGGCCCGCTGGCGCTCTCGGGCCTGGTCCTCCGCCTCACCCCCCCCGCGCTTCATTGCGATCTCGACAGCTCCCCTTGCTGATGCGGTGGCGCCCCCGATCGGGACGAGGCTCGCGCGTTGCGGGGTCCCTTGGGGGCTCACCCCCCCGGTGGGGGGGGGGACGTGAGGGCGGCGGCGGGGTAGGGTTAAGTCGGGCACGTCCCTCTATACAGGAGGAGTGTTCAAAAGTAGTAAAAAAATAGTCTGGCGACGACTTTTCGATTCTTGTTTTTTAACTATGTTTGAGTGTTTTAGGACATGTTTGATTCTTCGTAGAAGGTCCGCCTGTAGGGGGACATGCCCGACCTGAGGGTGGGGGGGGGGGGGGCCTGTTGCCCCGACACCCGCCGCAGGCGCACCTCCCGCGCTCTGGGAGGGGCGCCGCGGCCTCACGACTCGGGGAGGGCACCGCGGCCTCCGGGGCAGACTCCGCCTCGGGCGCGACGGGGTCGCCGTGGGCCTGCCGTGGCGCCGGCTGCGTCTCCCGGGGTCGCGGGGCGCAGGGCCTGCCGCGGGTTTGCCTTGGTGGCGGCGTCGTGAATTTGGGCGCGTCGAGAGAACAAATGGCGCTGCGAAATGCGTATCTATACACACATAGCTACGCACGTATGTACACATCCACACAGATCCACAAGCACGCGAGTGTCGTCGGATGCCCCTCTTCTTCCACGTCTCTCCTCCTCTTCCTCGCCCCTCTGCTCCCTCGCCTCTTCTCCTCCCAGTTCTGCCCCCTCCGCTCCCCATGGCGCTCTGCCTTCTCCTACTCCTCCGACTCCTTCTCCCCCCCCCCTTCCTGCAGGCAGCCCATGTGGCCGGCCGCTTCCCCCTACGCGACGGAGCCTGCTCTGTCTCGACCCGCTGGGCTGGCCCACGGCCCGGCCTGAGCGGTGACCCCACGGCGGCTGTGCTGTGAGGGTTCGCCCCGCGGGGCTGACGGGGGCCGGGCGGACTGAGGAGGCCGAGAGCTGGTCGGGTGGTCCTTGTCGTCCTCCTGCTGTTGTTTCTCTTTCTTCTCCCGTCCCTTAGAGCAGGGAAAGATACCGATGCCACTGCTCATCCGTGTTTCTCCTCCCTGTCCCCTCCCTCTCTCCCTGCAAGTTTCCGCCTCCTCGTCCTCCTCATTCGCCAACTGTCACGTTCTCCTCCTCCTGACCCCTCATCCCTCATCCTCCCGCCTCCCTATCTTGCCTTTCTTTCTCTATCTTCCCTCCCCCTCCCTACCCTCCCCACCCTCCAGCCCCTTCCCCCCATCCTCATGCGTCTTCACCATTCCAGCCCTGTTCTGCTCACGTCTCCTTCTCAAAATAAGTGACTCCCTAATCGCGCTTCGCTTACGTCGTGGCGTGTCGGAGGGCGTTCTGCGCGCTTCGCTTGAGCCCCCCCCTCGCACCCGAAACCTGTGACATTTGCAGATTGGCTCGCGCATTAGTTTCACGGATGGAAAGCGTCGATCTATCAACAAGGGTACGAACAGACACACGCACGTATATTTCCGATTGTAGATTTCAATTGTGGAGACCGTTGTAACGCCATACGCACTCGCCAATGGTCACACGGATGGTCACACGCATGGTCACACGCATGTTTATCATAACGGTATCAGGTTCGGGCGTTGGTTATGGCGGTGTTCGCACAGTTGTACAGATGGAGTTCTGGTCGGTGTTCCACATGTGTGGTTGACGTCGTCACGTGTCGGCCATGGTTTGAAAGCTTACTTTTCAGCAGCTGCACCAAATTGAGGCGGAATAACTAAGTTGCCCGTTGTCTGTTCTGACGCGAAGCCCACATCCGTACCGCGCGCATGCGTCTGAGCGAAGCCGTTTGGTGGCTAAAGTTTGACCCCGCCCCTTTCGGGCGTGTGCTAATGGGTCACCACCCACCAAACCACCCCAACCCAACCCGAAGGCTAATCTTTTCCCTCGATTTCCAGTGGGGGGGGGGCGGGAAACATGGACAAAAACACATGTGGAACCCTTACCCTCCCAATCCGAAATTCGGGTCTTCGGGTTGGGTTGGGGTGGTCTGGTAGGTAGTCAATGGGGGATGACCCAAATTGAGGATGAACAAGGGGGCCCTAAAGGGGCCATTTAGGGCCCCTTTATGAGCCAGCTGGTGCCTCCAAGGGGCCCTGATAGAGCGCTTTTCTCCCCCCCCCCCCCCAGTTGGGTCAGTCAGCCCGCACTAGCTCACTAGCTCCCGCCCGACCCTTGACCCGTTCGACATATCTCACAACTGCTTGGATGGAGGGCGACCCCTCCTCCTCCTCCTCCTCCTCCTCCTCCTCCTCCTCCTCCGCCGCCTCCGCCTCCGCCTCCGCCTCCTCCTCCGGAGGAGGAGGAGGAGGAGGGCGGTTGACTCCATCATATCTCGCCTACGTGGCAGGCCCAGGGGCGTCCTCGCATGTCAGGGCAAGCTGTTCTTCTTCTGGGGCTCCGGGGGAGGACATTTTGACCCGGGGCGTGTGAGGATGTTCTGCGGCTTGGAGGATGCATCCTTGGTTGACTCTGCCCACCCTCCCATCGTCGTCGACCTCCTCGTCGCCAACTTCCGCCAGCTCCGTCATCCTCTCTCTCACTCTCGCCTCCTCCCCCACGTCCCCCCCCCTGGTCGTACCGCCTCCTCTTTCTCCTCACTCCCGCCTGCTTCTGGCTATCCAGCTTATGCAGCCCTTCCTCCTCATCTCAGCCTCCTGGTTCTCCAGCTCCTCCTCCTCCGCACTGTCACGTCCTGCTCCTCCCTCGTCACCCCCCCCTCCCTCCGCTTCCCCTCGACCACCCTTCCTCACTTTCCTGCTCTGCCTCTCTCCGCACAGTCGGCCCTGATCAGCAGGCCGGCCCTGCAACGCCGAGGGCACCCTTGCGTCCCGTGTGTTCGCGACCCCTCTACGCTACTGCCGGTAACGTGGCCCTCGGAAGGGTCTCGTGTCCTCTCGCGTGCCCTCCGCTCCGCTTCGCTCCCCGCGTGCTTCGCCCTCCGCTCCGCCTCGCCCTCCGCATGCGTGCCCTCGCGCGTCCTCCGCGAAGCACGCAGTAGAGTACGGTCCGACTGCACAGTCAACCCGCACAGCAAGGACGGGCAACCTTCCCAAGGGTACCCTTGCATCCTTGCCTCCCCGGTCCATCCGTCGCCACTCTCGTTGGCCGCGCCCCGCTCGAAGAGCTTCGACGTGGGCCGCGCACCCTCATATGATACACCCTTCGCCACTCTCGCTGGCCGCGCCCCGCTCGACAAGCGTCGACGTGGGCAGCCACGGCCCCGGCATCCTCACCGCGCCTCCCGCGGACACGGGCTGACCCTGCCCTCTGCGGCCTGCTGTGCCCCCTCTGCGTGCTTCTGCGCGCTCCCCTCCCCTCCTTGCTGTGCCACCGCCCAGCCCGCCGCTGCGCGGCTTCGCCGGCCTCTCCGGATGTGGGCCTGCGGCCTTGCTGGATGGCCGCAGTGTGCGCTGGACGGAACGCGCGCAGGCTCCCAGAGATCCGACGCTCCCACAAGGCTGGAGCGGGCGGTTTTACCATTTGCGGCCTCGGGGGGCCCATGCCGGGCCTCGGGAGCGTCCAGGGATGGCTCAGGAGGCAGAGCCGGCCCCGGGGAAGTGGCCTGGACCTCCAGGGCCCAGGCGTCGAAAAAGGTGGAGCAGCCGGATGTCTAGGCTCCCAGACACCCAGTTCTTCTTCCCCACACCCCGCGCAGGAACAAGAAATAGAACACACCCTCTCCTCTTCTCCCATCGTACGCACACTCATTTACTCACAAACATCATTACTCACATTCACTCACTCACCCACTCACTCACCCACTCACTCACCCATCAGCACACTCACTCACACACTCATCACTTACTCACTTACCCACTCACCCACTCACGCACTCACTCACACACTCATCAGCATCACCACGCACTCACGCACTCTCCCACTCACTCACCCACCTACCCGCCCACTCACTTACTCACACACTCATCATCATCATCATCATCATCATCATCATCATCATCATCATCATCATCATCATCATCATCATCATCATCATCATCATCATCATCATCATTGTCATCATCATTGTCATCATCATCATCATCATCATCCTCATCCTCATCCTCATCCTCATCATCATCATGAGCATCATCATCATCATCAGCAGCAGCATCATCATCATTATTATCATCATCAGCATCATCATCAGCATCATCATCATCAGCATCATCATCATGCTCTTCAATCGGAGTCGTCACGGAATCGTGGGCGGGTCATCGGAGTCCTGCAATTGTTGTCTTTTTTGAGTCCCTGAGGCCTGAACCTGGGTGAAGTATCAGGCGGGAGCCGCATCTGTGAGTGAATTGCGAGGAAGTCTCAGGCGGGAGCCTTCTGCCTATGGGGCCCGCTGCTCACGTTAACCCCACATCCAAAGTGGGTTTCTTGTTTTCTCCCCCACACCCCGCGCAGGAACAAGAAATAGAACACACCCCCTCCTTTGTTCTCATCGCACACTCACGGACTCAATTACTCACACACACATCACCATCATCATCATCATCATCATCATCATCATCATCATCATCATCATCATCATCATCATCATCATCATCATCATCATCATCATTCACATTCACTCACGCACCGACTCACTCACACACTCGCACACTCACTCACACACTCATCACTCACTCATTTACCCACTCACCCATTCACTCACTCACCCACTCACTCACCCACTCGCACACCCACTCACACACTCATCACTTACTCACTTACCCACTCACTCACCCACTCACGCACTCACTCACACACTCATCATCATCACGGACTCACGCACTCGCCCACTCACTCACCCACCTACCCACTCACGCACTCACTCACACACTCATCATCATCATCATCATCATCATCATCATCATCATCATCATCATCATCATCATCATCATCATCATCATCATCATTCTTATCATCCTCAGCATCATCATCAGCACCATCATCAGCATCATCATCAGCATCATCAGGCTCTTCCATCGGAGTCGTCACGGAGCCATCGGCGGGTCATCGGAGTCCTACAACTGTCGTCACATTTGGGCTCCTGAGGTCTGAACATGGAGGAAGTATCCGGCGAGAGCCCTGTCTGTGAGTGAATTGCGAGGAAGTCTCAGGCGGGAGCTCCCTCCCTGCGGGGCCCGCAGCGCATGTTTTTAATCCGGGGCGGGTCATCGGAATCTTGCAGCTGTCGTCACTTTTGGGCTCCTGAGGTCTGAAAGAGCGTGTTCTACCGCTGCTAGCGGAAAACCCGGGGGGGGGGGGTCACTACCGGTTCGAACCCCGCCCCCCCCCCCGAGATTCGGTCTCTTTACAACCAGAACAACCACTTTACAACCAGATGGGTTACTTTACAACCAACATAGGATTGGAAAGTATGGTTTTTCATCGAGAACGTCCACTTTGCAACCAGAACGGCCCACTTTACAACCAGAACGGACCACTTTACAACCAGAACGGGCCACTTTACAACCAGAACGGGCCACTTTACAACCAGAACGGACCACTTTACAACCAGCTCAGAGTGGCCGTGCGTGTTTGGGCGTTCCGCAAAGTGCTCCAGAGCAAGTGGGCGCTCTGAAAAATGCCCCAGAGCAAGTGGGCGCTCTGAAAAATGCTCCAGAGCAAGTGGGCGCTCTCAAAAGTGCTCCAGGGCGCGCGGACGCTCTGAAAAGTGCTCCAGAGCACGTGGGCGCTCTGGAGCCCGAGCGCCTGAACTCTCTGCGCAGGCCCCAGCGATGCCTCTGAGCCCGAGCGCCTGAACGCCCTGCGCAGGCCCCAGCGATGCCTCTGAGCCCGAGGACCTGGACGCTCTGCGCAGGCCCCAGCGATGCCTCTGAGCCCGAGGACCTGGACGCTCTGCGCAGGCCCCAGCGATGCCTCTGAACCCGAGGCCTGGACGCTCTGCGCAGGCCCCAGCGATGCCTCTGAGCCCGAGCGCCTGGACGCTCTGGCGCTCTGAGCCCAGCAGACTAAGACAGGGCTTGCTAGCAGGGGCCAAGCGGCCTCAACAAGGGCCCCGTGCTCGCACGGGAATAAGGCGACAGCATACGTAGGAAGGCTCAGGGCGACGCGCTGCCCATTTTAGGGATCCCTCACAGGAAGCGAGCCCAGTGGCCTCCACAAGGGCCCAGCGCCCCAGGGAACTAGGCCATTGGCACCGCGGGTCTCTTGGGCCACGTTGGCCCTTGAAGCCCCACGGTGTTCTGCAAGGGGCTAAGTGCTCCAGCTCCAGGTGGCCCCCGGCTGCTCCTCTTCTTGGAAGATCGAGGTTCAACGTTCCGAATAAATGCAACTATTTCGAAGATCGTTCCTTCCAGCGTCAGCCACAGTGCCAGCGCAGCAACGCAGGTATCCTGCTCGGGCAGCAGCCTCAGCCACCGTGCCAGCGCAGCAGCTTGAGCCACCGTGACAGCGCATCACCGCCACCTTTGTGCTTGCTACCACCACACTTACCGCTGCAGCCCCGCTGCCTCCACCATTCCGACGGACCCCCCGCTACCACCGCAAATCCCATTGCAGCCGAGCTACCACCACAGTTCCCACCGTTGCCTGGCGACCACCACGGTTGCCACCGCAGCTTCCCAACACCATGCAGTTCCCATTGTAGCCCCCGCTACCACCACATCTCCCACTACAGCTTCCCGCTGCCATGCAGCTCCAGTCTTGGACGGGATCATGGTTTATTCGTATGTCCTGCGCGACTAGCCTTCGTCCGTCAGAAAAAAAAGGCAGAGCAAGCAATGGCAAAACTGGCCGACAGAGCTTAGAGAGCAGGTCAAAACCCTAATCCGCCCACCAGCACGCAACCTACCATAGCGCACGAGGTCGCCGCATCGCCAACGCGTGCGCAGTGCTTCTTCGTGCGCGATGGGCAACTTCACAACCAACATGCATCAAAGAGCCCAAAGCCACCCTTGCGCTTGCCCACGGAGATTTCAGGGAAAGGCCCGCGTGCATTCAATATGTGTTTTTACTTGCCTGGTTGTAAAGTGCCCTTCCTGGTTGTAAAGTGCCCTTCTCGGATTTTGTAAGCTGGTTGTAAAGTGACCCATCTGGTTGCGAAGTGCGCTTCTGGTTGTAAAGTGACCCACGCGCCCCCCCCCCCCCCCCTCCGGAAAACGGGGGGTGTCACTGCCGGGTTCGAACCCCCCCCCCCCCAGCTCATCATGTAAAGGGGGGCCGGTTCGAACCCCCCCCCCCTCGAAAACCGAGTGGGGGTGCGGACAGTGGTGGGGACGGTGTTGGTGGGGACAGTGTTGAGGGGACAGCGGGACAGTGGGGGGGACAGTGGGGCAGTGGGACAGTGGTGGGGACGGTAGTGGTGGGGACAGAGTGGGGACAATGGTGGGGACAGTGGCACAGTGGGACAGTGGTGGGGACGGTAGTGGTGGGGACAGAGTGGGGACAATGGTGGTAACAGGGGGGACAGTGGACAGTGGTGGGGACGGTGGTGGTGGGGACAGTGGTGTGGGGACAGTGGGAATGAGGTGGAAACAGTGGACAGTGGAGGGTACAATGGTGGTGGGGACAGTGGTGAAGGCGGTGGCGAGGACGGCGGTGGGACAATGGGACAGAGGTACAGTGGGGACAGTGGTGGGGACAGTGGGGACAGTGGTGGGAACAGTGGGACAGCTCAGTGGGACAGCGGAGGAGTCAGTGGGACAGTGGGGACAGTGGGGATAGTCGGGCAGTGGTTGGGGCCGTGGACACAGTGGGGAGAGTGGAACCGTGGTGGGAACAGTGGCGGGGACAGTGAGGACAGTGCGACGGTGGTGGGGGCACGGGTGGGGACAGTAGGGACGGTGGTGGAACCAGCGGGGACAGTGGTGGTGAGGACAGTGGTGCTGGGAACAGCAGTGGGGGAGGACCGAACGGTGGTAGGGACCGGGGTTCCGGTTTGGAGGGGGGGGGGGGGGGGAGGGGTTCGAATCGGTAGTGACCCCCCCGGTTTTCGAGGGAGAGGGGGGGGGGGGGAGGGGTTAGGGGGAGGGTTTTGCCGGGAAAGGAGGGGGGGGGGGGGGGGTTCAGCAGAGGGGGGGGGGATTTTGGAGGGGGGGGGGGGGGCGACCCCCGGGCTCCGGAGGAAAAGGTTTGCAATTTTCCACAGTCGAGCGGCGGTGGATCACGCTCTCTCTGAGGTCTGAATATGGACGAAGTATCAGGCGAGAGCCCCGTATGTGAGTGAATTGCGAGGAAGTCTCAGGCGGCAGCTCCCTCCCTACGGGGCCCGCAGCGCATGTTTTTTTACCCGAGGCGGGTCATCGGAATCTTGCATCTGTCGTCACTGTTGAACTCCTGGGGCTTGAATATGGGGGAAGTATCAGGCGGGAGCTTCGTTTGTGAGTGAATTGCGAGGAAGTCTCAGGCGGGAGCTCCCTCCCTATGGGGCCCGCACCTCCCGTGCTTGCTCCGGGCGTCCTACGGGTCGTCCTCTGGCGCGCGTGTCCTCTGGGTCGTCTTCCGTCGCGTATCTCTTGGGACGCACGTCGTGCGCTTCCTCCTGGGTCCTGGGTCGTGTGCCGCACGAGGAGGAGGAGGAGGAGGAGGAGGAGGAGGAGGAGGAAGAGGGGAGGAGGAGGAGGAGGAGGAGGAGGAGGAGGAGGAGGAGGAGGAGAGGAGGAGGAAGAGGAGGAGGAGGAGGAGGAGGAGGAGGGGAGGAGGAGGAGGAGGAGGAGGAGGAGGACGAAAGAGGAAGGAGGATGCAGGACGAGAAAGAGACGGAAGAGGAGGAGAAGGCAGAGGGCGAGAAGGACGAGGAGGACACGGAGGAAGAGGAGTGCCTTAGGAGGCCCCAGGATGTCCCGGGAGGCCCAGACAGATGGCTCCAGGAGGCCCCAAGAGGCCTCAGGAGGAGGCAGGAGGCCTCAGGAGGAGGCAGGAGGAGGAGGAGGGAGAAGAGGAGGGGAAGGAAGATGGAGACGAGGAGGAGTAGGCGGATGAGGGAGAGGGAGAGGAGGAGGCGGGAGAGAGGAGGAGAAAGATGAGGAGGAGGAGGAAGAGGAGGAGGAGGGAGATGGAAAGCAGGAGGAGGAGGACGCAGGAGGGGAGGAGGCATAACGAGGAGGAGGAAAGGGAGGAGGAGGCAAGTGGAGGAGGCAGGGGTTGAGGCAGGAGGAGGGGCAGGCAGGAGGAGAAGGATGAGGCAGGAGTAGGTGTGAGAAGGGAGGGGGCAGGAGGAGATCCCCAGGCAAGCTAAACAGATTCTCATGTGGGGTCCTACCGCCGAGTAATCATTACGTCGAGTCCTGGAGGTTTCGACCCATTCCCCTGGACCGGTTTTTCACTCTGAGTCTTTTTTCACGGGCCCGAGGGCTCGTAAGGGCCCCCAGAGGCCGACAACAGCAAACAAAAACTCCCGTCCTGATGTTTTCATTGCCCGAGGGGGTCTGGGTTCGGCGGAGGAAAAGGGAGTGGACAGCCAAGGGGTGGGTATCACATGAACGTGTTCGACGGGGAGCCTCGTCGAAGGCATGGACGGTCGGAGCACTCCCTGGAGATGGCTCTCCGCCAGATTTCCACCACTGCTGCAGCCGCTGGTAGGTCGCCGCGTGGGCCTCCGAGCCTCGCCCCTGTAAGCAGAAACCCCAGACCCCCTCGGGTGGAGAGAAAATCATGACGGGAGGGTTTCCCTGCTTTCGGCCTCGGGAGGCTCTTGCCGGCCCTCGGGGCCGTCAAGAAACGGCTCGGGATGAAACATTGGTCCCGGGGAATGGGTCGAGACCTCGAGGGTCGACGTAATGAAAAAATCGTGACGTCGGGGGTTTGGGTAAGCAGGAACTCTGGAGCCCAGAGATCCGACGCTCCAAAAAGTCGGAGCGGGCGGACTGGGGCCGCTTTCGGCCTGCGAGAGCCCTCGCCGGGCCTCGGGAGCGTCCAAAAGCTGCCGAGTACGAAGAGCCGGCCCCAGTGATGCTTCGAGGTGATCTGGACCTCCGGGGCCGGCGCATCAAAAAATTTGGAGCAGCCGGACGTCTGGTCTGGGGGGTGGCCCCTGGGGGGGGGCCCTGGGCGGGAGGTTCCTCGGGGCTCTCGACCCGAGGGAGCGACGGGGTGTTTCGCCCTGGCCTGTCTGCGAACGGCACTGCTGCAGGCCTCTGCTGGGGGGGAGAGTGGCCGTCGAGTTGTGCGCTGTTGCAGCAACGTTTGGAGGCCTGGCCCGCCTCCCTCTCCTCCTCTGGCTCCTCCTCCTCCTCCTCCTCCTCCTCCTCTCCCTCCTCCTTATCCTCCTCCTCTGTCCTCGTCCTCTCCTCCTCTAGGCGCCATGGGCTCCCCGAAGAGAAACTTCTCTCCTCGTCTTCGTCCTGCTCTTCCTCTTCCCCTTCTCCTCATCATCTCCCATCTTCCCCTCCGGGGACCCCCAAAGGTCCAGAGGTTTCAGGATGTCCCCACGGGCCCCAGGAAGCCCCAGAGGTGCCAGAAGCGCCCCAGAGCTTCGCATCATCGACGCCTGATTCTCGATTCTCGGGCCTCGAAGTTGCACCCTCGGTCCTCGATCCGTGATTATCGATCCTCTGGCCTCGATCATCGATCTTCGGACTTGATCATCGATCCTCGGTCCTCGCTTCCCCGATCTTGATCCCCGGACCTCAATCCTCGACCCTCGGACCTCGATCGTCTAATTGCCTCGACCCCTGTAACCGCGATAAGCACTGATACCCCCCCCCCGAACAGTGACACCCGATTTTCCTCTCGACGCCCTGATCGACGGACCAGGGCCCCACCGATAGCGGAAGATCATTGTTTCTCCGCGGCGCCCGCCGCACGGCAGCGGAGACGACGACGAGATGACGGAAAGATTGTGAGCAGCGCCTACGGCGAAGGGTGCGTCGACCTGGATTGCAATCCTCCTGCAAATGTGCTCAACATTCCTCTGTCGTGCAGGGCCGCCCGAAGAGCATCATTCCCCGGGAGAAAGAGTCCCCCAACATTCATCCAGCGCGGCGAACAGTACTGGGACAAGAATGCCCTCAGCGACCACGCCGACGACGACGCTTTCGATTACGCTCACGATTCCAACCACGATTACCATCACAATGACAACCACGACCACACTCACGACTACAACCACAAACACTGATTCCTATTCCCGTCCTCATGCGACGATGCTCACAAATTCTCCTGTGCGCAGGGTAGCCCACAATGGATTATTCCCTGGGAGAAAGAATCCCCCAACATTATCGAGCACGCCCAACAGCAGAGGGAACATAATCTCCGCCGCGTCGATGACGCCGAGGAGGGGGGGAGGAGGATATGAAATCAGACGGAGGAGGAGAAGGAGGAGGAGGAGGAGGAGCAGAAGCTGGGAGAGGAGGAGGGGCGAGTTTATCCCTCGACCAGGAACAAAGAGGGGGGGGGAACCGCCACGAAAGACCTGTCGAGGCTACCCCTGCTCCTGGATCCTCGGACCCTCGATCCTCCATCCTCCATCCTCGGACCCTCGGACCCTCGATCCTCCACCCTCGGCCCTCGGACCTCGCACCTCCCTCCTCTGTCCCTGTGCTCGCTCGCTCGGCCCCCCCCCCGCCGGCCACCCGGTGCGCAGGCCGAGCGGCCTGGGGCCGCGGCCCCCCTGCCACGACGCCCTGAGCCGGGCGATCGGCGCGTACGCCGGGCGCCTCCGCGGCTCCCAGACAGCTCCGCGGCGCGCCGCCGTCGCCGCCGCTGCCGCCGCCGCCGCCGCCGCCGTCGCCGCCGCCCCCGAGAGCTCCGGGGTCTGGGCGGGGCAGTTTCCTCACACCTCGGGAGCCTCGAGAGACGGGGGTCGACGCAGTCACGCGGGTCAGCCAGAGCGCCCGCTCTTGGGGGAGCCTGCAGGGCTCCAGGGTCGCATGGACCCGGGGTTGGGTGCAGGATCTTGCAGGGTTCTGAAAGGCTTGGCTGACCCGGGTCTGGATTGACCCGGGTCAGCAGAGGGTCTCCGAACACCAGGCGTGTTCGCCCGGTGTCGGGCTCGGGCACCGGCACAGGTCGGCTCGACTCGACAAGAGTGTGCCGTTCTGGTGGTGATTTTTGTCGCGCGGTTGCACGTCTTCGCGGCGTCGGAACTCGGGGGTCGCCGTCGCCGTCGCTCGCAGGCGGTGTCCCTCCCCCCGACTTTTCGACGAAAGTGAAGCCGCTCAGACAAAGGAGAGCAACCTTGGGATACATCCCCCAAGGCGGCTGTTCGGACGCACCGCTATCGAGGATGGACGCCCCCCCCAAACGTACATCCCAGGGTTCAGCCCCACATTTCAGGTCCATTCGAAAACCCCTCAAAGCCTAACATAGGGGTCGACATATCCACTGTCAGTTGTCTCCCCCGTCGCCGCGCCGCCGCTGCCGTCGCCGCCTTCGCCGTCGCCTTCCCCGCCGTCGCGCCGCCGTCTTCGCTGCCGCGGCCGCCGCCGCAGCTGCCGCCGCCCTCGCCGCCGCCCTCGCCGCTGCGGTCGCCGGCGCCCGTCGCCGCCTCGCCACCGCCACCGAGATCCGACGCTCTGAGAAGGGCGGAGCGGCGGACTCTCGGCCGTCGTCGGTCTCCATGGTCCAATGGGGCCCTCCGTGGGCTTCTGGAGCGTCCAAGCACGCGCCTCGGGACGAAGAAGCGGCCCTGCAGCTGGGGGAGGTGGCCCAGGCCTCGGGCCCACGCAGCGAAGACATCGGAGCAGGCAGCCGCCTGGGGGGAAGGGGGCGGGAGGCGAGGCGGAGGTGCAGGGGTGCTTCGCCGCAGCTCGAGAGGCACGTGACCAGGAGGCATCCCGGGAGGCCTCCGTGGAACCTGGGCACGGGCGGAGGGTTCTGGCCGGCAGCGGGTGCGTCGTTCTTGTGCTCTCCCACTGGCCCGAGCTTCGTCACAGGCCCGGTGCCTTTGCCTCAGCGTCCAGTCTACATGGGGGCCAGCAGGAGTGCCCTGTGCATGGTGTGGGCGGGCACGCGCTCCTCCGCGCGTCTGCCGTCGTGCTTCCGGAGAGCCTTGCCATCGTTGATCCTACACTTGTCCGTTGACTCGAGCTCCGCCCTTTCGGCCTCCGCGGCCCCCCCGGTCACCACCAGCTGAATCTTCCTCCTGCTGCTCCTCTTGCTCCTCCTCCTCCTCCTCCTCCTCCTCCTCTCCTCCTCTCCTCTCCTCCTCCTCCTCCTCCTCCTTCTCCTCCTCCCCTCCTCCTCCTCTTCCTCCTCCTCCTCCTCCTCCTCCTCCTCCTTCACCTCCCTCTCCTCCTCCTCCCTCTCCTCCTCCTCCTCCTCCTCCTCCACCTCCTCCCTTCCTCCTCCTCCCCCTCCTCCTGCTCCTCTGCCTCCTCCTCCTCCCTCTCCTCCTCCTCCTCCTCGCCCTCCGCCTCCTCCTCCTCCGCCTCCTCCTCAGCGCTCAAGGAGATGTGGAAGGCGGCACTGGAGCCCGCCGTCGTCAACTACAACGCTGGGATTAGGGCTCGGACGTTACGTGGGGAGATGTGGGAGGCGAAGTTGAGCGTCCTCAGCTACAGCGCTGGCATTGGCGCGTGCGGAAGGGGCTAAGAAGGCTGTGCGGGTTCAGACGCTGCTCAGCGAGATGTAGGAGGCAAAATTGGGGCCTAACATCAGCAGCTACAAAGCTTGAGTTAGCTTGTGCGAAGCATGCAAGTAGCAATGGGAGATGGCGCTGCTTTGAGACCAGCGTCACCAATTACATCGCTGGGGCCGGCGAGTGCGAGAAGGGCGGGAAGCGGCAGCGGGGTCTGGAGTTGCTCAGCGAGACGTGAGAGGCGCGGTTGGAGGCCAGTGTCATCAGCTACATCGCAGGGGGGAGCCCGTCCGAGAATGGCGCACACTGGCCGCTGGTTGTTGCGGCGCTGCCGAGCGAAATGTGGGAGGCGAAGATGGAGCCCGGCGCCATCTCTCTGGCGTTATCTCTCTGGGACGCCGAGCAGCCACAGCGGGCGAGATGCTCGGCTGCGGAGGCGAAGACGGAGCAGCTGAGGAAGCGCGCGTCCGAGCTTGTGGCCAAGCTCTCCGAGGAGCAGACATTGCGGGAGACGGCCAGAAGCGACGCATCTGCCGCGAAAGTCCCGCTGTTCGTGACATCCGCGCCCACGTGGCACGTAGCAGGGCGAGCCGACGCGTCACAGCGGCCCTTGAGCCCCGTGCCCGGAAGGCATAGGGCGGGGCGCACCAGGTTCCCCCGCCTTCCACGTTCTCCTTCCCGTGTCTTCCGCCCCGCCCCTCCTATGGCCCCCCCTGCCTGCCCCCCCTCGCCTGCCCCCCTGCCCAGGGACGGCCTCGACGACGGACTCTTCCAGCTTCGGTCTCTTGCCGTGCACCGTGCCGGCGTCTTGCCGAGCTCTTCCGGTGCTTGGCGTGCCTGCCCTGCCCGCCCGACTGCCCCGAAACAGCCCGGGGGGGCTGGGGGGATGGGCCTGGGGCCATCGCCCCCGATGCCGCCTCTCTCCTGCCCCTGCCCCCCTTGCTGCCCCCACGCGCTTTCTCTTCCTCCTCCTCCTCCTCCTCCTCCTCCTCGTCGTTTCCCTTCGTCCCTGACCTCCTTCCCCGCCTCCAAGCGCGCTGTGCGCCGGACCCCAGCCCAGCAAAGGGGGCGCGCCTGGGAGGTTGCCTTACCGCTGATGGGCGAGGCGCTTTTCCTATTACCCCTCACCCCTCTACTTCCCCTCCCTCCCTCCCCCCCCGTGGGTCGCGCTGGAACCCGCGGGTTGCCAGCGGGCTCCTGCGCAGACCGAGCCCGCCCAGCCTGCGCGACCGCTCTCGTGGCATGTCTCGCCTTCGGCAGGCCGCTCGAGGGTGGGGGGCGGCGGGGCTTGCCCAGTGCGAGGGCAGTGCCGCCGCGCTTGCCCGGCCTGCACGGCGCCCCCCGCTGGGCGCGGGCCAGGGAGGGGCGGCTGGGCCTGGCGGCACGGACGAGCAGGCAGGCGTCCCCCCCTGGGGCGCCCGACTGCGCTGGCCCTTGGGCCACTCGGGGTGACGGCGCTCGCGGTGAGGCGGTCTCGGCCCCGAGGGGTCCTTCGCCATCTGAGCCGTCCAATGGGCAGTCTCGTCCTCCTCCTCCCCTTCCTCCTCCTCCCCCCCCTCCTCCTCCTCCTCCTCCTCCTCCTCCTCCTCCTCACTTCCTCTCCCTTCCTCCTCCTCCCCCTCCTCCTCCTCCTCCCTCCCCTCCTCCTCCTCCTCCTCCTACTACTACCTACTACTACTACATTCGTCTTCTTCTCCTTACTGACTACTACTACTAACTACTACTACTAGACTACTACTACTACTACTACTACTACTACTACTACTACTACTACTACTACTACTACTACTACTACTACTACTACTACTACTACTAACTACTACTAACTACTACTACTACTACTACTACTACTACTACTACTACTACTACTACTGCTGCTGCTCTGCTGCTGCTGCGCTGCTGCTGCTGCTGCTGCTGCTGCTGCTGCTGTGCTGACTACTGCTGTTACTACGACTACACTACTACTACTACAACTTACTGCTGCTGCTGCTGCTGCTACTACTACTACTACTACTACTACTACTACTACTACTACTACTACTCCCGATTATTACTACTACGACTACTACGACTACTACTACTACTACTACTACTACGACTACGACGACGACGACGACGACGACACGACGACGACGACGACGACGACGACGACGACGACGACGACGACGTACTACTACTACTACTACTACTACTATACTACTACTACTACTACTACTACTACTCCCTTTCCTCTTCCTCCTCCTCCTCCTCCTCCTCCTCCTTCCCCTCCCCCTCCTCCTCCCCCTCACTCCTCCTCCTCTCTCCCCTCCTCTCCTCCTCCTCTCCTCCCTCCTCCCTCATCTCCTCCTCCTCCTCCTCCTCCTCCTCCTCCTCCTCCTCCTCCTCCTCTTCCTCATCCCACTCCTCCTCCTACTCCTCCTCCCCCTCCACCTCCTCCTCCTCCTCCTCTTGCTCCTCGGCCTCCTCCTTCTCCTCCACCTTCTCCTCCTGCTCCTTCTCCATTACTCCTTCTCCTCGCCCCCTTCAGCGGCCTGCACCAGGGGTGGGGCGGCGCGAGGGGGCTGGTATTCTAAGGAGGCCGAGGGCTCTTTGAGGAGGCGTCCTGGAGACTCCTCGGGAGGCTCCCTGGAGGGGCCTTTGAGTCTCCCTAGAACAAGCCTTTGGGGAGACTTTCTGCCCAGCCGACGCTCCAGAATAAGTGGAGCGGGAGGGGTTTGGCCGTTTTCGGCCTCTGGGGTCCTCGTCGGGCCTCGGGAGCGTCAAACAAGGACTCGGGACGAAAAGCCCGCCCTGGAGAAGTGGTTCAGCCCCCCGGGGCCCACGCATCGAAAACATTGGAACAGCCGCATGTCTGGTTAGAGACTCCGGGGCTCCTTAGAAGGGCCCTGAGACTACTGAGGAGGTTTCCTGCGAACCGGGCTCCTCGTCCTCCCGGTTCGGAAGGCCACCCTCCTGTTCTCAGCCCCTTGCGCGCGCCGCCAGCCCGTCTTGCGTCGGCGTGGCAACCTCGAGGTGCGCAAGCCGCGATATCCTGGCGTCGCGACCCCGCAGGGGGACACAAGTGAATCGACACACGTTCCAGGAGTCCCCATCTTCTCCGACGTCTCCCGGATGTTCTGTCCCACCCCCATTTCCCATGCATGTTCCCATCGTTACCCACATCGTCATCCAGAGCAGCGTTTTTTTGTATGCTGTGTGTGTGCGCGCGTGTTGTGCCTATCCCTCCTTGCAACCGGCAGCACCCCTGCCGGCAGCCGCGCAGCACCCCCGCCGCTCCGCGTTGCGCAGGCCCGCGCGGCGACCCCTCCTCCGCGGCCTCCGCCTCGCGGCCGCGGCCGCGGACGGGCGGCGGCCTGGGCGCAATGCAGCGCGCGCCGTGACCCCCCGCTGGAGGGAACGAGCACGGTGGCCACGGCCAAGGCGGAACTCGGGGGCAACGCTGGGGAGGGGCACCCCGAGATCCGACGGTTCCCCGCAGAAGTCTGGGGCGGGCGGCGGTCGGTGGCCACCTACGGCGCATCACGTGGGGGCCCCGGCCCTGCCCCCCCTGGGTCGCCACGCGACGATATCCCTGCAGGACGACAAGCCGGCCCCGGGGAAGTGGTCCCCAGGCCGCCGGTCGGGGAACAAGAAGCGACATGAGCACAAGCGTTCGGCGCTCCGCGCGTGTTTCGTGGATCCGCGTTGGGCTTCCCTCCCCCCCGGCTGCGCCCCGGGCGCCGCCCCTGGCGCGCTCCGCGCGCCAGGGAGGGAGGTCCAGCGCAGGTCCAAGGCATCCGCGCGGAGGGCCAGGAGTTGATGTTTCTGCCGTTCTGCTCCTCTTCTATCGGGGGCTCGCGCATCGAGCAAGCGTGTGTTTAGACCCCATCGCGTGTTTCCCCCAACGTGTGCTTGCCCCGTGCGGCCCCGCCGATGGCGAGCGGCCTGTGCCGACCCTCGTGGCGCCGCCCGCATCGTATATTTCTGAGGGCCTCCGTGGACAGACGCGCGACGGTGCCAATACGCACCTCCCGTGGATCGTCGCCTGGAGCCCCGCTGGAGCCGCCGGATATCCGGGCCCCGCCCCCCGCAGGCAGCGCCGCCGCTCCCCGCCCGCCCATGGCCGAGGGGCCCCGGCGGCGGGCCGCCCTCCTGGCGTGCTGCCTGCTGGCGCCCGGCCCGCGCTGCGCGGCGGGCCGCCTGCGGGCCGCGCGCGGCGGCGGCGCGCCCGGCGACGGCGCAGGGGCCGCCCCGTCGCGGGTGCTGCTGTAGAAGCCCGGAGAGCCGACGCGTCAACTTTAGGAGTCGGAGCCGGCGTCTCTTCGTTTTCTTTTTGGGCCTCGTGGGGGCCCTCGCTGGGCCTCCTGGGGAGCCTCAAGGAGCGGCCCTCGGGACGAAACTCCGGCCCTAGGGACGTGGTCCGGACCTGCGGGGCCAACGCGTCGGACAACTTAAGATCCTTACCGCGCATCCTTATGATACGGGTCGGCTGTAGATGGGGTCGGAGGCTCGCGCCGCATCGCCGATGCATCGGCGATACATCGCAGGACGGAGCGAGAAGCTGGGGGCACTTTTCGGAGATGGATGGACCTCCTACCCTGACGCGTCGATTCAGGAATTTGCCGTTTTCGGTTCGCGAGAGGGCGTCGCGGCCGTCATTTTTGTGGGTCCAGGTCCGTCGGTTTCGGTCGCAGGCCGTTTTCATTAAGGGGAGGTTTACCAAAGGGAGGTTTGTCCACCGCCGAACTTTGGGCCAGGGGCACTTCTAGCAGCACCCGCCCCGTGCGCGCAGTGCGCCGTGAGGGGCAGCGGCCACCCCTTCTCCAGCCTGGAAGGACAAGAGCCGCGTGGGTCCGAGGCGTCGGGTTCCTATTTCAAGCAGTGGCGACGCGTCCTTGCTCGCCTATAGCCCTACCAAACAATGTTCTAAGATCTAAGAACCTTTTGTGGTTCCCGCGAAATGTTCTTAGAACATTTCTGGCCGGGACTGTTTTTTTACACATCGGGTCCATTTTCTAAGGGCATTGTTGTTGTTCGTAGAACATTTTTTGGGTTCTAAGAACATTTCGTGGTAGGACTACAGGAATGCCAGGACGGTCGGTCCCTGCTCAACTATTGACCCCCTCGGGCGAGGAGCAAAAATCATGCCATGAGGCTTTTCCACAGCTTCCGCCTCTTGGGGGGCCTTAACGGCCCTCGGGAGCGGCAGCAGAACGACTCAGGATGGGAAACCGGTCCCAGGGAAGTGGTCGAGACCTCCCCAGACCCCCGACGTGATGATTTTTTTCGCAACGTCGGTGATTAGAGGTCTCCACCCATTCCCTGGGACCAGTTCTTCATCCTGAGCCAGTTCTTGACAGTCCCGAGGGCCGGTGAGGGCCTCCAGAGGGCGACAATCAGGAACAACAAATCGCTCCTGATTTTTGTTCGCTACCCGAGGGGGTCTTCGTCGGAGGGTCGACGTGGTGAAAAAATGCGACTTCCGGGCCCGCGTCGGAGCGCTGACCCAGCCCAGGAGGGCAAGAGCCTCGTGGGTCTCGGAGGGCGCGCCAGGGAGGGGGCGACCAACGGCTGGGGGGCAGCGAGGGCTGCCTAAAAGGGGCCCCTCTGGGCCCCTATAGAGGGGCCCCTCCGGGCCCCAGAAGGGAGCCTCCGGGGCCCGAGGAGCATTTGGCTTCATGCCCCCGTCCTCACCGGTTTCTTCGGGCCCCAGCCAGTTCAGACCCCTTTGCCCTTCGGGCCCCATCCAGTTCAGACCCCTTTGCCGCCAACCTGGCGGTGCCTGGCGCGCTCCGCGCGCCAGGATGGGGGGTCCAACGCAGAGCCCAGAGATCGGCGCCTCTGGAGAGCGTGGGATCGTGCAAGGCTCGGGCGTTACGTAACGGGGCTGTGGACGACGATCAATGGAGAGGAGGTGTGTTTCAAATAATTGCCAGCTGTATAGAAACGTGTTTGACATATGTTTAACATTGTATTTAACACACAGGTATTAAACGATGCCATGACATTTTTCAGGCACTTTACACACATTTGTAATTCAATGATTAGATTGCTAGGTTGTCCACTGCCATGGCATCCACAATAATGGGTGGAGGAACCATGGGGGGGTGAAGAAAGGTGCACCATTCGTGCACTGGAGGGGAAAGGAGCTCCCTGGTGCCCAAAATGGGCACGGAAGGTACACGCTTCTCCGCCCCCCCGTTTGTCGCCCCCCGTTTTAAAACAACGCTTAAGTCGGGCTTGTCCCTCTACAGGAGGAAGATTCACACTACATCAAAATATAGTCTGGGGACGATTTGTCCATCATTTGTTTGACTACTTTTGTATAGGTGTTGATTTGTTGTCCGTCCAAAATCCCCTTGCAGGAGGACATGCCCGACCTAAAGCAACGCCCAGGATGCTGAGCGAGCCACGCAGTGTCAGCAACCATCGCACGAGTCGTCACGATGCGGACCAGCCGTAACCTTTCGGAGACCCTCGCGGATCTCTTGGGTCAGCGCCACACCCCTGTTCGACACGCTGACACATTCGGCGGCGAACCCGGGGGGGAAGTGAGAAGGGGTGGGCCTTCTTAGAAGGTTCGGAAGGTCCCCAGCCTTCTGAGAGAAGTTTTCTAAGCCTTCCCCGAAGACACATAACATTTCTCAGAAGGCGCGAGGGCTTCTGAGAAGTCCCGCTGCCTTCTGAGAAGGTCTTCTCCTTCTCATTTCCCCTCCTCGCCCGCCGCCGACACTTGGAATCCGAGCGAGCCTCCGAAAGCGCATGTTTATGTGCGGTTGTTGTCCTTCTGCCATCGTGGTCCTCCCTGACACACAGTACTATTCCAAGTACGAGGACAACATCGACCTCTTTGCGAGGCAGACCAGGTGGATCGTGGAGCAAGTGCAGGATCGGAAACTTGAGCATATACATTACAAGTGGCGGGCTGCGTTTCAATCCCAGCACTTTCTGAGGGTCGGGGACGACGTCGGGGTGGTGTGGTGCATGCGTTTTTCCCTTTTTGTTTTCGCGAGGAAACCGCGAGACATGTATTCTCCAGGATCTCGTATACACCAGGATCTGCTTCTTTGTGCGACAAGGCTTCGGTGTATCGAGTTCGGTTCTTTACAGGACCCCGCGAGCCCCTGGAACATCAAGTTTGCCACTCACATGGGCGACCTCGTGAACGACGGCTGGAACCACGACCAGTGGCGCCGGGCGGAGAGCGCCATGGCGACACTTGGCCCACGGGGCGGACCCTTCGTGCTGCCATTCAGCGTGCTGCCAGGCAACCACGACTTCCACAATATCGGATGGGCCAATGTTCCACCACCACCACCACAATTTGTAGGATGGGGGAGAAGGGAGGATGGGGAGGTCCTCCTCCTCCTGCTGCTCCTCCTGCTCCTCCCTCTCCTACCTATGGTGGTGGTGGTGGTGGTGGAAAATCGGCCCATCAATATCTCGAGGAAAGAGACCGGGTCCGCCAACTACCTGAGTTATTTCGGCCCCGAACGTTTCGCCGGCGCCTCTTGGTACGGCGGCGCGGACGCGTCGGGCAGGAACAGCTTCCAGGTGTTCCAGGCTGGCGGCTTGCACTTCCTGCATCTCGCTTTGGAGTGGATGCCAGAGGACAACTCGGAGAAGCTGGGCGTCGCACCGCTCGCCTGGGCCTCGGAGGTCATCGGCAAGCACCCGGGCAGGGCCGTGATCCTCTCGACCCACGAGTACCTCAACGACGCCCCGCCCGGCCGGACCCGCACGGGCGACGCCGTGTTTGGCGAGTTCGTCAGCGAGCACGACCAGGTCTTCCTCGTCCTCTCCGGGCACCACCACAACCACGAGGCGTCCGGCGAGGGGTCCGCCCTGAGCAACGACGGCGAGTGGCACCAGGTGGGCGACGTGGAAACCGTCTGGGCATCGTCCCAGACGGGGTCGGAGTGGGGGGTCGGAGGATCGCGCCGCATCGCCGATGCATCGCCGACGCGGCTCGATGTGGGGCCCGACTTGCCTCGCGTCTGCGTCGCCGATGCATCGCCGACGTCGACGATGCGTCGCCAGTGCATCGCCGGTGCATCGCCGATGCGTCGGCGATGCGGCGCGATCCTCCGACCCCGCCCAGGAGGCCTCTCAGACGTCTTCGCCGACACTGGCGCGGCAGCCGCCCGCGCGCGAGGCCGCGCGTAGGCGCCCTCCGTGTGTGCACGGCGGCGCGCCACGCTGGCGGTGGCCCGTGGAGGCCCGCGGCGGCCGCCACGTCGTCGCGCGCGCAAAGGGCCCGCTGCTGTGCCCGGACCCCCGACGTCATGATTTTCGGGGGCGGAAAGGAGTCAGCGAGCGAGGAACGGTACAGAATCAACTTTTCCGCCGTCGGGGACACCTGCCCCTGGGCGGCTGGAAAGTTTATACCCCTATGGTGCCACCGTAAGGGTACAGACTTTCCAGCCGCGCTGGGGCAGGTGTCCCCGACGGCGAAAAAGTGTATTTCATACCGTTCCTTGGGGGCGGAAAAGAGGAGGGGGGTGATGACTAGGGGGGGTGGATATCATGGCGGAGGCCATGACATCTCCCCAGATTTCGTGGCGCCTCTTCTTATTGCATTACGTCCTTGCCCCCCCCCGCTGGGCCGCGCACATGCCGCCGGTCATGATTTGCACCCCCCCCTCTTGGACACCCCCCTCTTGGCCGCTCCCGAGATTTGTTCATTACGTCGACCCTCAGGGGTCTCGACCCATTCCCCGGGACCAGTGTCTCGTCCTGAGTCGTTTTCTGACGGTCCCGCGCGCCCCTCGAGAGGCCGAAAATGCAGCAAAGCTTCCCGTCATGATCTTTTCACTACCCGAGGGGGTCAGGGCTCGTCGCTCAGGTCAGCAAGAACCGCTTCGGCCGGGAGGTCGTCGAGGTGCTGCAGGACTTCCAGGACTACCCGCGGGGCGGGGACGGCTGGCTGCGCATCGTCACCTTCGACCGAGAGCACGCCGAGCTGCGCTTCGAGACGTACAGCCCCGTGCTGGGCAGGTTCCAGGCGGAGACCGTCGCGGAGGACGGGCCGCGGGCCAGCAGGTTCCGGAGGGGGCCCCGGCTCAGAGGAGGACGAGTTGGGACAACAGCAGTTTTATGTCGGGCGTGTCCCCCTACAGGGGGATTTTCGACGAAAAATAAAAGATACCCCCAAAAATAGTCAAAACAAAAATACAAAACTAGTCCAGGAACTATGTTTTGATTATTTTTTGACCTTTTGGGGGCATTTTGGGGGTGTATTTTTTTATTTTATTTTTCGTCGATAATCCCTCTGTAGGGGGACACGCCCGACATAACAGTAGTTCGGTGCGATCAGGATGTGTACGGAAAGAACGGGCACAGTGGAAACACATTTTTTGGGGGGTCGGCGGGTCGGGAGCGGGCCCCTTCCGGTTAAGAGCTAGGCGGGGCGCGCGAAGCCCTAATCGGAGAGACGGCGCGGGCCGGCGGGGCCTCAGGCGGCCGGAGGGTGCAGAGTACAGGCAGTGCCGAAGATCTTGCCCAGGACCAGGTACGCCATGGACGCACAGTGGAAACACATGCCAAGAAACACGCTGCTTGCCTCCAGGGTGCCCTGAGTTTGGTGGGGTTCGATGGTTTTGCGATGGGAAGCGTGACGTCCCCACGCCACAGACCAATGGACGTCCTGGGGCTCAGGGTTGGGGTTATTGCTGGAGGTTTCTTGTGGTCGAGCTCCTATTGCACGAAGACTGGCAGCAGTTCTTGTTCACTTTGGGCAGGAGTTGTTGGCGGTGCCGCCGCGGGCCACTGTCCATTGGAGGAGGCAGAAGGCCGCCTGCCCAAGAGCGGCCGCTGTCGGTGTAGGGTAACATGTGTGGTTGGGCATCCCACCCAGTTTTTCCGTACCCATTTCGGCCGTCCACCGTAGTTCGTTTTCGGGGGTCCCTTTCGTCGCCTTGGCTGGGCGCAGCTCGGGAAACCGGTGCGTTTGGAACCTGGGGGGAGCCCCCGGAGCGATCTTGAGGTGCCGGTGTCTCTCAATTCGCCCTGTTCCGATCAACGATGCACCTGCACCGATCCTGGCCAGGGCCGGTCCTGGACCGAAAGCACGGGGTGTGGAGCGAGAGAAGGACGCACACCTACGTGAATGCACGCTGGTTTCGAGAGGGCGCATTGCGCAAAGGCTCGTATCACGAGGCCGGTCTCGCAGACTGGGGCGCCGTAGTCATGCACGTGGCCGGGCGCATACGTCCTTTTGTGAGCCCCCCTACCTGCCCAAGCCAGGAGGGCATACGCCGAGAAAGAGGAACGGCGTCAGCAAGCCCTTCGCAGCTCCTCGCACAGCTCCGGGAGAGTTTTCTTGTGCAGTTGTTTCCTCTGGCGTCCCTGATCCGTGGGCCCAGGATGGGCCTGGCCAGGACAGGTGTACACGCTGGTCGTTGAACATATCTTTCTAGTCTCCAAAACTCATACCATACGGCGCCATAGGATAGACAGCAAGCACATCGTTTCTGGACATGTGCTTGCCGTTTCTGTTGTTGAATTCCAATTTCGAAAGAAGAGTGTTTGTTGATCCCACCTGCCCAGTGACCATTGTTTGTTTCAGTTAAAGTACTTGTCCTAGGGCTCGCATCTTGCTCTTTCGCAAGGGAGAAAATGGGGCCACCAGAGAATGTCCCTGGCCCGCGGTTTAGAACAACAGCGGCTCCCGCCTGATATTTCCGCATGAATGATATCAAAATCGCGCTCTCGCTCGGGACTTCTTCAGAGTGTATGCAAGAATTGCGCTCTCGCGTGGGACGTCCTCGCAACTGATTCAAGCGCCACACTCTCGACGCTCAGGGATCGCGCTCTCGCGATGGTATTTCTCGTGATTTACTTGGGGATCGCGCTATCGCTCGAGACCTCTTCGCGATTCATGGGGCATTCACGTTTCAGCAATTCGCCTGCTCGAAGTGGTCGCTTGGGCCCGCCTTCCCGACCAGACCGTTAGGGTCGACCCACTCGATCAGCCCGTCCGGTTCTGTTACGTATTTTATGTTCCTAGGCCCTTCCTGCTCATCCCGTGCTCCATCCTTCTTCCTCCCCCTTCCATCCATCCTCGCTTCTCCTGTTTTGAGGGCTGTACCAATTACGCGTTGCAGGTAAGGAAGATCTACCCCCAGGGGGGTACGATCGAAGATGACGCGGGCGGGTATCGAGGGTGCGAGACATAGGTTTCGAAGGACACGCGCGCAGAGAAGAGCGAACAGTCTTCAAATGATTATTGTTGCTGTTGTTGGTATTGTTATTGCTGCTGCTGCTGTTGTTGGTGGTGGTCTTGGTGTTGGTAGTGCTGTTGTTGTTGTTGTTGGTGTTGTTGTAGTATTTGTTCGTCGGTGTTGTTGGTGTTGCTGGTGTTGCTGGTGTTCGTGTGGGTGTGGTTCCTGATGTTGATGCTGTTGCTGCTGCTGCTGCTGTTGTTGTTACTGTTGTTGTTGTTGTTGTTGTTGTTGTTGGTGTTGCTGTTGCTGTTGCTGTTGCTGTTGGTGTTGTTGTTGTTGTTGTTGGTGTTGGTGTTGGTGTTGGTGTTGTTGTTGTTGTTGTTGTTGTTGTTGTTGTTGTTGTTGTTGTTGTACGTGTTGTTGTAAGTGTTGCTGTTAGTGTTGTTGTTGGTGGTGGTGTTTGTTTTTGTTGTTGTTGGTGGTGGTGGCGCCCAACCCAATGTATTGAATTCGCGTCCCTACGTCATGTTTCCCCCTTCTTTCCCGACTGGCGGGCACTCTAAGAGAAATACTGGAGGCCTCGCGCAACGCGCAAGAGTTGTATTTTTTCGTCTGCATGTCTGCGCCGTCAGATATGGAACGATGTTCGCGCGGCGATGCTCCGGCCTAAGTCCGACGTAGATCCGACGTGGATCCGACATACATTGGGTCACAAGTTACCGCGCGAGGCCTCGAGGGTTTTCCTCATGAGGTATAGGTGAATACTGTGTGGGCGTTGGTAAGGAATGTGCTCTGGAGGCTCCAGTGCCTAGATCATTCGTTGTCTGATGAGGGCGGCGGTGGCATCCGTGGCAAATCGACGATTGGAGTTCGACCGGCTTCCAGGTCCTGGATCGTTTACGGTCGGTGATATTTTACCAGCCTCGAACGTATCCTTATCCCTACGATTGACACGCCAAAAGGCGATGACAATCTTAGGGGTTCGCCCTCCAAAAATAAGGGGATCCCTAAGATCGGCATCGTGATGAGGAGGTGCCCAGCATAGGGATAGGGATTGTTCCAGGCTGGTAGATATCGGGGTAGCACCACTGGTCGGAGCGACACGCTATCCTCGTGCAGGCGTCGGCGCCGCGAGCTTTTCTCCGAGCTCCCTGCCCCGCGGGATCGGGGCCGCCGGCAGGGCACTGCGTGGCGCCAGGGCCGCTGCCGCGGCGCGCCGAGCAACGCGTCTCGACCGTATCCTCAAGTCGGGCCTGTCCCCCTCCAGGGGGATTCTGGGCGAAAACTAAAGCATACTCTTAAACAGATTCCCAAATGATCAAAAATAGTCAAAACATCGTCCCCAGACTATTTTCCATACTATTCTTGAATTGTCCCCCTGTAGAGGAGCAGGCCCGACCTAACCTTATCCGAGGACCCCCGACGTCGTGACCTTCTCATGGCGCGGACCCTCGCGAGGTCTCGACCGCCCCCCGGGACCGGTCTCCCATCCTGTGTCCTCTCGGAGGCGGATAGACCTCCTACCCTGACGCGTCGATTCAGGAATTGGCCGTGTTCGGTTCGCGAGAGGGCGTCGCGGCCGTCATTTTTGCGGGTCCGGGCCCGTCGGTTTCGGTCCCAGGCCGTTTTCGCTAAGGGGAGATTTACTGCAGGGAGGTCTGTCCACCGCCGGTCCTTCCGATGTGCCGGTCCCCCCGGGGGGCAAGGCGAGGGCCCCCAGAGGTCAAGGCACGGCCCGACACCTCCCGTCGTGAGTCGGGGAGGGGAGAAGGCACACAGACACAACTAGTCGTCGATCCCCAGGAGAGTATTTGAAAGGATTGGAATTGGGGGGGGAGACGAGAGTCCGAGACATGTGGAAGCATGTTGGGAATCGGGTTATTCGTGTCTATGTGTTCGTGTGTCCCTGGGCCCCTCTAGTGATCTTTTCAGGCCCGAGGGTGCCTTTGTCAATGCCCTCACCGCTGGGATGGGCGCGGGGGGATGCTAAATGGATAGGGGTTCTATAAGCGGATGCCAAGATGGGTACGATCTGGCCAAACTTGGCTTATCAGCGGGCCACAAGTGTCGTAGGTGGCTTAGGGAGTTGCCTAATTCCGCTAAGTGGACGAGACCCATTCAGCCAGGACATCTCTACCCCTTTCGCCATACAGGGCGCTTGTAACCGATTTGGAAGCGAGGTGTGGGGCCGATATCGCCGAATTGGCAGCCGCACTTAGCACCCCGCCGCGCCTTCTCAAAATGTGGCTCTCGCCTTAGCGCGGCGCACGTTCGTTTGAAACAATTGCGAGAGTTTCGCAGGTTGAGCGCGAGTCGTTTTCGAAATGGGGTTCTCGCCTAAGCGCGGTGGACATTCGTTTTACAATTTTGCAAGAGCTTCACGGTTTGAGGCGGCTCCTTTTCTACATGTGGCTCTCGCGTTAGCGCCGCGCACATTCGTTTACAACGTTTGCAAGAGTTTCACGGTTTCCCATCATCAGCGTGCTAGAAATGGTGTTTTGAAAAGATTCAGGATCACGCGAGTGCAGCAGTTATATTGGTTCGCTGTGTTGAAGCCCCAGGCATTTAGTTCTGGCACGATCCAGGATCAAGACGCAACAGTCAGGTAAATCCGTGGCGTTGGAAGCCCGAAAACAATGTTTTTGCATGCGTCAGTACTTCAAACGGTTGTCTTCCAAAGAGGCAGTTCCTTGAATTGCAATGAATCGTTGTAGAGGCCTATGAAGAGGGAACTTGGAGGGAGGGCTTAAGCAAACATCGTTGATGACTTTTGGGTTTACACTGGTCCTCCTCCCCCTCCTCCTCCCCCCCTTCCTCCTCCTCCTCCTCCTCCTCCTCCTCCTCCTCCTCCTCCTCCTCCTCTCCTCCCTCCTCCTCCTCCCCCTCCTCCCTCCTCCCCCCCTCCTCCTCCCCCTTCCCCTCCTCCTCCTCCTCCTCCTCCTCCCCCTCCTCCCCCTCCCCCTCCTCCTCTGCCCTCACGGCGCCCCGGCGCCTCCACGAGAGGTTCCGCATACCCCTCAACCTGACCGCGCGCCTGGGCGCCGCCCCGCGGCCCCGCGCCCCCTTGCAGACCTGGGGCCGCGGCGCCGCCGCCGCGCCCACTGCGGGGGCGCGGGCGTGAGTCGCGCAGCGGCGAAACGTCCCGGCGTCCACTTAGGCCCGCCAAGGAATGTTCGGGGGCGGCAAAGAGGGGGGTGATGACTGGGGGTGGGTGGGACATCATGGCGGGGGCCATGGTATCTCCCCAGGTTTCATGGCGCCTCTTCTTATTTCATTGCGTCCCTGGCCCCCCCGCTGGGCCGCGCACATGCCGCCGGTCATGATTTGCACCCCCCCCCTCTTGGACACCCCCCTCTTGGCCGCTCCCGAAATGTTCTTAGAACCTTTTGCGGTTTGCACGGCATGTTCTCAGAGCGTTGCTGGCTGGGACAGTCTCGCTTTAACACCTGGGGCTTATGTTCTGAGAACATTGTTTTGTTATCATAACTTGTCTGGGTTCTAATGACATGTCGTGGGAAGCCTATAGAAATGCCGGGACTGTCGGTCCGGCTCAGGTGAGGCCGGAGTGGCAGCTTGCGCGAAAGCCAAAAAGGTTCCCAGAGCGGGTCGCGTCGCACAAAAATCAGGACGGCAAGTTTTCGCTATTTTCGGTCCCTTGGGGCCCTCGCCGGGCCCCGGGAGCGTAAAGAAACGACTCGGGATGAGAAGCCGGCCCCAGGGAAAGGGTCTGGATTTCCAGGGACGCCGTCATAAAAAAAGCAAGACTTCTGGACGGCCCTCGGAGTTTACCAAACAGCCCTGCCCTGTTCGAGTTCTCCTCTGGGTGCGTTTCCTACGCGGCTTCACGCGTGCCGGGGTGATCATCGTGAGGGCGGACGTTCTGTTCTCTGAAGATCAGGAGCGAAATAAGGACGTACACGTACATGAATCCACGCTGGTTTCGAGAGTACGCGTTGCCCGAGTATTCGTATCACGCGGCCAGTGTCGCGGATCGAGGGGCCGTGTTCATGTACATAGCTGAGCGCGTACGTCCTTTGTGGGCTCTCTGCAGAAGGGGTTGCCATCTCTTCCCCCGCGGCAGGCGGCGGCAGGTCGGCGGAGGGCGGCGGCAGCAAAACGAGGGGGGGCTCCGCCGGCGGAAGCCGGCGGACGCAGAGGTCGACCTCCCACTGAGCAGGGACCGACCGTCCCGGCATTCCTATAGCCCTGCCACGACATGTTCTTAGAACCCCAAAATGTTCTAAGAACAAAAACAGTTTTCTTAGAACACAAACCCGATGTGAAGAACATACACCCGATGTGATAAAACAAGACAGACTCCGCCACATATGTTCTAAGAACACGTCGTGGAAACCACAAACAGTTCTTAGAACATTGTTTGGTAGGGCTATAGGCGAACCAGGACGCTTCGCCACTGCTTGACCCCAAGAGATGACACAATTTTTGGGTTCAGGGTTTCCGGAATCGGTCAGGCAGTCTCCACGCCTGCGTCGCCGAGGCGCCGCCGACGTCGCCGATGCATCGCCGACGCATCGCCGATGCGGCGTGATCTTCCGACCCCATCTACTCGGATCCCACCTGCGCGGCCTCTAGAGTGGCAGGTTGGCGCGCTGATGAGAGATGGACTAGGGGGGAGCGGCGATGGCCTCTCTCTTACAGAACTCTAGAGTGGCAGGCTTGCGCAATGACAAGAGCAAAACCATCTTTGCACCACCATGCTCGAAGAAGAAACAACGCTAGAAACATACACTGTTGGCGCGTCGGGCCCCACTGGCGACCTCCGGCGCCGCCTCTGGCGCGCCACGCGCCAGGGATGGGGGGTCCAGCGCAGATCCAAGACGC